>CM029021.1:151033353-151633353 GCA_016801055.1 Panax notoginseng | reverse complement strand
CATTTAATTTAATAAAGCTTTATCATATAGTTTAATTAATGTCACACTTCTTCATAAAATAAACTCATATCTTATTTAACTTATTATAAATAAAATATAATAATTTCTCATAAATTCACATAGTCACATAATTAAACATCTCATTAATAAATAATGTCAATTTATTAAATCTCTAATTAATAATTAAATTAGTTAAAATACCAATATGCTTATTAAATATTTCTTTTAATACATTAAGCTCACATAATTACATATTTTGATAATAAAAATTCTCTACATTAATTTAATAAATGTAACACATATAATTAAATTAATCTATCACAACTGAATCAATTAATTATTAATTCAATAATTAAATCATCGAAAAATATTTATTTAATTTAATAAATATTAAAATTAAAGTACAAAAAATAACCCTAATACATGATTTTTGATAGTTTAATCAATAACCACCAACGAAGCATCACATTCAAGCAAGACCAATAAAAAAATTACAATATTCCAAACAAAGTTTAATAACAATCCGTAAACATATGTAACATATTTTATATAATATATATTTATAAAATATATAATATAATGTGTATCTATACATACATATGTATATTACGTATATAATATAATATATAATATAATACATAAATAGATATACATGTATACATACTTATGTATATTACATAATAATATAATATAATTATATAGCTTTCTTAAATATTTAGAACCTATAAAACTAGCCCTTTTCTATGCCTATACCAACTTATGGCTCTTTTAATCAATAACCCCCAACGAAACATCACATTCAAACAAGACCAATCTAAAAAATTACAATATTCCAAACAAAGTTTAATAACAATCCGTAAACATATGTAACATATTTTATATTTTATATAATATATAATATAATGTGTATCTATACATACATATGTATATTACGTATATAATATAATATATATAATATAATACATATAATAGATATACATGTATACATACATATGTATATTACATAATAATATAATATAATATAATATAATAGCACTTTCCTAAATATTTAGAACCTATAAAAGTAACCCTCTTCAACTTACAACTCCTTTTCTACCCAAATCTATCACAAAATCCAAATCCCTCCACATTCTTACTAACTCCCTTTTCTCTTCAAGAAAGACTGCTACTTTCGTCAAACCTGTGTTCTCAAATAAAAATTTAAGTTACAAAGAAATAAGAATAAAAAAGAAAATATACCGATAAATAATACCTCATGTTACAAGAGAAGTAAAGACTTCTAAATTTAGCAAGGTTGCTAAGAATCAATACAACCTGCAAAATATTTTTAAAATTTTGTTCAAACTTATATCGCATTAGTACAATATCATTCAAGCAACAATTTGTAATTTAAATAATACCTTTGCTACTGAAATTTCTTCATGCTTGTAAATATCAATATTGATCCAATTTCAAGAAGCTGATTCTCCCCCTCATATTCAGTTTACATGGTTTATGAGTTGTACATTATAAAACTTCACTCATCCTTTTCAAGTCACACTCTATGCCCTACATTTATAGTAAGTTTTACATTACAAAATTTTTACTCGGCACAACTGTGACGCCCCCAGAATAGGTCCACACAACCTATTTTAGGTCGCCAGATATACGGTACAGAATCCAAATACAAACTTCAATTATACAACTGTCGTGCAAAATACGACAACACAATGCTGAGAGTTTTAATATAAATATTGTCTCCTAGACAATATCCAAACTCAAATAAAATTCTCATTACAATTATTATCATACTATTTTACAAAATAGTGAGGATTACTAAAATAACCATCTTGGACCACTACTCCACTCTCCGACTAGTCCCAGCTACATTCTCGCCTCCTAAGAAGAACAATGGAACAAAAAGGAAAAGGGTGAGCTCAACTAGCCTAGTAAAGAATATTATGACTAAGATAATGTAGAACAAATTATCTTTAGTCCTATATAGGGAAAAATCTGATAGAATACAATAGATAACAAGTTTTAGATCATCAACTGCGAAAACAACAATCTATTAGAAGAGTCAAGTAGAGCACGATGTCTACTATCTTCTATGATTTAAAAATCCATAATCAATATTTTATCCCTGTAACACAACTCAATAAATAATTCACATCACCGAATTATCCATGCACTACGGGCCAAGGATATTCGTTAGTATCACCAGTGGTCATGATCATGCCAAACAACTGTCCATCTATGCAATACGGCCCAAAGAGGACTTTCACCACATCATTTGTCTGTAACAGTACAAGTCATGATTATATCAATACAAAATTCCTGGTCATAATCATACCAATCAACAGTCCATCTATGCACTACGAGCCAAAGATGACTTTTACCATAACATAAGCATAAGGATGATGACAACGATATAAGGAATCAAACAAATGAGATTAAGGATAAATATTATAGATTTATAATTCAATTTATCCATAGTTCAAGAATATCTAAATTGTCAACATGATAATTAATTATGGAGTAAAATTCAAGAATGATATTCATGTATCAAAAATAATTTTGGACATAAAAGAAATCAATTTTAGCATGAATAGTACCCCGAGTGAATAGTATCCCGAATGAATTGTACCCCGAGTGAATAATACCCGAGTGAATAGTATCCCGCCATAAGAAAGTTCAGACCAATAGTGGAAATATTAGATGAAGCACAAACTATTAAGAATATTCCACTAATTTCAAAGGTTTTCACCATTTAATAATAAGGTTATGGAAACAAACTATAAATTTGTACCATAAATGGAGAAATACGAAAGAAGACGATATCCCTTGATGAGTACAAAAGAAATGACATCTCATACGAGTATAAAAGAATATACGAAACAACAAATGAATTTTCACCCGTCATGCGGTAATTCGTTTAGACAGATAATTTTCACAATTTAATAAAGAATGAATACAAAGAGTCATTCACCATGCTTGCGATAGTCCGCGTAGACAGGTTACTCCCGCAGATTAATAAAGAATGAATACGAAGGGTCATTCACCATGCATGCGGTAGTCCGCGTATACAGGTTACTCCCGCAGATTAATAAAGAATGAATACGAAGTGTCATTCACCGTGCATACGGTAGTCCGCGTAGACAGGTTACTCCCGCAGATTAATAAAGAATAGAATGACAACCCTTATGAGTATTGAAAGAAAATAACATTCTTTACAAATGCGAAAGAATAATACCCCTTACCTTAGTAGAAGATTGGATACTGCAATAGTGAGGGTAACAGAATACTTTTCTTCTTTCTCTCTATAGTTGTAGTGAATTCGTAAGAAATAATGAAGGAATGAGCTTCTATTTATAGGAGAATGAACTAAATAGTAACTAATTCATGAACGGTCAAGATTGATTTACTATTAAGACAGACGGCCCATATTGATTTACTATTAAAACTTAAAGTAACGGTCTATACTGATTTACTATTATAACTTTCAACCAGCGGTCCATATTTATTTACTATTATAACTTCAACCAACGGTCCATATTGATTTACTATTATAACTTTAACCAACGGTCTGAAAAATTAGCACATCTCCTCATGGAATAATAAGTCAAACTTATAACAAATGCCTCATAACAAGCCCAAATATTTATATCACAAATTGAATAAATATTTACCAAAAATCACTTATCTTTAATCAACACATTTTTAATCTTTAAATAATTATTCATCATTTAATATTATAACTCACAATATTGATAACCAGATCGTTCCCAGGAAAGAGGTGACTTTCCGATAAAGATTTCTCCTTATTGGCGCATAATTAGATGACCTAACCCCTTTCTTCGACAGAACTTTCTAGACATTGTCAATAATACAAATAATAATATGAATAACTGTGTCGTCTCAATTATTGGTTTAATAAAATAAAATATTGGGCAGATAATACTGATAATAATTGAATCAATAATATGAGATACTATGCAGTAACTACTGTAGCAATTATTGAATGAGACTGAGTGACTTCTTACGTAAGCATCAATAATCAGAGATACTGTGCAATACCATGTGCTACTGTGCAACAACGTGTATTACTGTTCTTTTATCATCGGTATTTCAATAGTTAACCGTAAAAGTTTTGTCATTATTTTTATAAAAAGGATATCTCTGTCGCTTTCTATATCCGACAGTCATTCTGTGACGCCCCCAAATCCAGATATCTTCCTACCCGACAGATGGTGCTACAGTTCACACATTCATTCAATTAAAATACCTCAAAAGAGTGAAAATGTCTTCTATATATTCCAAAACAATATTCTCATTCCCAGGTTCTTTATAACTATCACATAGATTCGTTGTCATAATATCAAATAATAACAACATTCATCCTATACTATTACAAAGGCAACCTATTGGCTCGCCTTATCCTTCCCTTTGTCTTTATCGAATCCTTCAGTCCGTTCGGTCTTAGCTGCATTCATATGGTTCAAGCAAGAGTGAGCATAACTAGCTCAACAAGTATGATAATTTTATTTAAATAAGAGGATTGAATCATATAAATCGTATATCTTCAATAACTGAATCAATAGTTATGAAGTACTATCGATAATTCAAAATATCACTTCTCTTTTCTTTAAAACGTTTCACAATGAACAACATTCATTAAACATAAATTTCGGTCCAAGACCTTGAGCATTTCATTCATTCTTTGAAAAGGACAACCCGACACTAAGTCTGTAAGTCTGATATATCTTATGAGCACGTCTAGGTGATCAGCCTAGAGTACTCTATGTTGTACAACACTACTTTCTTTAAACGTATTTATGTTTAAGTTTTGGCAACCTCACGTGCATGTTGTTTGACGACAAAACATTTGTTTATCATACTCAGTATTTCTTTAAAATCAATACCAAAACAGTTTGGCAAAAGATAACAACATTGACAATATTTTGATAGATTATAAGGAAATCCACAAAACACATTGAGTCTAGCCGAAGGAATTGGCTTCGACTTCATTATACATCAATTCATGCTTAAGGTACATAAATTACAAAGCTTGTCCAAAAGAAATATAGACAAGGGTCAAAATACTTGCCTTTTGCGTCTTCTACAGTAATTACACTTTTCCTTTGAGTCTTTGAGGTTTCTACAATACATGAATACATAACGTACCTCATTAGGTCATATATAATCAAGTATGGTTACTATTATATCTTACCCTTCTTCTCAATCTAATTATTCCTTAGATTGGTTAATATATGTTACGATTTATCGTATTACTTTGTATAGACCTGGAAAAAGAGGCCCAGGGCCCGGGCTTTGGGCGGCGATTTTTTAGCCCATGAAAGTGCGGACCATTTTGGCCCAGTCCGTTTTTGGCTCGGCCCGTGGCCCGCGAACTTATTTTTTTAAAAATTAAATGTTGCTATTTGTGGGTTGTGAGGCTTAAACACAAGATTTGTAAGTAAATAAATAAGAGTTCAAACCAACTGAGCTACAACAACTATTTATTTTTAATGCAATCTTCAATATATTTTAACTATAATTGAAAATTATAATTAAGATATGTAGTTAATGTTGGTAATTAATTAATAATACTAATTTATAATACTATTAAAATTTTAATTGATTGAGATATGTAGACAATGTAGTTAATGTAGGTAATTAATTAATCGTGTCTGTTTGTATTATTGTTTATTATTAATTATTTTATTATTTTTAATATTTATTATTATTACTATTTTTGGTGTAGCAAGATTTTACAAAAAAAAATAATCTCATGCAATTATATGCTTTGATCTCGAAATACCGATAAAAAGTTTTTGGCATCCTGTGACAACCCCAAAATAGGTCCATTCCACCCAACCCATTCTGAGTCGTCAAATACATGGTACAGAAAACAACTACAACTTTATTACAACAATTATCGTGCAAAATACAACAACACATATGCTGTGAGTTTGGATACAAATATATACCAAATGTGACTCATGTTCCAACCGTGGACATCACCTCACAATAACACCTTACATAAAGGTATAGTCAAAAACTGTTTTAGAAATTAGAATCTTTGGGAAGTGCTCAAGGAAACCTTCGTACATGGGAGGCCACGCGTCTAGGTTATGATAGATATCATATGGCCACAGAATTATCCTTGGTTGACCCAATAGACCCCAAAGAAAAACGAGAAGATTACTATCATATTCTTCCCAATGGTGAGTCTTCTCTTGACTTATCATTATCTCCACTGTCTCTAATTGAGAATTATACTTCAAACAAACACCAAGATTATATAGGTAGTGCCCATAGATATACTCAGCAAGTGGATGAGCACAAACCTGTCTTATGATGACATGAGGTTGTATGTCATTAGACATCTTGTATGATAGTGACAAAACACCCTTCCAACGTTGGGTTCGCCTCACCCTATTTTCTTCACCAAATATAACTACTAAATGATGACCACCGTTCTATTCCCTTGTTACCCCCGCTCGACCCAGCTACACTCTTATTACCTGAAAGGAATTGTGAAGCAAAAGGGTGAGCACAACTAGCCTAGTAAAGAATATCATGACTAAAGATAAATAAATTATCAATAGTCTTCATCAATAATAAATCAGAGATTTAGAACATATGGTAGATGATAAAAAAATTTCAACCATAGTTGCAGCGGAACGAGCAATCCATTAGAAGAGTCAAATAGACTATAAAGTCTATTATCTTCTCCATGTTAAAAATCCACCAACAATGTTTTATCCCTGTAACATCAATCAACAATTCTGGTCCACAATCATATGAATAACTCATAATCATAACTGTAGTTCTAAATTCCTCTTCTCATCCAGGACGAAGATAATTTTCATCACCTATCTTTACCTGAAACATCAAAGATCATGGTTACACCAAATCACATTTCCTGTTCATAATCATACTAATAACTTCATCTTTGCACTACGGCCAAAGATATTCGTCAACAGTTTATCTTTGCACTACTGGCCAAAGATATTCATCAACAGTTCATCTTTGCATTACTGGCCAAAGATATTCATCTACAATTCATCTTTGCACTACAGGCCAAAGATATTCCTCAACAATTAATATTTGCACTACAGGCCAAATATATTCATATCTCAAAGAAATATATAATCATTTCAGAATTTATATACACCATAATTATAACCATGCTAATCAATTCATCTTTACACTTAAGCTAAAGATATTCAATTGTAAATTCAATGGTCATTATCATACCAGTCACAATTCAACTTTGCACTACAGGCCAAAGAGAACCCTAGTCATGATCATACCAATAATCTACCCATCTTTACACTCCAGTGAAAGAGAAATTCAACATCAGGGTTATAAAAATGTTATATATGATAATAAAATCAATATAATCAACATATAGATTTAATCTCAAGAGTAATATTCATAAATCAACTATAATTTGGTTAGTAAAAGAAACCAATTTTGTCGTGAATAGTAACTCGTGAATAGTAACTCATGAATAGTAACTCGTGAATAGTAACTCGTGAATAGTAACACCGACTCAAAAAGGTAGAAATTCCACAATAAAATTCATACCAATACTTCGGTATAATGATATTGAAAGAATAACATTTCTTAAGCTTATAAACAATTTATTTTAATTGTTTACACTTTACTAATTAATGCATTTAATCATCATAAAATGTCAACTCTTAAGATTTCATCATCAATAACCAAAACCCTCATCAAAAATCTGCATATACCTCATATATAGGATTCTCAAGCCATAAAATCCTATTTTCCAATTTTCTTACTTCACATAACATATTTAATTCATTTACTCATAACTAGACAATTTTCATGAAAAATACTAAATCAGTTCCAAAAATATTTCTTTTCTGAGATTTAGCATAATATAGTCTCATAGTGAACATATATTTTTCTCAGAATTTTTAAAAGTCATTTAGTATTTTTCATATGGCCAAAATAGCCGAATATTTAGACATTTATCAAAAATTATACTTTTGTCTAAAAATTCTGAAATTTACAGAGTATACTTCTATCATATACATGTACTCCCAATAAAAATTTCATCAATTTTGGAGTTAACCACAAGGAATTATAAGCGGTTACTTTTAAAATAGTCTTTTCTCATAAAATTCATAACTCTCAATCTATACATCCAAAAATCACCATTTTTGGACACAATCAATAAAACTCATCAAAATATCATTTCAAATTTTTCCAGAATTTTTGAAGTTCAGAAAAATTACGAAACTGAAAATCATAACAACCCTTAAAATCCCTTAATATCCCTTACTATCCCTTACAATCCCTTACTATCCCTTACCTCAAAAGAGCAGTACTTCTGACTGGATATCGGATATGATGCTGAAGGAAAATTGCACTGATGAATAGCAACTCACCAAGTATCTAAAAACTCACAAAATATGCTTCATAATATAGAGAGAGAAAGAGAGAAAGCTTATGTTTCTGGTGTGATTTTCAATTCTAACTTAGCCCTCTATTTATAGGAAAATTTTGGTAGGTTTGACCTGCAACCTGATGGCTTTACCTGCTACTATTCCCACCCACCACATTTGAAATATAATTCAGCACATTTTTTCACCAACCACAAGTGGGGCCCACCAATTCTAGAATTTTCCACCAAAATGATAAACTCCAAAAATTCAACAATTTCTGAACCAGTCATCTCGTAAAATTCATAACAAATCATACGTTCATTTTTAACGGTTCAAAATTTGTGGACATATACTCAACTTATATATGTATAACATATCCAAAAATTACCACGATCCAACGGTCGGATTAAAAATTATAACCCCCGCAAAATATCTCAAAAACCCTGATTTTTAATACCTCTATTCCGACAAAAATACGGATAAAAATCTCAACATTAACTCCTTCATTTTTTAACCACAAAAATATATCCCTCATTTATATCCACATAAAATAAATATTTTTTTATCATATGAATCAATAATTAATTATTCACAAATAATATTACAGAATCACATTTATGACAACCAGGCCGTTCCTAGGAAAGAGGGGGCTTTCCAATAAGGATTTCTCCTTACTAGCGCGCAATTAGATGACCAAACCTCTCCTTAGACAGAACTTTCTAGACATTGCCAATAATGTTATCTAATAATATTATTCAAATAATATGAATTATTGATCGGATAATAGAAAATACTGTGCAACAACAATTATTGAAACAATAATAATATAAAATTTCAACGTAGCAATTATTGAATCAATAAAATAAAATATTGAACAGTAATTACTATAACAATTATTGAGTAGTGCCTTCTTACGTAAGAATCAATAATTTCAAAAATACAATGCAATACCATGTGCTACTGTGCAATAACGCGTATTACTGTATTTTAACCACCGGGTATTCCAACAGTGTTAACGGTAACAACTACGCCATTATTTGTAAAAACTCAAATTTGTCATTTTCTTCATCCGACAGTTATTCTGTTATGGGGCCCACAAATGGCTGCGCCGTCGTACGAATATTCCCCGACAGAAAGAATATTCCACGACCAAACGAATATTCCCCGACAACAATGATTATTTTATAACCACTTGCTTATTTTGAAAAAAATTCATATTTCACCCATAAATTTAAACTTTTATCAATTTAACCATTTACTGAATAGTAATTATAAGAAAAATTGAATACTTTTATTTCATAAAATTCGGGGTCTTACACATCCCCTCATATGCAATATATTCAGTAGTTTTAGTTTAAAAAAAATTAAAAATTTACATAATATTCATGTTCCCTTTTCTTTGTGTCTTATTTTATTTTATTTGTATATTAAGATTTATTAGAGATCTTTGAACATGATATGTTAATAATTAATTTTAAAATTAGAATTTATGATGTTCAAATATCAATAAATAATCGTTATGCATAAAAAATTCTCTCATTTTAAGATGATTAGTTAATGTAGGTAATTAATTTGGTATAGCAAAATTTAAAAAAAAAAATTAAAGTGAGAATCCCGCGGGCCGGCCCAACCCAGGCCACGGGCCTCATAATTCTGGCCCACCAAAACCGGACCATTTTGGCCTAGCCCGCCATTGGCCCGGCCCGCTCTCGGCCCGGCTTGCCCGTTCGCCAGGTCTAACTTTGTACTTACATTCCAGTAACCGTTCGTCAACCTTTAGTTATAATTCTTAAGGTTTTAATCATCCGTAAGGATGTTATTCTAGTTAAGTTATGGTTATAACTCACCATTCATTCACTTCCTTATTCTTTATGTTCATAAGCATTCTTCACTGTGCTCTTCCTAGTGCTGGCGATGCGGCGCCAGCTTTCTATACATAGCTCGCGCTGCGGCGCGACTCCTCAGTACGTATGCCTTGGTCTTGGCACTGTGGCTCCAATCCCTTCTCTATGTGCCACGCTGCGGCGCTACTTTACAGTATGTTGGGGTTCTGGCCTGGTGCTGCGGCGCCGGTTTATTTTCTTTGTGAATTTTTTGACCTCATAACTTGTTCGTTATAAGTCCGAATTGGCTCGTTCGAATGCCGTTAGCTCACAAATCACATGTTCTATGATTTCATTAGAAAATCTTTCATTTTTGAATCTTTTAACTCAGAATTCACAGATTAGTTCATTATAGAGCATTCGTTAAACGATCGAAGACGTTCAAAGCTCGTTTCTCCGTTCTAAGTCAGAATTTGGTCATTTTCGAGTTCGCAACTCTAAAATGCAAATTGAGACTATTCTCCATCGAAAACCAACGTTTCCGAGTTCAATGGTGACTTTTGACTTTCATTCCGAGAATTTAACAATTTCGACGATTATCGTCTAATCTCGTAAATTTTGCCATAACTTCGATACTTAAGATTTTTACATCGATCAAAATTGATTCATTTCATATCTCTAACATCCTAACCAAACATATTACAACCACAAAATGATTATTCTTAATATGTTCTTTATTTGCTCATAGCTTTTAAGACTATGATTCTCTTCCAACATGGTTTGTTATAGTTTAAGTTCACTAATTAACCATCCTTATTCCTCCTTATCATACATGCTCCACCACTATCCATTTCTCTATCAAATAACAATTGAAGAGATGGAGAATCATGGTTTAGGATCCTTACCCTTGATGATCAAGCTTGGTTCTTCTTCTTCTTTCTTCTTGTAACAATACTCTAGCTCTTACTTTTCTCTCTATATGCTTATGCTAAATTGTGGGTGAAATGAACAAGGCAAACATGAACTAACAAACTCTTCTATTTATAGAAATTCCAAGGTGAGGGTAATTTGGTAAAGATGTCATCCTTAACCCCACATCCTTACTATTCATTTCTTGCTAACCACTTATCTTATCTCTTACTTGGCCACTACACTTGGTCAACCATGACTCACTTATGGGGCCCATATGGGTTGCCCCATGGGTTTTCTTACCCGTTTACCCATCGGTTCGATCCACGAATCCGGTTCTTGGTTTGGGCTTTAAGTTTAATTACTTTGGGCCTAAAGTTGGGCTTGCATTAATAACCTTTGGGCTTTAACATATTTGCACTTGGGCTTGCCCAATTACTACACAAATCCTACACTAACTCTATTAGTCCATTATAATAGTATTTAAGAGTTTAACGTTTAATCCTCGTACTCTTTACGTATACTAATTTGTATAATCTTACACGTTATACTACCTTTCATATATACTCGTACGATACTTCGTATCATACTCGTATTCATTTCTTCGTATAATACTCGCTATTATACGATCATCATTTATTCAATCTTTACTTTCCTTAACATTCTTAAACTTAGTACGCAGGCGAAAAACAGCATTTGTCATAACTGAAATATTATTACATATTCCATCCCTCCTTATTATTCTATCGTTACGTATTTCTCGGAAGTTCAAAAATAATTTCCGAGCAGAAATTGATGAATAATGTTTTTCAGAAAATTTCTCGAAAAACTTTTATTTTCGTCTTAAAAATTCAAACACTTTAATTCCTTCATATAGCCAAAATACTACGATATTCTGATATATTTTGGTTATAGAACAACCTTTATCTTACTAACACATAATAATAACATATAATATAATTTTATTCATTATTTAATTAAATAAAATTATTTTACAAGTAATAAGATTTTCTCGGTCATTACATTCTTCCCCCCTTATAAGGATTCTGTCCCCAGAATCTCGCTATACATTACACAAATAACTGAGGGTAACTTCATCTTTTCTTCAAGTTCCCACGTTGCTTCTTCGGCATCGTGGTTCTTCCATAACACCTTTACCGAAGGTATAACTTTGTTCCTCAGAACTTACTCTTTTCTATCCATGATTTGAATAGGCACTTCTTTATACGTCAAGTCTTTCTCAATATGAATAGGCTCATACTCTATTACGTGCTTATAATCTGGCTTATAAGGACGTAAAACAGATATATGGAATACGTTATGTATTCTTTTTAAATCCGGAGGTAACGCTACCATGTAAGCTACCTCTCCTACCCTTTTTAATATTTCAAAATGTCCTATAAACCTTGGACTTAACTTTCCTTTCTTTCCAAAGCGTATATTTCCTTTCCACGGAGATACCATTAGAAATACGTATGAGCCTACTTCAAACTCTCAATTTACTCGATGTGAATCCGCATACTTTTTCTGTCTGTCTTGAGCTGCTACCAGACACATTCTTATCAGTTTAACTATATCCACTGTCTGCTGCACCAATTCTGGTCCTAGCATTCGGTGTTCTCCCACTTCATCCCAACACAATGGTGTTCTGCACTTCCGTCCATATAGAGCTTCGTAAGGCGGTATGCCTATGCTTACATGATAACTGTTGTTATACGCAAACTATACTAGCGGTAGATGATCATCCCAACTACCCTTGAAATCCATGATGCAAGATCTTAGTATATCTTCCAGCGTCAGAATTGTTCCCTCGCTTTGCCCATTAGTTTGTGGATGATAAGCCGTACTCAACTTTAGCTACGTTCCCATCTGTTCTTGCAGACTCCTCCAAAAGTTTGATGTGCATCGTGGATCACGATCTGACACTATCGAAAATGGTACTCCATGTCTGGAAATAACTTCCTTAACATAAAGTTTAGCTAACTGATCCAAATTATACTTAACCCTTATTGGCAAAAAATGAGTGGACTTCGTTAACCGGTCCACTATTACCCAAATCGCATCATACTCCTTCTGAGTAATTGGAAGTCCCACCACAAAGTCCATTGCAATATGCTCCCACTTCCACTCTGAAATCTCCAATGACTGTAGCAAGCCACTGGATCGTTGATGTTCGGCCTTAACTTTTTGACAAGTTAAGCACCTACTCACATATTCTGCTATCTCCCTCTTCATGTTTGGCCACTAATAACTCTGTCGAAGGTCTTGATACATCTTAGTACTACCAGGATGAATCGAGTACCTCAAACTATGAGCTTCTTGTAACACTTCTTCCTTTAATTTCATCTCATTTGGAACCCAAATTCTTCCTTCAAATTTCAATAATCCCTCATTATCAAGACTGTACTTTAATTCTTTCTCCTCGGTTAGCCGCTTCTTCATCTGATCACACTCCTCATTTTTGAGTTGTACTTCCTTGACTCTCTCTACAATGGTAGATCGAATCTCAGTTGTAAACAATCTCTGACCCGATTCACTCGGTAACTTCACCTCTAACTCCATCCTAGCCATCTCTGTTATTAACTCAGTTTGAGCCGTTAACATAGACAACTTTTCCCAACCTTTCCTACTTAAGGCGTCAACCACTACATTGACTTTTCCTGGGTGATACAGGATTTCACATTCGTAATCCTTTATCAACTCCAACCATCTCCTTTGTCTCATATTCAATTCCTTTTGTGTGAAGATATATTTTAGACTCTTATGATCCATGTATATCTCATATTTCTCTCCATATAAGTAATGCCTCCATATCTTCAAGGCAAACACTACCGCGGCCAGTCCCATATCATGAGTAGGATAAACTTTCTCATAATCCTTCAACTGCTGTGATGCATACGCAATGACCTTGTCGTGCTACATGAGCACGCAACCAAGTCTTTTATGCAAAGTATCGCTATAAACTACGAAATTCCCTGTATCATCGGGTAAAGACAATACAGGTGCTTCACTCAACCTCTTCTTCAGTTCCTAAAAACTGTCTTCACACTTCTCTGTCCATACGTACTTCACTGTCTTCCTTGTCAATTTAGTCAACGGAATAGCTATCTTCGAAAAATATTGGATAAGTCTTTGATAGTATCCCGCTAACCCTAGGAAACTCCGCACCTCAGTCGATATTTTTGGCTGTTCCCAATTAATCACTGTTTCTACCTTCGCTGGATCTACTAAAATTCCGTATCGGTCGATAACATGACCTAAAAATTGTACTCTTTCAAGCTAAAATTCACACTTAGTGAATTTCTCATATAACTTCTCATTCCTTAGTGTTTCCAACACTACCCTTAGGTGTTCATCGTGATCTTCTGGTGTCTTAGAATAGACTAGAATATCATCGATAAACACGAAGACAAACTTGTCCAAATATTGCTTGAACACTTTGTTCATCATATCTATAAATGCAGCTGGTGGATTAGTCAACCCAAACGACATCACCAGAAACTCGTAATGGCCGTAACGAGTTCTGAATGCCGTCTTAGGTACATCCTCCTTCCTAACCTTCAATTGATGATACCCCGTTCGTAAATCTATCTTAGAAAAATACTTTTCCCCTTTCAACTAATCAAAGAGATCATCGATCCTGAGCAATGGGTATTTATTCTTTATCGTTAACTTGTTCAACTCTCGGTAGTCGATACAAAGTCTTAACGATCCACCCTTCTTCTTTACAAACAGTACCAGTGCTCCCCATGGCGAAACACTTGGTTGAATGTACTTCCTATCCAACAGTTCTTATAACTGAAACATTAATTCCTTCATCTCCACTGGCGCCATACGGTACGGTGCCCTTGAAACTGGTGTCGCTCTTGGCACAACGTCTATTATGAATTCAGTCTCTCTATCCGGTGGAAGACCCGACAATTCACTTGAAAATACATCCATGAATTCTTTAACTATAGGTATTTGTTCCATAGTTGCTCCCACTCTCTGGGTATTAACAACATGGCACAAATAACCTACACATCCCTTCCTCAACAAATTTCTAGTTTGTGTCATGGTAAGACAACACGAACGTCCCGACAATTTATTACTGTAAAACACTACATTTGATTGTCTCAACGTTCTAATGTTTACACATTTTTTTGACAATCTATTATTGCCCCACGGTTAAACAACCAATCTGTAAGACCCCGAATTTTATGAAATAAAAGTATTCAATTTTTCTTATAATTACTAGTCAGTAAATGGTTAAATTGATAAAAGTTTAAAGTTATGGGTGAAATATGAATTTTTTTTCAAAATAAGCAAGTGGTTATAAAATAATCATTGTTGTCGGGGAATATTCGTTTGGTCGTGGAATATTCTTTCTGTCGGAGAATATTCGTACGACGGCGCAGCTATTTGTGGGCCCCATAACGAATAACTGTCGGGTGAATAACTGGCCTGTAGTGCAAAGTTGAATTGTGACTGGTATGATCATGACCATTGAATTTATAATTGAATATCTTAAGCTTAAGTGCAAAGGTGAATTGATCAACATGGTTATAATTATTGTTTATATAAATTCTAAAATGATTATAATTCTTTGAGATATTAATATATTTGGCATGTAGTGCAAATATGAACTGTTGATGAATATATTTGGCCTGTAGTGCAAATATGAACTGTTGATGAATATCTTTGGCCTGTAGTGCAAAGATGATATGTTGTTGAATATCTTTGGCCTGTAGTGCAAAGATGAACTGTTGTTGAATATCTTTGGCCAGCAGTGCAAAGATAAACTGTTGACGAATATCTTTGGCCCGTAGTGCAAAGATGGATTTGTTAGTATGATTATAAACAGGAATTGTGATTTGGTATAACCATGATCTTTGATGTTTCAGGTAAAGACAGGTGATGAAAATATTCTTCGTCCTGGGTGCGAAGAAAAATTTAGAATCACAATTATGATTATGAGTTATTCATATGATTGTGGAAAGGAACTGTTGATTGATGTTACAGGGATAAAACATTGTTGATGGATTTTTAACATGGAGAAGATAATAGACTTTATAGTCTATTTGACTCTTCTAATGGATTGCTCGTTCCGCTGCAACTATGGTTGAAATTTTTATCATTTACCATATGTTCTAAATCTCTGATTTATTATTGATGAAGGCTACTGATAATTTAATTATCTTTAGTCATGATATTCTTTACTGGGCTAGTTGTGCTCACCCTTTTGCTTCACAATTCCTTTCAGGTAATAAGAGTGTAGCTGGGTCGAGCGAGGGTAACGGGGAAATAGAACAGTGGTCTCTAGCTGTGGATGTTCTCCCGAAGCAGTATAGAAAAGTTCATTTAGTAGTTATATTTGGTGAATCCAATAGGGTAAGGTGTACCCAACGTTGGAAGGGTGGTTTGCCACTATCATACAAGATGTCTAACGACATACAACCTCGTGTCATCATAAGACAGGGATGTGCTCATCCACTTGCTGAGTATATATACGAGCACTACCTATATAATCTTGGTGTTTGTTTAAAGTATAATTCTCAATTAGAGACAGTAGAGATAATGATATGTCAAGAGAAGACTCACCATTGGGAAGAATATGATAGTAATCTTCTCGTTTTTCTTTGGGGTCTATTGGGTCAACCAAGGATAATTCTGTGGCCATATGATATCTATCATAACCTAGACGCGTGGCCTCCCATGTACGAAGATTTTCTTGAGCACTTCCCAAAGATTCTAATTTCTAAAACAGTTTTTGACTATACCTTTATGTAAGGTGTTATTGTGAGGTGATGTCCACGGTTGGAACATAAGTCACATTTGGTATATATTTGTATCCAAACTCATAGCATATGTGTTGTTGTATTTTGCACGACAATTGTTGTAATAAAGTTGTAGTTGTTTTCTGTACCATGCATTTGACGACTCAAAATGGGTTGGGTGGAATGAACCTATTTTGGGGTCGTTACAGTTGGTATCAGAGCTTAGGGATATGATCTCTGGTGGAGATCGGGGAATATAACTAGGAGGGGAGAGATGCGTAAATCCTTCGCTAGTGTGTCCTACCTAAGCTTATTTGTTGGTTAGTCATAATATTGAGATATTATGTGATATGTTAATTTGTTTAATTAACCCTTATTTTATGGCAGTATTTGAGAATGGCAGCTGAGAATGCTAACAATGGAGTGAATGAGACTGTGGGGATACCTCTAATCACTAACCATGATAATGTGATGTCAGACGAAGAAGGAATTAGAGATATCTATGTGGTGAGTGAAGAATTGATAGTTGCACCCGAGATAGTCGCAGAGGTAACAGCTGAGACTGAGGAAGAAGAGGAAGAAGAAGTACCAGAGGAGAGTTTATTAGAGGTATTATATGATCAAAATGTAGAATTTCAAAATCGTATTCATGAGTTAGAAGAGCAGGCAGAAGAACGACAGGCGGTCGTGGAACAAAAGGATGCAACAATTCAAGCTTGTGTTACCCGATATGTGATGCTTGAACAGAAGCATTCTTTGGCAGAGTATAAGATGATAAAAATGGAATCTGAGCTGAAAGAAGAAAAAATTGAACGAGTGAGAATAAGTGATGCATGGGCAAAAGCCGCACGACACGTGGATATTGTGGAAAGAGATGTTCGATCTAAGAAGGCTAAAATAGATGATATGAATTTCTCTTTTTGGAAAGCAATTGGGAGAACCCAACATCGAGTTTTGAATTACCCTGTACATAGCGGTCAACCTGAATCCGATATGGATCGAAGATTGATGATTCAGATCATGAATGAGGAGTACGAAGAGGCAGTTGAGGGAGGAATATGTCCTATAGAAAGGTATATTCCAACGGTAATGATGACGCCAAATGCTGCTCCAGACAAGTCAAAGCCGAGTAGTTCGAGGGATGGCGGTTGTCATGACTTCCCAACAAATGAGGAACCCAAATGAAGTTATCATGGGAGATGAGCAATGGAGAAATCATGATGATCTGAGAGATAGAATCTGAAATGGAAGCAAGGTATTCTCAACTCTTCGAAATACCAGGTACGTAAATTTCGGGGACGAAATTTCATAAGGAGGGGAGATTGTAAGACCCCGAATTTTATGAAATAAAAGTATTCAATTTTTCTTATAATTACTAGTCAGTAAATGGTTAAATTGATAAAAGTTTAAAGTTATGGGTGAAATATGAATTTTTTTTCAAAATAAGCAAGTGGTTATAAAATAATCATTGTTGTCGGGGAATATTCGTTTGGTCGTGGAATATTCTTTCTGTCGGAGAATATTCGTACGACGGCGCAGCTATTTGTGGGCCCCATAACGAATAACTGTCGGGTGAAGAAAAACGACAAATTTGAGTTTTTACAAATAACGGCGTAGTTGTTATCGTTAATACTGTTGAAATACCCGGTGGTTAAAATACAGTAATACGCGTTATTGCACAGTAGCACACGGTATTGCACAGTATTTTTGAAATTATTGATTCTTACGTAAGAAGGCACTACTCAATAATGGTTACAGTAGTTATTATTCAATATTTTATTTTATTGATTCAATAATTGTTGCGTTGATATTTTATATTATTGTTGTTTCAATAATTGTTGCTGCACAGTATTTTCCTTTATCAGATCAATAATTCATATTATTTGAATAATATTATTAGATAACATTATTGGCAATGTCTAGAAAGTTCTGTCTAAGGAGAGGTTTGGTCATCTAATTGCGCGCTAGTAAGGAGAAATCCTTATTGGAAAGCCCCCTCTTTCCTGGGAACGGCCTGGTTGTCATAAATGTGATTCTGTAATATTATTTGTGAATAATTAATTATTGATTTATATGATAAGAAAATATTTATTTTATGTGGATATAAATGAGGGATATATTTTTGTGGTTAAAATGAAGGAGTTAATGTTGAGGTTTTATCAGTATTTTTGTCGGAATGGAGGTATTAAAAATCAGGGTTTTTGAGATATTTTGCGGGGGTTATAATTTTTAATCCGACCGTTGGATCGTAGTAATATTTGGATATGTTATACATATATAAGTTGAGTATATGTCCACAAATTTTGAACCGTTAAAAATGAATGTATGATTTGTTATGAATTTTACGAGATGACTGGTTCAGAAATTGTTGATTTTTCGGAGTTTATCATTTTGGTGGAAAATTCTAGAATTGGTGGGCCCCACTTGTGGTTGGTGAAGAAATGTGCTGGATTATATTTCAAATGTGGTGGGTGGGAATAGTAGCAGGTAAAGCCATCAGGTTGCAGGTCAAACCTACCAAAATTTTCCTATAAATAGAGGGCTAAGTTAGAATTGAAAATCACACCAAAAACATAAGCTTTCTCTCTTTCTCTCTCTATATTATGAAGCATATTTTGTGAGTATTTAGATACTTTGAGAGTTGCTATTCAGTGCAAGTTTTCTTCGGCTTTACATTTCGGTCAGAAGTACTGCTGTTTTGAGGTAAGGGATAGTAAGGGATAGTAAGGGATTTTAAGGGTTGTTATGATTTTCAGTTTCGCAATTTTTCTGAACTTCAAAAATTCTAGAAAAATTTGAAATGATATTTTGATGAGTTTTATTGATTGTGTCCAAAAATGGTGATTTTTGGATGTATACATTAAGAGTTATGAATTTTACGGGAAAAGACTATTTTAAAAGTAACCGCTTATAATTCCTTGTGGTTAACTCCAAAATTGATGAAATTTTTATTGGAAGTACATGTATATGATAGAAGTATACTCTGTAAATTTCAAAATTTTTGGACAAAAGTACAATTTTTGATAAATGTCTAAATATTCGGTGGTTTTGGCCATATGAAAAATAGTAAATGAGTTTTAAAAATTCTGAGAAAAATATATGTTCAATATGGGACTATATTATGCTAAATCCCAGAAAAGAAATATTTTTGGAACTGATTTGGTATTTTTTATGAAAATGGTCTAGTTATGAGTAAATGAATTAAATATGTTTTGTGAGGAAAGAAAATTGGAAAATAGGATTTTATGGCTTGAGAATCCTATATGAGGTATATGCAGATTTTTGATGAGGATTTTTGGTTATTGGTGATGAAATCTTATGAGTTTGGCATTTTAGAATGATTAAATGATTTATTTAGTAAAGTGTAAACAATTAAAATAAATTGTTTATAAATTTAAGAAATGTTATTCTTTCAATATCATTATACCAGAATATTGGTATGGATTTTATTGTAGAATTTCTATCTTTTGTGTTGGGGTTACTATTCACGAGTTACTATTCACGAGTTACTATTCACGAGTTACTATTCATGGGTTACTATTCACGAGTTACTATTCATGATAAAATTGGTTTCTTTTTCTGACCAAATTATAGTTGAGTTATGAATATTACTCTTGAGATTAAATCTATATGTTGATCATATTGTTTTTATTATCATATATAACATTTTTATAACCTTGATGTTGAAATTCTCGTTCACTGGAGTGTAAAGATGGGTAGATTATTGGTATGATCATGACTAGGGTTCTCTTTGGCCTGTAGTGCAAAGTTGAATTGTGACTGGTATGATCATGACCATTGAATTTATAATTGAATATCTTAAGCTTAAGTGCAAAGGTGAATTGATCAACATGGTTATAATTATTGTTTATATAAATTCTAAAATGATTATAATTCTTTGAGATATTAATATATTTGGCATGTAGTGCAAATATGAACTGTTGATGAATATATTTGGCCTGTAGTGCAAATATGAACTGTTGATGAATATCTTTGGCCTGTAGTGCAAAGATGATATGTTGTTGAATATCTTTGGCCTGTAGTGCAAAGATGAACTGTTGTTGAATATCTTTGGCCAGCAGTGCAAAGATAAACTGTTGACGAATATCTTTGGCCCGTAGTGCAAAGATGGATTTGTTAGTATGATTATAAACAGGAATTGTGATTTGGTATAACCATGATCTTTGATGTTTCAGGTAAAGACAGGTGATGAAAATATTCTTCGTCCTGGGTGCGAAGAAAAATTTAGAATCACAATTATGATTATGAGTTATTCATATGATTGTGGAAAGGAACTGTTGATTGATGTTACAGGGATAAAACATTGTTGATGGATTTTTAACATGGAGAAGATAATAGACTTTATAGTCTATTTGACTCTTCTAATGGATTGCTCGTTCCGCTGCAACTATGGTTGAAATTTTTATCATTTACCATATGTTCTAAATCTCTGATTTATTATTGATGAAGGCTACTGATAATTTAATTATCTTTAGTCATGATATTCTTTACTGGGCTAGTTGTGCTCACCCTTTTGCTTCACAATTCCTTTCAGGTAATAAGAGTGTAGCTGGGTCGAGCGAGGGTAACGGGGAAATAGAACAGTGGTCTCTAGCTGTGGATGTTCTCCCGAAGCAGTATAGAAAAGTTCATTTAGTAGTTATATTTGGTGAATCCAATAGGGTAAGGTGTACCCAACGTTGGAAGGGTGGTTTGCCACTATCATACAAGATGTCTAACGACATACAACCTCGTGTCATCATAAGACAGGGATGTGCTCATCCACTTGCTGAGTATATATACGAGCACTACCTATATAATCTTGGTGTTTGTTTAAAGTATAATTCTCAATTAGAGACAGTAGAGATAATGATATGTCAAGAGAAGACTCACCATTGGGAAGAATATGATAGTAATCTTCTCGTTTTTCTTTGGGGTCTATTGGGTCAACCAAGGATAATTCTGTGGCCATATGATATCTATCATAACCTAGACGCGTGGCCTCCCATGTACGAAGGTTTTCTTGAGCACTTCCCAAAGATTCTAATTTCTAAAACAGTTTTTGACTATACCTTTATGTAAGGTGTTATTGTGAGGTGATGTCCACGGTTGGAACATAAGTCACATTTGGTATATATTTGTATCCAAACTCATAGCATATGTGTTGTTGTATTTTGCACGACAATTGTTGTAATAAAGTTGTAGTTGTTTTCTGTACCATGCATTTGACGACTCAAAATGGGTTGGGTGGAATGAACCTATTTTGGGGTCGTTACAGTTGGTATCAGAGCTTAGGGATATGATCTCTGGTGGAGATCGGGGAATATAACTAGGAGGGGAGAGATGCGTAAATCCTTCGCTAGTGTGTCCTACCTAAGCTTATTTGTTGGTTAGTCATAATATTGAGATATTATGTGATATGTTAATTTGTTTAATTAACCCTTATTTTATGGCAGTATTTGAGAATGGCAGCTGAGAATGCTAACAATGGAGTGAATGAGACTGTGGGGATACCTCTAATCACTAACCATGATAATGTGATGTCAGACGAAGAAGGAATTAGAGATATCTATGTGGTGAGTGAAGAATTGATAGTTGCACCCGAGATAGTCGCAGAGGTAACAGCTGAGACTGAGGAAGAAGAGGAAGAAGAAGTACCAGAGGAGAGTTTATTAGAGGTATTATATGATCAAAATGTAGAATTTCAAAATCGTATTCATGAGTTAGAAGAGCAGGCAGAAGAACGACAGGCGGTCGTGGAACAAAAGGATGCAACAATTCAAGCTTGTGTTACCCGATATGTGATGCTTGAACAGAAGCATTCTTTGGCAGAGTATAAGATGATAAAAATGGAATCTGAGCTGAAAGAAGAAAAAATTGAACGAGTGAGAATAAGTGATGCATGGGCAAAAGCCGCACGACACGTGGATATTGTGGAAAGAGATGTTCGATCTAAGAAGGCTAAAATAGATGATATGAATTTCTCTTTTTGGAAAGCAATTGGGAGAACCCAACATCGAGTTTTGAATTACCCTGTACATAGCGGTCAACCTGAATCCGATATGGATCGAAGATTGATGATTCAGATCATGAATGAGGAGTACGAAGAGGCAGTTGAGGGAGGAATATGTCCTATAGAAAGGTATATTCCAACGGTAATGATGACGCCAAATGCTGCTCCAGACAAGTCAAAGCCGAGTAGTTCGAGGGATGGCGGTTGTCATGACTTCCCAACAAATGAGGAACCCAAATGAAGTTATCATGGGAGATGAGCAATGGAGAAATCATGATGATCTGAGAGATAGAATCTGAAATGGAAGCAAGGTATTCTCAACTCTTCGAAATACCAGGTACGTAAATTTCGGGGACGAAATTTCATAAGGAGGGGAGATTGTAAGACCCCGAATTTTATGAAATAAAAGTATTCAATTTTTCTTATAATTACTAGTCAGTAAATGGTTAAATTGATAAAAGTTTAAAGTTATGGGTGAAATATGAATTTTTTTTCAAAATAAGCAAGTGGTTATAAAATAATCATTGTTGTCGGGGAATATTCGTTTGGTCGTGGAATATTCTTTCTGTCGGAGAATATTCGTACGACGGCGCAGCTATTTGTGGGCCCCATAACGAATAACTGTCGGGTGAAGAAAAACGACAAATTTGAGTTTTTACAAATAACGGCGTAGTTGTTATCGTTAATACTGTTGAAATACCCGGTGGTTAAAATACAGTAATACGCGTTATTGCACAGTAGCACACGGTATTGCACAGTATTTTTGAAATTATTGATTCTTACGTAAGAAGGCACTACTCAATAATGGTTACAGTAGTTATTATTCAATATTTTATTTTATTGATTCAATAATTGTTGCGTTGATATTTTATATTATTGTTGTTTCAATAATTGTTGCTGCACAGTATTTTCCTTTATCAGATCAATAATTCATATTATTTGAATAATATTATTAGATAACATTATTGGCAATGTCTAGAAAGTTCTGTCTAAGGAGAGGTTTGGTCATCTAATTGCGCGCTAGTAAGGAGAAATCCTTATTGGAAAGCCCCCTCTTTCCTGGGAACGGCCTGGTTGTCATAAATGTGATTCTGTAATATTATTTGTGAATAATTAATTATTGATTTATATGATAAGAAAATATTTATTTTATGTGGATATAAATGAGGGATATATTTTTGTGGTTAAAATGAAGGAGTTAATGTTGAGGTTTTATCAGTATTTTTGTCGGAATGGAGGTATTAAAAATCAGGGTTTTTGAGATATTTTGCGGGGGTTATAATTTTTAATCCGACCGTTGGATCGTAGTAATATTTGGATATGTTATACATATATAAGTTGAGTATATGTCCACAAATTTTGAACCGTTAAAAATGAATGTATGATTTGTTATGAATTTTACGAGATGACTGGTTCAGAAATTGTTGATTTTTCGGAGTTTATCATTTTGGTGGAAAATTTTAGAATTGGTGGGCCCCACTTGTGGTTGGTGAAGAAATGTGCTGGATTATATTTCAAATGTGGTGGGTGGGAATAGTAGCAGGTAAAGCCATCAGGTTGCAGGTCAAACCTACCAAAATTTTCCTATAAATAGAGGGCTAAGTTAGAATTGAAAATCACACCAAAAACATAAGCTTTCTCTCTTTCTCTCTCTATATTATGAAGCATATTTTGTGAGTATTTAGATACTTTGAGAGTTGCTATTCAGTGCAAGTTTTCTTCGGCTTTACATTTCGGTCAGAAGTACTGCTGTTTTGAGGTAAGGGATAGTAAGGGATAGTAAGGGATTTTAAGGGTTGTTATGATTTTCAGTTTCGCAATTTTTCTGAACTTCAAAAATTCTGGAAAAATTTGAAATGATATTTTGATGAGTTTTATTGATTGTGTCCAAAAATGGTGATTTTTGGATGTATACATTAAGAGTTATGAATTTTACGGGAAAAGACTATTTTAAAAGTAACCGCTTATAATTCCTTGTGGTTAACTCCAAAATTGATGAAATTTTTATTGGAAGTACATGTATATGATAGAAGTATACTCTGTAAATTTCAAAATTTTTGGACAAAAGTACAATTTTTGATAAATGTCTAAATATTCGGTGGTTTTGGCCATATGAAAAATAGTAAATGAGTTTTAAAAATTCTGAGAAAAATATATGTTCAATATGGGACTATATTATGCTAAATCCCAGAAAAGAAATATTTTTGGAACTGATTTGGTATTTTTTATGAAAATGGTCTAGTTATGAGTAAATGAATTAAATATGTTTTGTGAGGAAAGAAAATTGGAAAATAGGATTTTATGGCTTGAGAATCCTATATGAGGTATATGCAGATTTTTGATGAGGATTTTTGGTTATTGGTGATGAAATCTTATGAGTTTGGCATTTTAGAATGATTAAATGATTTATTTAGTAAAGTGTAAACAATTAAAATAAATTGTTTATAAATTTAAGAAATGTTATTCTTTCAATATCATTATACCAGAATATTGGTATGGATTTTATTGTAGAATTTCTATCTTTTGTGTTGGGGTTACTATTCACGAGTTACTATTCACGAGTTACTATTCACGAGTTACTATTCATGGGTTACTATTCACGAGTTACTATTCATGATAAAATTGGTTTCTTTTTCTGACCAAATTATAGTTGAGTTATGAATATTACTCTTGAGATTAAATCTATATGTTGATCATATTGTTTTTATTATCATATATAACATTTTTATAACCTTGATGTTGAAATTCTCGTTCACTGGAGTGTAAAGATGGGTAGATTATTGGTATGATCATGACTAGGGTTCTCTTTGGCCTGTAGTGCAAAGTTGAATTGTGACTGGTATGATCATGACCATTGAATTTATAATTGAATATCTTAAGCTTAAGTGCAAAGGTGAATTGATCAACATGGTTATAATTATTGTTTATATAAATTCTAAAATGATTATAATTCTTTGAGATATTAATATATTTGGCATGTAGTGCAAATATGAACTGTTGATGAATATATTTGGCCTGTAGTGCAAATATGAACTGTTGATGAATATCTTTGGCCTGTAGTGCAAAGATGATATGTTGTTGAATATCTTTGGCCTGTAGTGCAAAGATGAACTGTTGTTGAATATCTTTGGCCAGCAGTGCAAAGATAAACTGTTGACGAATATCTTTGGCCCGTAGTGCAAAGATGGATTTGTTAGTATGATTATAAACAGGAATTGTGATTTGGTATAACCATGATCTTTGATGTTTCAGGTAAAGACAGGTGATGAAAATATTCTTCGTCCTGGGTGCGAAGAAAAATTTAGAATCACAATTATGATTATGAGTTATTCATATGATTGTGGAAAGGAACTGTTGATTGATGTTACAGGGATAAAACATTGTTGATGGATTTTTAACATGGAGAAGATAATAGACTTTATAGTCTATTTGACTATTCTAATGGATTGCTCGTTCCGCTGCAACTATGGTTGAAATTTTTATCATTTACCATATGTTCTAAATCTCTGATTTATTATTGATGAAGGCTACTGATAATTTAATTATCTTTAGTCATGATATTCTTTACTGGGCTAGTTGTGCTCACCCTTTTGCTTCACAATTCCTTTCAGGTAATAAGAGTGTAGCTGGGTCGAGCGAGGGTAACGGGGAAATAGAACAGTGGTCTCTAGCTGTGGATGTTCTCCCGAAGCAGTATAGAAAAGTTCATTTAGTAGTTATATTTGGTGAATCCAATAGGGTAAGGTGTACCCAACGTTGGAAGGGTGGTTTGCCACTATCATACAAGATGTCTAACGACATACAACCTCGTGTCATCATAAGACAGGGATGTGCTCATCCACTTGCTGAGTATATATACGAGCACTACCTATATAATCTTGGTGTTTGTTTAAAGTATAATTCTCAATTAGAGACAGTAGAGATAATGATATGTCAAGAGAAGACTCACCATTGGGAAGAATATGATAGTAATCTTCTCGTTTTTCTTTGGGGTCTATTGGGTCAACCAAGGATAATTCTGTGGCCATATGATATCTATCATAACCTAGACGCGTGGCCTCCCATGTACGAAGGTTTTCTTGAGCACTTCCCAAAGATTCTAATTTCTAAAACAGTTTTTGACTATACCTTTATGTAAGGTGTTATTGTGAGGTGATGTCCACGGTTGGAACATGAGTCACATTTGGTATATATTTGTATCCAAACTCATAGCATATGTGTTGTTGTATTTTGCACGACAATTGTTGTAATAAAGTTGTAGTTGTTTTCTGTACCATGCATTTGACGACTCAAAATGGGTTGGGTGGAATGAACCTATTTTGGGGTCGTTACATAATCCATCTCAAGAATTACATCAAATTCTTCCAACTTTATCGGTAACAAATCTACCGATAATTTACAACCTCGTATATCTACGCAACAACTCCTATGAATATTTTTAACAAGAATTAATTTTTCGTTGGCCACCTTGATATTCACAGGTACAGACAATCTTTCGGGAAGTAATCCTAATCGTCTAGCAAAATCACATGCTATGAAAGAACAAGTAGCACCCGAGTAAAATAACACGTAAGCATTTATATCGTTGATCGGGATAATACCTGCAACTACATCCCCGGATGCAACTGCATCTTGGACCGTCATGTTAAAGGTACGGGCCATCAGCCTAGCCGTCAGTGCTGGACTACCAATAGCTAACTTACCGCTATTAGCGCCCTTATTCTCGTCTGTCCCTTTCTTTGTGCAGTTCTTCGCTATGTGATCAGTTGATCCATACACGAAGCATCCATGATTTTTCTTCGGACTTAGACAGTTAGGCGAAATGTGTCCCTCCTATCCACAGTCGTAACACACGGCCTTTCCCTTGAGACAGACTCCTAAGTGAGTATTCCCACAGTTCTTATATGCCTCCATCCTTTTCTTAGGATCTCCTTGCTTCACTCTGGTATTCTCAGAGTTAAAACCCTTTCTCTTCTGGCCGTTGCCACTCCCATTAGCTCCTTCTATTTTCACTCCCCCGTCTACCTTATTCTTGTTCTTCTTCTCCTTGTGGTATTGACTTAGAGCCTCATTACCACCTTCGGCAATTATTACCTTCTCCAATATAGTTCCAAAAGAGTTACTTTAGAACACAGATATCCGGGTATAGAGCCAGAGTTTTAAGTCCTGCTCAAACCTCCCAGCCTTCCTCACCTCCGTGTCCACCTGATGTAGAGCAAACCTCGCCAATTCATTGAACTTGGCCGCATATTGGGCAACCGTCATTTCCCCTTGTTTCAGTTCCAAAAACTGCATATCCATCCTCCCCTGCATACTCGTGGGAAAGTAGTTCTCAAAGAAAATCTCCTTGAACCGCGTCCACGTTAAGTTCTGTATACCGGCCCTAGCCTGGTTTGCCTCCCACCAGAAATTGGTCACTCCTTTCATCATGTAGGTAGCAAAAGCAACCTTTTTCCCCTCTTCGACATTTGCAATAACAAATACCTTCTCTATTTTTTTTACCCAAGTTTGGGCTTCTACGGGGTCCGTAGTTCCTTTGAACTCCGGCGGACCGACATTTTTAAAATCTTTAAACGTAGTAGCTTGTACTACCCCAGGATTTATAGGTATATTCGCCCCATTTCTATTAAACGCAGCCGTTAATAAATTAACGAACTCCTGCATCGGGTTAACTGATCCTCCCTCCGGTTGCTTCACATTGGCTTCTTGATTTCTTTATCTTCTTCTTGGCGGCATTTTTCTGTTAAGATAAATAACACGTCATTATTACTTTTTTCTCGTTAGTTAGATATTATTCATTATTAAACAATAACTTCAAACTCATTGTACAATATGTTCAATAAAAAGGCTTACATTGACTTACTTCTTCCTTGTAGTATAATACTACATCATTCGTCTTTACACAACCTTAGCTGATTACATTACTATCTTGCAATTGCTTTTCAAAAATTGGAATTTACAAAAGACTACCCTTTGATATACAAAAGAGGGTTTTACGTCACTACTAGATACATCATATTTACATATCTAACTCTACTCTAACTATTAACTAAATTACATATGCCTTGTGGCATTCTCATAATCTGCGTTGGCAAGACCGACTATAATATCTTGGCTGATAGTATGTCGAGTCTTCCCTGCCTCTATCGGATACCCAACCACTTGCTGTTGAAAATCCGCATGCGAACTCCTATGAATATAGGACATCCTACCAATCTTTTGCTTCCTGGTCTTTAGCTCCTGCTTGAGCTCAAAGACCTCTTGTTTCAGCTCATGGACCTTGTCCTTCGCCAAAACTCTCTCGTCATGCTCCTCCTGTCACATAGTCTTCATGCTTTTCTTATCCTCCAGGATTTCCTGGACCTCCTCCTTCATCTCCCTTACCTCTTTCCCCAACTGGATATTTCTATCCAATAATGCCATTAGCAAGGTTTTTATTGACTCCCCCAGAGTCATCTCTTCCACAGGTGCTACGGTGTTAAAAGACACCGCTTACACCTCCTCTTCTGACATGCCATCAAACAAAGACATAAGGTCTAAGCCTTCCGAGTCTCCAGATTCGACTACAACCACTTTTGGCTCTTTTGCTATAGGGGTCGGTAAGATCTCTACTTGATTTACGGACTCCTCGCTAACAACATGTATATCCCTATACATCTCATTATTTCTTGACATCTACAACAAAACAATTTAGTTTGATTAGTACACGTCAGTAGAATAATAAAAACACATATCACATTTAATGCATTTTTAGGGTTAACTTCATCTTTTACTCTTTTTTTAACTTTTCTTAAGGTTATAGCTTAAGGTTCTTTCCCCCCCTTAAGTTTTATAGTCTACAGCTTTGATACCAACCTGTGACGCCCCTAAATTCGGGTATCTTCTAACCCGACAGATGGTGCTACACGGTGCTACAGTTCACACATTCATTCAATTGAAATACCTCAAAAGAGTGAAAATGTCTTCTATATATTCCAAAATAATATTCTCATTCCCAAATTCTTTATAACCATTACATAGATTCGTCGTCATAATATCAAATAATAACAACATTCATCCTATACTATTACAAAGGCAACCTAGTGGTTCGCCTTAGCCTTCCCTTTATGTTTACCGGATCCTTCAGTCCGTTCGGTCTCACTACAAGAAAAAGGCCTAACAGCGACCAATACTATCAGCGACCGCACCATCGGTCGCTGATATTATTAACAGCGACCGCCATCTGTGACCAATATTTAATATGGTCGCTATATTTTAACAGCGACCGCACGCGGTCGCTAGTCAGTCGCTAGTACAAATTTGCCTCCCAAAATTTGGCTGGAAATGTTGGCGCCAATGTTTTATGCGGCCACTTAATATCTGCGACCGCATGCGGTCGCAGATAAGTCCATGTCATTAAAATCAGCGACCGCATATGGTCGCAGATAGCGGTCGCTGATCAAACTTAATATTAACAGATTCAGTCACTCGCTCGACACAGCAGAGGCGGAGAAAAAGAAGAGGAAGCTCAGACAGAGAGAAGAGGGAGAAAGGGGGGAGAAGAGAAGAAGAGGAAGAGAGACTCCGGCCACTGCCACCGGGACACCGGTCCACCGCCACCAGGAGGTACCACCGCCGCACCACCGCCGCACCACCGCTGCACCACGCCGGTAACCCCTTAATCCCTAAATCTCTAAATTAGACCCCTTAATCCCTTAATACCTTAAACAGAATGCTAATCTTGTGATTATTATACTTTAATCGATTTGTTTTGAGTTGAATATTGCAATAAAGTAGTACTATTAGAGTAAACATTGTCATTAGAGGAACTCAATGTTAAATGAGTTGTGTGAGGGCATATATGTTGTTTATATATTTTTTCAGTTATTTTTTCAAAAATATTTGACGAGTCACCAACTCATCAACACAAATTACCAGCAACTTAATGAGGACCATAATATATTTAATTGATGAGTAATATTGTAGTACTAATTTATAATTGATTGATACATAATACTTCCTCCATTCCGAAATATAAAACAATGATAATTATTTTTTTGAAGTCAATACATGAATTTTTTTCATTTTTAGTTAAAAAAATGATAAATATTGTAAAATATTTAAAATTATACTCATTGTAAAATTTATAATTGGAAAATAATATATATGACGATATTTATTTATGTTTTAGATCTAAGATGCATATCTTTTAATATTTACAGGGTTACTAATTGATCATGTGTTATTACTTTTTTGAATGTTTCATGCTATAATCTCAGTTTCTATCTAGTTTTCAACTGATATTGGATGGAGATTTTGTTTCTTTTGGATACAGTACTAGTACTGATTCCTGGTTTATGTCTTGGGTGCCTAGAAATGACCTTATATACATGTCGTCGTGCATGTGGCTAGTCTATATTACAGGGGAGACTCTGGCCAAATTTTTTTATTGGTCGGGTAGTTGCAAACATTTATACTATTAACGAGCCTATTGGTGATCCAGTAGAGCCTATTAAGGGGATGTTGGAGCTGATGGGCTAGGCTTGGGTCCGCGAGTCCACACGAGGCCACGCCAAGCTTAGCCAAGCCTCACGGGGTCAAGCCAAGCTTGGTTGTTAATTAGGGTGCTGTTAAGCCAAAATAGACAGTGCTAGGGAACTGCTAGTGCAACAGAGAAGGTAACTAGACACACTTGGTCAATAAATAGATTGTTTTGGCTATAACAGAAAAATAAGGGTATTTAACACTTATGTATACAAGAATAAAGCTACAAAATGTTATAAAAGCTATAAATTGCTCAACCAAGTTGTGACTATCCCAAAACATAAAAGATTATAGAAAGGGACTGTGAGGGGTATAATCTTAAAACATGTTAGGCACCTTAGCACACTAGTTGATATGAATGAATCTCCAAGATACTCAAAAGTTGTATAAATGAGTTAGCAAACTTTGATATAAAGCTAGCATGAATGAAATACCTTACGTATTCACTTACGATAAACAATAAAAACAAATTTAAAACAAATTAAAATAAAATAACATGATATAATATAACTATTAAACTAAGTAGCATTTACTTAGTTTCTCATACTAAATTTAATAACATTTAAAGTTTCCCATACTGCTTTAATTTGCATTCATTCGTTAACATCCGGAATGCTTAAATGTTAATCATATGCTTACAAGTATACTCAAGTCATATGATTACAAGTATGCTCTCAAGTCATATGCTTACAAGTATGCTTAAATGTTAATCATATGCATGCTTATATATATGTTCAAGTCATATGGTTACAAGTATGCTCAAGTCATATGTTAACATTTATAATATTGTCTGTAGTAGGTACCGTGGAATCATGGACCTCTATTCAGACCGTAGTTGGATGGCACGACGAAAGTCAAGTGCCCAGATAGGTGCTACAATTGAATTTAGAGCTGGTTGCCAAGTGTTTTTGGAGTATGCATATAGTCACCCGGAATGTATGAATGGTAAGTTGCAGATACGATGTCCATGTTTGAAGTGTAAGAATGTAAATTATATGGACAGAGACATGGTTATGTACCTTTCATTTATGTTCTCTATATAGGAATGTTCTCTATATCCTTAACTATATCATTTGTAGTTGTTGTAGTTAACTATTTTGCAGTCATGTTTATGTACCTTTCACTTATGGTAATCGTAGTTAACTATTTCATACAATTAATTGTCATTCATAATTTCATACTAACATCCTAATTTTTTTTATTTATAGATGTCTTCTGAACCTGTTGCACGAAAGCGCGGGTTGGGTCGGGGCCCTAATCATGTGCCGAAGGCCCCGGCTAATCCGGATGATCGCATTCTTATACAGATCCGTCCTCCTCCAGAAAGCACGTAAGTTAAACATCGTGTATATATAAGGGTTTAATATTTCCATTGTTATAAATATATTTTAATGTAAATTATTGTATATTGTAGTGATTTTCAAGATAGTAAAATTGTGAAGTGCATTTCACAATTATGCTTACAGAACTGGCCTACGCCAGTGATTACATGGGCGAGCACACCTCTCGCCCATAAGGATGCAGTTTGGGCTGAATTTCAGGTATATTTATTTAATCACTCTGATAGATAATACATAGTTAATCAACTAATAGTTTAGTAATGTTGGATTATGGTAATATAATAGTTTTAATGTTATTATTGTTGTTTTATTTGCAGAAGCGGTATAGATGGGACGACGCACATGCATCAGTTATTTAGGCACTGTTCTGGCAGAAATGCGCCGTCCGGACTAAAGATAATCTAAACAAAGAACGACAGAAAGTCCTGCATAATGCTGAGATTGACCATCCAGGACAGGGTGAGCAGTATATGCATGAGCATTGCCCCTGGTGGTGCGCACATCCCATATGGGTGCAGATGTGTGAGCAGTGGAGAGCTGAGAGCTGGGTCAAGAGACGTAAGACTGCCGCCTCGAACAGATCCTCAGGTGTATCTGAAGGCGAAAAGGCAAAAGGCACGTACAAGGGTGGCAGTATATCTCAGCTGCAACATATTGCTGTTAGGGTACGTATGTATAACAAGCTTATTGGCTTAGTTATTTGTCTTTATGTTTACAGTCATGTTTTGTAGCTAAAATATCACATGTTTACATATTAATATGAGAACATGAACTGTAGGAGTCTGAGTCTCAAGGTCAACCTATCAATTGGTTGGATGTGTATGTGGCCACCCGTGATGGTCTGCCTGATGCTGTTCAGATAGCAGTAATAAGTTAACTTTAAACATATTATAGTCATGTTTTTTAGTATTTCGTATTTATTTTTAACTATTTATTTGTTGACCTTCTGACAGGACACTTATAAGGGCTTAATGAACGAACGCTATCCTGAAGGCACCCCGCGTCCGGCGATTGATCAAGAATTGTGGGAGAGGGCGTCCGTCGTGAAGAAAAATTATGTTAAAGGCCAAGGACAAAGACGACGCCCGACCATCAGTGGCACAGGCAGCTCTGCTATCCAGTTTACACAGTCTACACAATCATCAGGTCATCCAACCTATTATACTCCTGTTGACTGTGTAAGAGCGATCTGTCAAAATCGTGATCTTCTTCTTATACTGGGTGGGCATCTGCATTCTCTGAATCCTGATGACTTGGCAAAGGCAGTGGCGAAAGCAGCAGCATCACAACATCAGGGTGGCGACCAGGTACTTTTAATGTTTCATTACGTACATTGTCTATTATTTAGCTTTCCCCAAGTCATAGCAGTATCAACACATGTAACATATATGTTTTATTCTTTTGTTAATTACAGGGTACTAATTTGAATGATCCATGAAGAGCTAGACCAGTCATGCATGTTAGATTTGTAAAGCCTTGTTAGACTTGTTTTTTAGATTTTTAAAGCCTTGTAATCTTTTAAACTACTTATCTTTGGACTGTATTGGTTTACGATTCTATTATATGGATGTTTACGATTGTATTGTGTTGTGTTGATTTAGATTCATTATTTGGACTGTATGTACGGATGGATGTTTATCATATAGTAGTTATCATGGATGGATGGATGCTTATATATACTGCTGTGTGTTGGGATAAAAAGCAGGTACGAAGTAGGTTATTTTTGGGAAATCAATAAAACAGGAAAAATATTTAAAAAAAAAAAAAACAAAGTCAGCGACCGCACGCGGTCGCTGATACAGTATTAGCGACCGAGTAAGGTGTTTCTACTTCAGCGACCGCCTGCGGTCGCTATTACCGGTCGCTGACAAGTGTGCCAAATCACGTCTGACACATGACTCAGCATGAGTCAGAATAGCGACAGCTGAGGTCGCTGATTGCGGTCGCTAAAAATGCGGTCGCTATTCTTGGTCACTGATGTCATTTTAGCGACAAAATTTTCTGCGACTACTATTAGCGACTGCATCCGGTCGCTGATACCCATCTGCGACTATATGCGGTTGCAAATATGCGGTCACTGATAAGCCTTTTTGTTGTAGTGTCTTAATTCATATGGTTCAAGCAAGAGTGAGCATAACTAGCTCAACAAGTATGACAATTTCATTTAAACAAGAGGCTTGAATCATATAAATTGTTTATCTTCAATAACTGAATCAATAATTATAAAGTACTACCGATAATTCAAAATAGCACTTCTCTTTTCTTTAAAACATTTCACAATGAACAACATTCATTAAACATAAATTTCGGTCCAAGACCTTGAGCATTTCATTCATTCTTTGAAAAGGACAACCCGGCACCAAGTCCGTAAGTCCGATATATCTTACGAGCATGTCTAGATGATCAACCTATAGTACTCTATGTTGTACAACACTACTTTCTTTAAACGTATTTACATTTAAGTTTTGGCAACCCCATGTGCATATCGTTTGACGACAAAACATTTGTTTATCATACTCAGTCTTTCTTTGAAATCAATACGAAAACAGTTTGGCAAAAGATAACAACATTGACAATATTTTGATAGATTATAAAGAAATCCACAAAACACATTGAGTCTAGCCGAAGGAATTGGCTTCGACTTCATTATACATCAATTCATGCTTAAGGTACATGAATTACAAAGCTTGTCCAAAAGAATATAGACAAGGGTCAAAATACTTGCATTCTACGTCTTCTACAGTAATTATACTTTTCCTTTGAGTCTTTAAGGTTTCTACAATACATGATCACATAATGTACCTCATTAGGTCATATATAATCAAGTTTGGTTACTACTATATCTTACCCTTCTTCTCAATCTAATTATTCCTCAGATTGGTTAATATCTGTTACGATTTATCGTATTACTTTGTACTTACATTCCAGTAACCGTTCTTCAACCTTTAGTTATAATTCTTAAGGTTTTAATCATCCGTAAAGATGTTATTTCTAGTTAAGTTATGGTTATAACTCACCATTCATTCACTTCCTTATTCTTTATGTTCATAAGCATTCTTCACTGTGCTCTTCCTAGTGCTGGCGCTGTGGCGCCAGCTTTTTATACATAGCTCGCGCTGCGGCGCGACTCCTCAGTATGTATGCCTTGGTCTTGGCGCTGCGGCGCCAATCCCTTCTTTATGTGCCGCGCTGCGGTGCCACTTTACAGTGTGTTGAGGTTCCGGCCTGGCGCTGCGGCTCCGGCTTTACACTCTTGGTCCGCGCATAAATATGTATTTGAAAAAGCATTTCTAACATTTTTTTCCAGCGCATGAGATTCGTGCATGATAGTTTCAGGTTATACAATTGGGTGGCATGGAGTGCAGGACAGGGTAAAGGGGTATGACTAAGTGAATGATTATTAGATCAACATTTACTCAACTTATTCAATCTAAAGAAATATTAGGAAATTGGTTTCAAAAGTGTTAAATGATATGAATGTAACCTTAATGTAATATATGCAGTTTAGTTTAGCACATAGAGATGTATTATTACCTGAAAGCTTATTATAAGGGTGCTGTTAACTTTAAAAGCTTTTTCTTTTGCTCGTCATACACTCCCTCAGTGTCATGGTCTACATTACACACAATTTGAGAAAAACAAATTAGACCAACTTGTTCCTTTTCTACCCTTTCTATAGTAAATTTGTCTGGACAGTAATTTATACATTACTTGTTATCTGTTCTCCAAAAGCTGTTTCACTTGAATTGAATTTGCATTCGTTTTGTAAGACTGAGAAACATTTTGGTACACCCAAAAAAGGCAAGCTCGACACTTGATTTGGGAGAAGTATACTTTATGACTTCCAATTTAGGATTCTCGTTGTTTCGTATATCTTGGTCTTGGGGCTAATTTATGTAGTTGAACATGGCATATTTTTCTTCAAAACTTCAAAATATTGTTCGTAATAAATGGGCTCTTTAGTACCATTAAGTTTTTCAATGCGTCTGAAAGGAGTCTAGATATTGAGGGATCACACCTGAAATTGTCCTGCATGCACTCAGTCAGGACTGTAAGTTTGAGCATTTTTATCTTCTGATAATACAACTCTCTCGCCTTAGCATATGCATAATAGAAGTTTTCCATTACTCAAACGTACATGTTCTGGTGCAGATTACATCTACTCTTACTTTTGCCGCTGCCTGTGCGTCTGCTGGAATCACAGTACTCATTGGAAATGACCTGGATAAATGTAACATGAACCATTGCAGGAGGTTTATGTCGGCCACAGCTATGGCCTTCCTGAGTTGGTTTGCGGTGTCTCCTTCCTTTTACTTGAATTTATGGTCATTGGCTTCCAGATAACATAAATTCTAGACAGAGTATCAGCCAGCAAGAGCTGTTTTTGCTGCCTTTCCTGTGTTTTTTCTCCAAATTTATGCACCTTAATAGAGATTTAATTGATGTTACTTTGTATATTGGTTCGATTTTCCCTAACAAATTTACCGACGGAAGTATTGTTTTGTAATGCAGTACTGATTTTGAAATATATATATATATATATATATATATATATATATGAAACCTGACTATGAAGCGTTTTCCATAAGGATTTTGAAATGTAGTTCTCATGTAGTATTAATATCCATTGTTCTTCTTTAATTATTGGCCTTGTATTTCTAATGAATTAAATGTTAATTTAGGCTGATATATGGGAAGTCATTTCGCACAATTGACGTAAGGGTGATGATATAATTAATACTATTCTCCAATTGGCCGTACCGTCTGAAATGAGAAAAAAAAAACTACTACTACTACATTTGATTTTACTACTAGTAGTAGATCCGAGTGAGTTTCACATGCCCAGAAATGTCATTGTGCCCCTTTTTTCATGCCTAAATGAATTTTGAAACGTAAACAGGTTGGTAACTGGCGGTTACAGTTATAAAGCTACCTAATTTGCTTCCCATTTTTTCTCTCCTTTGTCTCACAAATATTGCTTTTAATTCATTCTTGGATTATTATAATATTGTTATATTATAACTGTAACTCATCATTGGAGAATTCCATCAATATATTAATTGTCATGAGATTTACACTTGGAGGGAGAGATAGCGAGCGACTTGTGTGTTATGACAAAAGAACTTACAATTATATATATATATATATATATATATATATATATATATATATATATATATATATATATATGAATGAAATAAGATGGGAACTTATTACATAACGGTTTTGTTTGTGTATACTTGTATATACATACATACACACATATTGTCTTCATTTCACAAAAATAATTTTATCTGTAATTAAAATTTATAAATATTGAGAATGAATTTTTATTTTATGTTTATTACTAAAAATAATAATTTATAATTTAATTAGTATTACAATAACAAACTTAATTGATGACGTTGTGTCAACCTATACTACTCTCTTCATTTCAAAATTAGATAAAGGTGATCACTTATATTAAATACTAGCATGACTCCACTATTACATTCCTACTAATTATTAAGTATATATGTATTGGAAAATAAAAATGTACTCCCTCCGTTCCTTAATATAAGTCGTTTTAGGATTATGCACAAGCATTAAGGTAATGATTGTATAACATTAACTATAATATCAATTGTCTATATTACCCTTGTATTGGAATAAGAGATTGTTATTTATTGGACAAAAAATAGTGAGAGAACCAAAGTTACATTTAATAATTGGGGTAATATTGGAAACTAAGCAATTAATGCTTACTTGAAATTCTAAAATGACTTATATTAAGGAATAAAAATATTTCTCTAAAATGACCTATATTAAGGAACGGAGGAAGTACTTAATACCAATACAAAATTCCTGGTCATAATTCATAATCATAACAATCAATAGTCCATCTATGCACTACTGGCCAAAGATGACTTTTACCACAACATAAGCATAAGGATAATGACAATTATATAAGGAATCAAACAAGTGAGATTAAGAATAAATATTAGAGATTTATAATTCAATTTATTCAAAGTTCAAGAATATCCAAATTGTCAACATGATAATTAATTGTGGAGTAGAATTCAAGAATGATATTCATGTATCAAAAATAATTTTGAACAGAAAAGAAATCAATTTTGTAGTGAATAGTACCTCGTAAATAATACCGAGTAAATAGTACCCCGAGTGAATAGTATCCCGAATGAATAATATCCCGAGTGAATAGTACCCAAGTGAATAGTGCCTGAGTGAATAGTACCTCGACATAAATAGTATCCCGCCATAAGAAAGTTCAGACCAATAGTGAAAATACTAGATGAAGCACAAACTATTAAGAATATTTCACTAATTTCAAAGGTTTTCACCATTTAATAATAAGGTTATGAAAACTAACAATAAATTTGTACCATAAATGGAGAAATACGAAAGAAGACGATATCCTTTGATGAGTACAAAAGAAATGACATCTCATACGAGTATAAAAGAATATACAAAACTGCAAATGAATTTTCACCTGTCATGTGATAATTTGCGTAGACAGATCATTTTCACAATTTAATAAAGAATGAATACAAAGGGTCATTCACCATGTATGTGGTAGTTCGCGTAGACATGTTACTCCCGCAGATTAATAAATAATGAATACGAAGGGTCATTCACCATGCGTGTGATAGTCCGCGTAGACAAGTTACTCTCGCAGATTAATAAAGAATGAATACGAAAGGTCATTCACCATGCATGCGGTAGTCCGCGTAGACAGGTTACTCCAGCAGATTAATAAAGAATAGAATGACAACCCTTATGAATATTGAAAGAAAATAACATTCTTTACGAATACGAAATAATAATACCCCTTACCTTAGTAGAAGATTGGATACTGCAATAATGAGGTAGCAGAATACTCATTTCTTTCTCTCTATAGTTTCTCTCTATAGTTTTAGTGAATTCGTAAGAAATAGTGAAGAAATGAGCTTCTATTTATAGGAGAATGGACTAAATAGTAACTAATTCATGAACGGTCCAGATTGATTTACTATTAAGACAGACGGTCCATATTGATTTACTATTAAAACTTAAAGTAACGGTCTATACTGATTTACTATTATAACTTTCAATATTGATTTACTATTATAACTTTTCACTAGCGGTTCATATTGATTTACTATTATAACTTCAACCAATGGTTCATATTGGTTTACTATTATAACTTCAACCAACAATCTAAAAAATTAGCACATCTCCTCATGGAATAATAAGTCAAACTTATAACAAATGCCTCATAACAAACCCCTCGATTTATATCACAAATTGAATAAATATTTATCACAAATCACTTATGAATCAACACATTTTTAATCTTTCAACAATTATTCATCATTTAATTTTATAACTCAAAATATTGACAACCAGATCGTTCACAGAAAAGACGGGACTTTTCGATAAAGATTTCTCCTTATTGGCGCGCAATTAGATGACCTAACCCCTTTTCTCGACAGAACTTTCTAGACATTGTCAATAATACAAATAATAATATGAATAATTGTGTCGTCCAAATTATTAATTTAATAAAATAAAATATTGTGCAAATAATACTGACAATAATTAAATCAATAATATGAGATACTATGCAGTAACTACTGTAGCAATTATTGAATGAGACTGAGTGACTTCTTACGTAAGCATCAATAATCAGAGATATTGTGCAATATCGTGTGCTACTGTGCAACAACGCGTATTACTGTTCTTTTATCACCGGTATTTCAATAGTTAACGGTAAAAGTTTTGCCGTTATTTTTATAAAAAGGTTATCTCTGTCGCTTTCTATATCCGACAGTCATTCCGTTGTGGGATCCACCAATGATTGTGCCGTCGTACGGATATTCCTCGATAAAAAGAATATTCCCCGACCAAAAGAATATTTTATGATCACTTGCTTACTTTGCAAATTTTTCACATATCACCATTAACTTTAACCTTTTATCAATTTAACCATTTACTAAATAGAATAATAATTATAAGAAAAATTGAATACTTTTATTTCATAAAATTCGGGGTCTTACAACAACCATACAGAGACATACAAATAAATATTAATACATATTACCAAGTGGTTATATACTTTGGTTATGGGTGAAATGTGTAAATTTTGTAAAATAAGCAAGTGGTTATAAAATATTCATTTTGTCGGGGAATATTCGTTTGGTCGTGGAATATTCGTACGACGGCGCAGCCTTGTGTGGGCCCCATAACGGAAAGCGATTGGATGAAGAAAACGACAAGTATAAGTTATTTATAAATAACGGCGTAGTTGTTACCGTTAATACTGTTGTAATACCCGGTGGTTAAAATATAGTAGCACACGATATTGCACCAATTATTGATTCTTACGTAAAAAGGCACTACTCAATAATTGTTACAGTAGTTATTGTTCAATATTTTATTTTATTGATTCAATAATTGTTGCGTTGATATTTTATATTATTGTTGTTTCAATAATTGTTGCTGCACAGTATTTTCCATTATCAGATCAATAATTCATATTATTTGAATAATATTATTAGATAACATTATTGGCAATGTCTAGAAAGTTCTGTCCAAGGAGAGGTTTGGTCATCTAATTACGCGCCAGTAAGGAGAAATCCTTATTGGAAAGCCCCCTCTTTCCTGGGAACGGCCTGGTTGTCATAAATGTGATTCTATAAAATTATTTGTGAATAATTAATTATTGATTCATATGATAAGGAAATATTTATTTTATGCAGATTTTTGATGAGGGATATATTTTTGTGGTTAAAAATAAAGGAGTTAATGTTGAGGTTTTTATCAATATTTTTGTCAGAATTGAGGTATTAAAAATCAGGGTTTTTGAGATATTTTGCGGGGGTTATAATTTTTAATCCGACCGTTGGATCGTGGTAATTTTTGGATATGTTATACATATATAAGTTGAGTATATGTCCACAAATTTTGAACCGTTAAAAATGAACGTATGATTTATTATGAATTTTACAAGATGACTGGTTCACAAATTATTGAATTTTTGGAGTTTATCATTTTGATGAAAAATTCTAGAATTGGTGGGTGGGAATAGTAGCAGGTAAAGTCATCAGGTTGCAGGTTAAGTCTGCTTCGGCGTGCTAACATTTTCCTATAAATAGAGGGCTAAGTTAGAATTGAAAATCACACCAGAAACAAGTTTTCTCTCTTTCTCTCTCTAGATTATTGAGTGTATTTTGTGAGTATTTAGATACTTTGAGAGTTTCTATTCATCAGAGCAAGTTTCTTTCAGCCTTATACCGGTATTCCGACCAGAAGTACTGATATTTCGAGGTAAGGGATATTATTTTCTTCTTAAATGATATTATTTTCTTCAATATCATTATGCTGAAATATTAACACGAGTTTTTATCAAATTTAAAACTTTTGTGTCGGGGTTACTATTCACGTATACGTTATTATTCATGTATACGACACTATTCACGAATACGACACTATTCACCGAAAAATAAAATTTTCTCTTTTTGTCCAAGATATCTATTATGGTTACTATCTTTGATTGTATCCATGTTTTGATCTTTATTTTTGAATTCTGCTTCACAATTAATTATTATGAAGTATTATTGATCTTGGATAAACTGTTATACGAATCCCTAATATTTGTCCTTCTGTCTCACTGGATTCGTTTCCTTTAAAATATTTTTCATCATCCTCAGTCCTAAATGATGATATTACTGAATATCTTTGGCCTGTAGTGCAAAGATGTATGATTACTTGATGAATATCTTTGGCCTGTAGTGCAAAGATGAACAGGTGTTGAGATGAACATGACTGACAGGTGATACAAATGAATATCTTTGGCCTGTAGTGCAAAGATGAATATTTGGATAAAGATGATTATTAATTGATGTTACAGGGATAAAATATTGATGATGGACTTTTAAATCTTAGAAGATAGTAGAATTCTTTCTCTACTTGACTCTTCTAATGGTTTGCTGTTTCCGCTGCAGTTGTTGATCTAAAACTTGTTGTCGATTATATTCTATCAGATTTTTTTCTATTGAAGACTAACGATAATTTGTTGTATATTATCTTAGTCATAATATTCTTTACTGGGCTAGTTGAGCTCACCCTTTTCCTTTTTGTTCTATTTTTCTTCTTAGAAGGTGAGAACATAGCAGGATCTAGTCGGGGTATGGAGTGATGGTTCTAGAAAGATGTTTTAGCAGTTCTCACTATTTCTGTAAAATAGTGTTTGAATAATTGTATTGAGCACTTATTTGAGTGTGGATATTGTCTAGAAGACAATATTTGTACTTAAACTCACAGTATGTGTTGTCGTATTTTGCACGACAATTGTATTATTGAAGTTGTAGTTTGCTTTCTGTACCATGTATTTGGCGACTCAGAATAGGTGTTGTATACCTATTTTGGGGGCGTCACAATATACATATGTATATTGCATATACAATAATATAATATAATTATATCATTTTTCTAAATATTTAGAACCTATAAAACTAGCCCTCTTCTACGCCTACTTACGGCTCTTTTTCTACCCAAATCTATCAAAAAATTCAAATCCCACTGCATTCTTACTACCTCCCTTTTCTCTTCAAGAAAAGCTACTACTTTTGTCAAACCTGTGTTCTCAAACAAAAATTTAAGTTAGAAAGAAATAAGAATAAAAAAGAAAATATACCTATAAATAATACCTCATGTTAGCAAGCTTGCTAATAATCAATACAACCTACAAAATATTTTTAAAATTTTGTTCAAACTTATATCGCATTAGTACAATATCATTCAAACAACAATTTCTAATTTAAATAATACCTTTGCTACTGAAATTTCTTCATGCTTGTAAATATCAATATTGATCCAATTTTAAGAAGCTAAATCTCCCATCTTTTACCCTCATCTTAGCTTACATGGTCTGTGAGTTGTACATTATAAAAATTCAATCAACATTTCCCAGCCACACTCTATGCCTTACATTTATAGTAAGTTCTACATTACAAAATTTTCACTTGACACAACTATATGACATACAAAGAAATATCAATACATATTCAAAAGGGTGCCCTAAGTGTAAAATTATCTCTCAACAAAAGTACAAAATAAACTAGAATATTAAATACAATATAACAAATACACTAAATAAATATATGAAAAAAACTCATTCAAAATTCATATCACAATAAGTAGGACATCAACCACCAACGAAACATTATTAACAAAACATCCAAACATATATAACAAAATAAAAAAAACACCTCAAAAAAATTACAATCACATTCATCAACGAAACATCACATTCACAAACAAAATCTGTAAGGCCCCAACTTTTATGAATAAAGATTAGTTTTTTCTAAATATCATTTTGAATATTATGGTGTGAATTTAATATAATGTTATAGTTGTGGGTAGTATTTACAAATTTTACAAAATAAGCAAGTTGTCATAAAATATTCGTTTGGTCAGATAATATTCTTTTTGTCGGGGAATATCCATACGACGGCACAATCATTGGTGGACCCCGCTACGAAATTACTGTCAAATTAGAAAACGACAGAACTATCTTTTTATAAAATAACGGCAAAAATTTTACCGTTAACTGTTGAAATACCCGGTGATAAAAGTACAGTAATACGCGTGGTTGCATAGTAGCACATAATATTGTACAGTATCTTTAATTATTGATGCTTACGTGAGAAGTCACTCAGTTTTATTCAATTATTGTCATAGTAATTGCTTCATAGTATCTAATATTATTGATTCAATTATTGTCACAGTATCATCTGCATAATATTTTATATTATTAAATCAATAATTGAGACGACAAAGTTATTCATATTATTATTTGCATTATTGACAATGTCTACAAAATTCTGTCAAGAAAAGGGGTTTAGTCACCTAATTGCGCGCCAATAGGGAAAAATCCTTATCGGAAAGCCCCCTCTTTCTTTGGAATGATCTGGTTGTTAATATTACGAGTTATAATATTAATGATGAATGCTATTAAAAATATGTTTTGTGAAGCCAAGTGAATTGAGATAAATAGAGGAGAATTTTATGAAATATTTGTTATAAATTTGGCTTATTATATGGACCCCCACTTACCCATTTTTCAAAATCATCCGGAGAAAGTTATCTCAATTTTATTATATATATATAGGTGTGCAGGTGAAAATGTGTGAAAGTGTGTGTCGTGGGGTGGGGGGCATTTATATATATATATATATATATATATATATATATATATATATATATATATTATAATAAGTTTTGTTTTTTATGTAAAATATAATATATTATATTTTATTATATTAAATTTTAAGCTTTTCATGTCGGAGTATTATTCAGACATACGACACTATTCATATATACGATACTATTCATACATACGGTACTATTCACAGTATACTATTCATGAGGTAGTATTCCGGAAGTACTATTCACGAGATACTATTCATGAGGTAGTATTCCAGAAGTACTATTCACGGGATACTATTCACTCTTGTACTATTCACGACAAAAAATTAATTCTTTTCTGTCCAAAATATTTTTGATACGTGAATATTATTCTTGAATTTTACTCCACAAAGCAGTTATCATGTTGACAATTTGAACATTTTTAAATTCTGGATAAATTAAAAATCTTTAATATTTATCCTTGATTTCGTGTGATTGAATTCTTATATCATTGCTTATATTGTGATGAAAGTCATCTTTGGCCCATAGTGAATAGATGGACTGTTGATTGGTATGATTATAACCAGGGATTATTCGGTGTAATCATGACCTGTAATGTTACAAATGATGTGGTAAAAGTCCTCATTGGCCCGTAGTACATTGGTGGACAGTTGTTTGTTATGATCATGACCATGGATTCTCTTCGGCCAAGGGTGCAAAGATGAATTGTCGATTGGCATAATCATGACCACTGGTGATACTAACGAATATCCTTGGCCCGTTGTGCATGGATAATTCGATGATGTGAAAAATTTATTAAGCTTAGTTTCAGCGATAAAATTGATAATAAACTTTTAAATCATAGAAGATAGTAGATATTATGCTCTACTTGACTCTTCTAATAGATTATTTGTTCCGCTGCAGTTAAACTTGTATTCTATCAGTTTAACACTGCTGAAGGCTAACGATAATTTATTCTGCATTATCTTAGTCATAATATTTCTTACTGGGCTAGTTGAGGTTATCTTTTCTTTTCATTGTTCTCTTTAGAAAATGAGAATATAGCTGGGACTAGTCGGGGAATGGAGTGACTGTCCAGATGGTTGCTTTAGTAGTCTAAGCTATTCTGTGAAATAGTGTGATAATAATTGTAATGAGGATTCAATTTGAGTTTGGATAATGTCTAGAAGACAATATTCATGTTCAAATTCTCAGCTTATGTTACACGACAGTTGTATAATTAAGTTTGTATTTGTATTCTGTACCATGTATTTGGCGACTCAGAATGGGTGATGTATACCTATTTTGGGGGCGTCACAGTTGGTATCAAAGCTTAGGGATATGATCCTTGGCTAAGATTTGAGGCTAGAGCTAGAAGGGGAGAGACGGGTAAATCTTTCGCTAGTATGACATACCTAAGCTTATTTGTTATTTAATTGGTCGTTCAGAATATAGGGGTAATATGTGGCATGTTAATTAACCATTGTTTTGTGGCAGTATTTGAAAATGACATCTGAAAATGTTGAGTTAAGCAATGGAGCACATGTTGAGTCACTGACGATCAATAACCAGGATAATGTGCATTAGGAAAGCAATAATCCTCGTGTAAACAACAACACCGACCAAATGACGAACGATGGTATGTTTAGGAACTTTTTAGCATTTATGCAACACCAAACGAGAGAGACTCCTGTTCAAAATGCTGGTGGAGTCAATGACAACTCACGGCTGGTCACTGTTAAGCAATTCAAGGAGCTGGGACCACCGAAGCTTTTGGGAAAGCCAGAGCCACTTAAGGCAGAGGCATGGATTAAGCATATCACCAAGATATTTGATGTCTTGGGATGCTCATAGGAGAAAAAGGTTCCCTTCGCCACCTTTATGTTGCATGAAGAGGCAGATTACTGGTGGGAATCTGTAAAACATACTCAGCTTGCCACACTAAAGATGTCTTGGGAGAAGTTCTAAGAATTGTTCAACGACAAGTACTTTCCCGAATGTATTCGTCACATGAAGGAGGAGGAATTCATCAAATTAGAACAGAACAACATGACCGTAACGAGGTAAAGTTTGTGGAGTTATCCCGGTTTGCATCCCATTTGGTAGATAATGAGGAGCGTATGATGCATATTTCTGCGAGGTTTGAAACCCGAAATTCGTCAATACCTCATTTCACACAAACTTTATTTATATTCAGATGTTGTGAATAGGGCTCAGTTATTGGAGCGCGATAATGAGTCAGCCCAACCAAAAAACGATGACCAACAACACGACAATAATCGTACCGGTGGCAACGGCCATCGGAACAATGATAACCATCGTGGAGGAAATTATCATGCCAGAAATGGTAACCACTTCGGTGGTAATCATGACCAAGATAATAGGAGAGGTGAACTAAGTGGGAACAACTTTAAGAAGATAAGATTCAACAGTGACGTAAAGACGTCGGCAGCAGCAACAACACCTGTTTCCAAGGAAGGAGAATGACCACCGGTCGTCGTATGCTACAAATATGGAGAGGATGGACACATCCGTCCAAACTGTACGCAGCAACCCAAAGCGTATTTTAATTGCAGAAGAGAAGGTCATCTAGCTCGATTTTGTCGTATAGTGACGCCAAAGGATGTCCCAGACAAGTCAAAGTCGGTAGTTTAAGGGAGAGCATTTTTTGTGACGAGGAACCCGAACGAAGTTATCACGGGTAAGCTAATTATAAGCTTTTGCGAAGTCTATACCTTATTCGATATTGGTTCTACCCACTCTTTTATTTCACCTAATTGTATTCAACGTTTGAACTTGACTTCTGAGAAAATAGACTTTGACTTATCTGTTGAAATTCCGTTAGAAGAAACCTTCGTTACATCCACTGTTTATAAATCTTGTTTGATTCAAATCGGCACCCTCACGTTACCTGTCGATCTTATCTCTTCAAAAATACTTGTCTTTGATGTGATTTTAGGAATCGACTGGTTAACTACTCATCATGCTAAAATTGATTGTTTTCGTAAGGTTGTTAGCTTTCATATTCCTAACCAACCTGTTATGCAAATTCAAACAACCAAATCACTAAAAGCAATCACTGTCATATCAAGTCATAAGTAAAGAGCCTTGAGCCTTGAGCCTTTCGCTGGTGACTTCCTTGTATGGGATGCACCGAAGCCAGACTTTTCGTAGGGGACGCCGTGAATAATGGTGGCAAGTTGATAGGTATCAATGTGAGGTGCAATCCAAGTCTTGGATGAGAGTCACAGTTTTAAATAATATTTCTATTGTTAATAAATTTCTTGACGTATTCCCCGAAGAACTTCCTAGCCTACCCCCAGAGCGTGAAATTGAATTTTGTATCGACCTTGAACCCGATACAAAACCCTCAAATATTTCTTCACCCAAAACGAACGTAACATACGTCGAAGACGTTGGCTCGAGCTGTTGAAAGATTACGATAATACCATTCAATACCATCCTGAAAAAAATGAACGTGATAGCTGACGCGTTAAGTAGAAGATCGTATGCGGTTACGAGTGCGACGTCGTTAACATAAAGACCAATTTCGTATAACTTACAAATAATGGAGATAGAATTAAAGACTCTAGGGACCTACGTGATGATAACAAATATACGAGTAGAATCGACTTTAATCAATAAAGTTAAAGTTGCTCAAGTTACAGACCCGGAGCTAGGGGTGTTCAAACCGGTCGGTTTTTTCGGTTTTTAGGGAAACCGAACCGGTTCGAACCGATCGGTTCGGTACAAAGTTGAGCCGGTTCAGTAACGGTACAAAAATTCGGTAAATACCGAATTTTCGGTTCCGATTTCGGTTGGATGTTTGGCTTGGTCGGTAAATACCGAACCGAACCGATCGTACCGATTATTTAAATAATAAAATAAAAAATAACTTGAAAGACCAATTTTTTAAGACTCATTTGTCTAACTATGTAAAAGTTTTAAGACTCTTTTGTCTAACTATGTAAAAGTAATTGAAAGTCACTCTATTTATAGAATAGAGGTAAGACAAGAGATGTCATACTAAACAATGTGGGATGTTTAGTTGTCTAGCCATGTAAAATTAACTTAAAAGTCTCTTCTATTTATAGAATAGAGGTAAGACAAGAGATGTCATACTAGACAATGTGGGATGTATTCAATGTGGGACTTATTAAACAAGAGATGGCATACTACATTACTACCAAGTGAATCTCCAAGTCCCATATTGACTAAATTGGTAAAACTTTAAGAAAATTTTCCTTATAAATTGTTTATTATGTAATAATGAATTTAAGATAACAAATAATCAAACCATTATTAGTATTAAGGATGTAAATAACTTAACCCTTATAATGACACTAATGAAGAACTTATGACACCATTGCTTGTTTCTAAGTCCCACATTGATTACATTATAAAAAATTTAGAAAGTTTTCTTTATAAAAACACCATTGCTAAAACTTTAAGTAAATTTACCAACTTAGACTTTTATCAAATCAAACCAACTATAATGACACTAATGAATGTCAAGGAAATCACATAAAGAAACTTATGGCACCATCTTGGCATCTTACATAACTTGTTTCTAAGTCCCACATAGATTAGATTATACAAATTTAAGAAAATTTTCTTTATAAAAACACTACCAAGTGAAGTCTTTACTATTTAGTTGTCTCCAAGTCCCATATTGGCTAAATTGGTAAAACTTTAAGAAAATTTTTCTTATTAATTGATTACCATGTAATAATGAATTTAAGATAACAAATAATCAAAGCATTATTAGTAATAAAGATGTAAATAACTTAACCCTTATAATGACACTAATGAAGAACTTATGGCACCATTGCTTGTTTCTAAGTCTCACAATGATTAGATTATAAAAAATTAAGAAAATTTTCTTTATAAAAACACCATTGCTAAAACTTTAAGTAAATTTACAAACTTAGACTTTCATCAAATCAAACCAACTATAATGACACTAATGATTAATGAATGCCAAGAAAATCACATAAGAGAACTTATGGCATCATCTTACATAACTTGTTTCTAAGTCCCACATTGATTAGATTATAAAAATTTAAGAAAGTTTTCTTTATAAAAACACTACCAAGTGAAGCCTTTACTATTTAGTTGTCTCCAAGTCCCATATTGGTTAAATTGGTAAAACTTTAAGGAGATTCTCCTTATAAAATGATTACCATGTAACAATAAAAATACCAATTGGGACAACTCCCATATTGGTTAAATTGGTAAAATTTTAAGGAGATTTTCCTTATAAAATGATTACCATGTAACAATAAATACCAATTGGACCAATTTTTGGCTTATAGTTTTGTGTTTGGGCTGTAATAGGTCTATCTTACTAAGCTTTTGGGCTGACATAATTTTGGGCTTAAAAATTTAAGTCAGTTTTTAAAGTTTTGGGTTGAAAGTTTTTGGGCTAAAAATCTTGTTTTTGGGCTGAAATTTGTTGGGCTGAAATTCCGGTACAAGTCGGTAAAAACCGAAACTGGTCCGGTACCGAACCGACTAATCGGTTCGGTTTATTTGGTTCCGGTATCGGTACCCAATTATCAGTAGTTTCGGTAAGCGGTTCGGTTCGGTTCGGTTCGGGCCGGTATTTTACCGATGAACACCCCTACCCGGAGCTGATGAATATGAAGAAGAAAGTACAAGAATATGTTATTCCAGAAGTAAGAGTCGATGAAGTGAGGAAAGCTTAAACCCTCGATTTATTAGTCTATTTGAAATCCTCGGTCGAGTAGGAACTGTGGCCTATAGACTCGCCTTACCGCTAAATATGTCGCGTGTTCATAACGTTTTTCACGTATCGATGTTACGTAAATATGTGGACGACCCGAACCACATTATTGAATTAGTAGAACTAGACGAGATAGCAGAAGATTTAACGTATGAGGAGATACCTGTTAAAATCTTGGATAAGAAGGAACATATTATATGCTCCAAGGTTATACCTCAAGTCAAAGTTTTGTGGAGAAACCACGATGTTGAGGAAATGACCTGAGAGTTAGAATCTGAAATGAAATCAAGGTATCCTTACCTCTTCGACATACCAGGTACGTACACCAATTTCGAGGATGAAATTTCATAAGGAGGGGAGGTTGTAAGACCCCAACTTTTATGAATAAAGATTAATTTTCTCTAAATATCATTTTGAATATTATGGTGCGGATTTGATATAATGTTATGGTTGTGGTTAGTATTTACAAATTTTGCAAAGTAAACAAGTTGTTATAAAATATTCGTTTGGTCGGGAAATATTCTTTTTGTCAGGGAATATCTGTACGACGGCACAATCATTAGTGAACCCCGCTACGGAATTACAGTCGGAGTTAGAAAACAACAAAACTATCTTTTTATAAAATAACGGCGAAAGTTTTATCGTTAACTGTTAAAATACTTGGTGATAAAAGTACAGTAATACGCTTGGTTGCATAGTAGCACACGGTAGGTATTGTACAGTATCTTTGATTATTGATTCGTACGTGAGAAGTCACTCCATTTTATTCAATTATTGCTACAGTAATTGTTGCATAGTATCTCATTATTGATTCAATTATTGTCGCAGTATCATCTGCACAATATTTTATATTATTAAATCAATAATTGAGATGACAAAGTTATTCATATTATTATTTGTATTATTGACAATGTCTACAAAGTTTTGTCGAGGAAAGGGGTTTGGTCACCTAATTACGCGCCAATAGGAAAAAATCCTTATCGAAAAACCCTCTCTTTCCTAAGAATGATCTGGTTGTTAATATTGCGAGTTATAATATTAATAATGAATGTTATTAAAAATATGTTTTGTGAAGCCAAATGAATTGAGATAAATAGATAGGAGAATTTTATGAAGTATTTATTGTAAATTTGGCTTATTATATGGACCCCCACTTACTCATTTTTCAAAATCATCGGGAGAAAGTTATCTCAATATTATTATTATTATATATATATATATATATATATATATATATATATATAGGTGTGCAGGTGAAAATGTGTGAATGTGTGTCGTGGGGTGGGGGGCATTTATATATATATATAATAAGTTTTATTTTTTATGTAAAATAGAATATATTTTATTTTATTATATTACATAATATTTTTACTATGCAGTATAATGTCTGTATAGTGTTTTTACTATGCAGCATAGTGTTGTATATTAAAATCATGTGAAGTCAATCGAATTCGTCTGTGATTTTTTTCTCCTTAAATAGTATCTTGTCATTCTTGTGACGCCCCCAAAATAGGTATACATCACCCATCTTGAGTCGCCAAATACATGGTACAAAATTCAAATACAACTTAATAATACAGTTGTCGTGTAAAATATGACAAAACATAAGCTGTGAGTTTTAATACAACATTGTCTTCTAAACAGTATTCAAACTCAGAATAAGTCCTCAATACATTTATCTTCACACTATTTTATAGAATAGTGAGGACTACTAATGCTAACATCTGGACCGTCACTCCGTTTCCCGACTAGTCCCCGCTACGTTCTCATTTTTTGAAGAGAACAATGAAAGCAAAAGGGTGAGCTCAACTAACCCAGTAAGAAATATTATGACTAAGATAATGCAGAATAAATTATCGTTAGCCTTCAACAGTGTTAAACTGATACAATATAACAAACATCAAGTTTAACTGCAGCGAAATAAGCAATCCATTAAAAGAGTCAAGTAGAGAATAAAATCTACTATCTTTTATGATATAAAAGGTTTTTCATCACTTTTATCGCTGGGACTCAGCTTAATAAATAATCCACATCATCCCTGTATTACGACCAAGGATATTCATTAGTATCACAACCACAAATAATCCATGCACTACGGGCCAAGGATATTCGTGTATTCATCAATGGTCACGATCATGTCAACAACTGTCCATCAATGCACTACGAGCCAATGAGGACTTTTACCACATCATTTGTAACATTACGGTCATGATTACACCGATTAATCCCTGGTCATAATCATACCAAGTCCATCTATGCACTACAGGCAACAAATGACTTTCAACAAAATATAAACATGAGGATGATGACAATGATATAAGAATTCAATAAAACAAGTTCAAAAATTAATTTATCCAGGAATTAATAACGTCCAAATTGTCAACATGATATTGCTTTGTAGAGTAAAATTCAAGAATGCTCAGAAGAATATTTTCATGAAAAGGTACTGGATGAAATGCAAATATCAAGGATATTCCACTAATTTCATGGAGTATAGAAGTCAAAACTTTTACCAACTGAGTTTAATAACGAATGGAATAACAAAAGAAATCACCATGCATGCGGTACTTCGCATAGACAGGTTATTCCAACAGAATAATAAGTAACGGAACCAGGTCAGGCGAAATTCGCACCGACAGGATGTTCCAACAGAATAATAAGTAATGGAACCAGGTCCGGCGTAAACGCACAGACAGGATATTCCAACAGAATAATAAATTATGGAACCAGGTCCGGCGTAAAACGCACAGACAGGATATTCCAACAGAATAATAAAGAATGAAATAACAGAAGAATTTCACCAAGTATAGGGTAGCCCGAGTATACAGGTTATTCCAACAGAATAATAAATAATGGAATAACAGAAGTTCTCTTCATGAATAAAAAAGAAATAATACCCCTTACGAGTACAACAAATAATATCACTTACCTTAGGAGAAAATAGATATAGGAGTAGTGAAGTAGCAGAATACTTTTCTTCTTTCTCTCTATAGTTTCTCTCTCTAGAGTTTCAGTGAATTCGTAAGAAATAATGAAGGAATGAGCTTCTATTTATAGAAGAATGGACTGAATAGTAACTAATTCATGAACGGTCCAGATTGATTTACTTTTAAACGGACGGTCCAGATTTAAAATAAAATCTTTTAAATAAAATATAATATTATATATATATGTATATATATATATATATAACATGTGCAGAGAAAAAAGAAATCACGGGTGAAAACCCCGTGAACTCATCTCGTCCTCCTTGCCAATTTTTCAAACTTAACTTATATATATATATATATATATATATATATATATATATATATGTAGTACTCCTTCCACCAAAATCCAAAATCAACCTATATATATATATATATATATATATATATATATATATATATATATATATATATATATATATAGCCACATGTTGGTTGTAAACTAAACCACCCGAACATGCATTCAAATTTTTCCTTCACCAATTTTCAAACATGTGCCCCACCTATTATTTCTCCACTTTCCTTATACACACACTAGATTATATATATTCACACACTCCACCACTCACATTTACCAACACACACACTCATCATCACATATAATATATATATATATATATATATATATATATATATATATATAATACACTCCACCTTTTCCACCATCCTCCACTAATATTACAAACACATCACTTTCGCACACACACACCCTATATACAAATCACTTTCATATTATCACTTTTTCACCATTTTCCACTCACATTATATTATATATATATATATATATATATATATATATATATACACACACACACACACATCACATACCGTATATATAAATATATTTTACCTCTCCTTTACGTAACTTTCTCTCACCCATATTTTCAAATTTCATACATCACATGTGGGCCCCATATGTGGTCCCCACATGTGGGCCCCACCTTTATTATATAAAATAATTTTTTACCGATTATTTTGAAAAATGGGAAAAATAGGGGGTCCATAAAATAAGCAAAACTGAGTGACTTTCACGTAAGCATCAATAATCAATACCGTGTGCTACTATGCAACCACGCGTATTACTGTACTTTTAACACCGGGTATTTCAACAGTTAACAGTAAAACTTCCGTCGTTCTTTTCATAAAATATTTTTGTCGATTTTTTAATCCGACAATAATTCTGTTGCGGGGTCCACCAATGATTGTACCGTCGTACGGATATTCCCCAACAAAAAGAATATTCCCCGACCAATCGAATATAATATGACAACTTGCGTACTTTGCAAAATTTATAAATACTACCCACAACTATAACATTATATTACATCCACACCATAATATTAAAAAATTATTTCAAGAAAATTAAATATTTATTCATAAAATCTGGGGTCTCATAATCTCCCCTCCTTATAGAATTTCGCCCTCGAAATTTACGTATGTACCTGGTATGCCGAACGGGTGAGGATACCTTGACTTCATTTCAGATTCTAACTCTTGAGGTAAAACCTTTGAGTGTTGAATACGATTCTTCTTATCCAAGATTTAACATGTATCTCCTCAAACGTTAAATCTTCTGCTATCTCGTCTAGTTCTAATTTAATATTGTGGTTCAGGTCGTCCACATATTTACGTAACATCGATACGTGAAAAACGTTATGAACACGCGACATGCTTAGCGATAAGGTGAGTCTATAGGCCACAGTTCCTACTCGATCGAGAATTTCAAATGGGCCAATTAAATCGAGGGTTGACATTTCCTCTCTTCATCGATTCTTATTTCTAGAATAACGCCCTCTTGAACCTTCTTCTTCACATTCATCAGATTCGGGTGTGTAGCTTGAACGGCTTTAACTTTATCGATTAAAGTTGATTTTACTCGTATATTCGTTATCTTCACGTGGGTCCCTAGAGTCTTTAACTCTATCTTCATCATTTGTAAGTTATACGAAATGGGTTTTTGCGTTAACAACATCGCACTCGTAAACGCATACGATCTTCTACTCAACGCGTCAGCTACCACGTTCGCTCTTCCACAATGATATTGAATGGTATAGTCGTAATCTTCAACCGCTCGAGCCAACATCTTTGGCACATAATACGTTCGTTCTAGATGAAGAAGTATTTAAGGGTTTTAGAAATGGATTTTGTATTGGGGTCAATACAAAATTCGATTTCACGCTCTAGGGTAGGCTAGGAAGTCTTTAAGAATACGTCAGGAAATTTATTAACAATAGAAATATCATTCAAAACTGTGACTCTCATCCAAGACTTAGATAGCACATCACATTGATACCTATCAACTTGCCACCGTTATTCACGACGTTCCCTAAGGATAGTTTGGCTTCGGTGTATTCCAAGACTTGGAAGTCACCAGATAAAGGCTCGAGGCTCTTTACTTATGGCTTGATATGACAGTGATTGACTTTAGTGGTTTGGTTGCTTGAATTCGCATAACAGGTTGATTAGGAATATGAAAGCTAACAATCTTACGAAAAGCATGATGAGTAGTTAACCAATCGATTACGAAAATCACATCAAATGCAAGTATTTTCAAAGAGATAAGATCGACAGGTAACGTGAGGGTATTGATTTGAATCAAGCAAGACTTATAAACAGTGGAGGTAACGAAGGTTTCTCCTAACGGAGTTTCAACCGATAAATCAAAGTCTAACTTCTCCGGAGTTAACTTCAAACATTGAATACAACTAGGTAAAATAAAAGAGTGAGTAGAACCGGTACCAAACACGGTAAGACTTTGCTAGGATTTATGATAAGCTTACTCGTGATAATTTCATTTGGGTTCCTCACGTGTTGGGAAGTCATGACAATCGCTCTCCTTTGAACTACCCGGCTTTGACTTGTCTGGGGTAGCATTTGGTGTCATCACTATCGTTGGAATTGACTTTTCTATAGGGCATATTCCACCCTCAACTGCTTCATCGTACTCCTGATTCATGATCTGAATCATCAATCTTTGATCCATATCGAATTGAGATTAACCACTCTGTACAGGGTAACTCAAAACTCGATGTTGGATTCCTCCAATTGCTGTCCAAAAAGAGAAATGTATATCATCTATTTTAGCCTTTTTGGATCGGACGTCTCTTTCTACAATATCAACATGTCGTGCTGCTTTTAACCACGCATCTTTCATTCTCACTCGTTCAGTTATTTCTTCTTTCAGCTGATCCTTGATATTTGAATTCTCAGATTCCAACCTTAATATCTTACGCTCTGCCAAAGCGTGATTTTGTTCAAGCATCACATATCGGGTAACACAATTTTGAATTGTTGCATCCCTTTGTTCCACGACCGCTTGCCGTTCTTCAACATGTTCTTCTAACTCATGAACACGATTTTGTAATTCTACGTTTTGATCATAAACTTCTTCTAACTAATTCTCCTCAGGTTCCTCTTCTTCCTCTTCTTCCTCACTCTCAGCTGTTACCTCTACAACTAGCTCGGGTGCAACTATTAGTTCTTCACTTACCACGTAGATATCTCTAATTTCTTCTTCGCCTGATATTACATTATCCTGTTTGGTGATTAGAGGTGTCTCCACGGTCTCATTCACTCAATTGTGGACATTTTCAGCTGCCATTTTCAAATACTGCCACAAAACAAGGGTTAATTAACATGTCACATATTATCAATATACTCTGACCAACCAATTAAATAACAAATAAACTTAGGTAGGTCATACTAGCAAAAGAATTCTCCGTCTCCCCCCTCCCAGTTCTTGTCTCACATCTTAGCCAGGGATCATATCCCTAAGCTCTGATACCAACTGTGACGCCCCCAAAATAGGTATACATCACCCATCTTGAGTCGCCAAATACATGGTACAAAATTCAAATACAACTTTATAATACAGCTGTCGTGTAAAATACGACAAAACATAAGCTGTGAGTTTTAATACAACATTGTCTTCTAAAAAGTATTCAAACTCAGAATAAGTCCTCAATAAATTTATTTTCACACTATTTTATAGAATAGTGAAGACTACTAATGCTATCATCTGGACCGTCACTCCGTTTCCTGACTAGTCCCCACTACGTTCTCATTTTTTGAAGAGAACAATAAAAGTAAAAGGGTGAGCTCAACTAGCCCAGTAAGAAATATTATGACTAAGATAATGCAGAATAAATTATCGTTGTTAAACTAATACAATATAACAAACATCAAGTTTAACTGCAGCGGAATAAGCAATCCATTAAAAGAGTCGAGTAGAGAATAAAATCTACTATCTTTTATGATTTAAAAGGTTTTTCATCACTTTTATCGCTGGGACTCAGCTTAATAAATAATTCACATCATCCCTGCACTACGGCCAAGGATATTCATTAGTATCACAACCACAAATAATCCATGCACTACGGACCAAGGATATTCGTGTATTCATCAATGGTCATGATCATGCCAACAACTGTCCATCCATGCACTACGGGCCAATGAGGACTTTTACCACATTATTTGTAATATTACGATCATGATTACACCGATTAATCCCTGGTCATAATCATACCAAGTTCATCTATGCACAACAGTTCACAGATGACTTTCAACAAAATATAAACATGAGGATGATGACAATAATATAAGAATTCAATAAAACAAGTTCAAGAATTAATTTATCCAGGAACTAATAACGTCCAAATTGTCAACATGATATTGCTTTGTAGAGTAAAATTCAAGAATGCTCAAAAGAATATTTTCATGAAAAGATACTGGATGAAGCGCAAATTCGCACCGACAGGATAATAAGTAACGGAACCAGGTCAGGCGAAATTCGCACCGACAGGATGTTCCAACAGAATAATAAGTAATGGAACCAGATCCGGCGTAAACGCACAGACAAGATATTCCGACAGAATAATAAATAATGGAACCAGGTCCGTCGTAAAACGTACAGACAGGATATTCCAACAGAATAATAAAGAATGGAATAACAGAAGAATTTCACCAAGTATAGGGTAGCCCGCGTATACATGTTATTCCAACATAATAATAATTAATGGAATAACAGAAGTTCTCTTCATGAATACAAAAGAAATAATACCCCTTACGAGTACAACAAATAATATCTCTTACCTTAGAAGAAACAAGATATAGGAGTAGTGTGTAATTCTGTGTATATGCATACCTAGAGGGAGGGTGAATAGGTGTTTAAGTTAAAAGTGATAAACGGTGAAAACTTTTTAAAACTTTATGCTACAGGTATAATTCAGACAGCTACGCCTGTCTGCTTTAGTTTATGTTCTTCATTTCTTATTATCAGACAGCTAGACCTGTCTGCTTTAGTGTCTGGATTAGTGGCGTGAATAACAACAAGTGCAGAACGTGAATGACAATTAAAGAGATAAATAGAAGTAAAAATCACACCAAGATTTTTACGTGGTTCAGCCCCTATCCCCTATCCTCTAATCTAGTGGCCTAATCCACGTCCAATCCCAACTAGGATTGGAGACTCTTTTTATTAAACTTAATATTCAATTAAATACAATAAAAAGAACTCCCTGTTTCAAAGAAGCCTTCTACTGATGGATACCTCTGCCCCTTTGCACCTCTGCAACCTTTCTCACCACTGAGACCTTTTCACCTCTGCAACCTTGAAAGCTTCCTTTGAACAGATCCTATCTACTTCGAGATAGACCAAGCCACACACGGCTTACACTCGGAATAAAGATTTTGTTTACATGAAGTATCAATGTTCCAGCACTAAACAATTTAAGAACAATACAAATATATCGCTGAAAAAACTTAGAAATGCTATTGGATAAATAATATAAGATTGATTGAAGCTTTTCCAAGTCGTGTCCTCAAATGCCGTGAAGGATGAAATATATAGTAGAGCTTCCAACGGCTATGTGAAAAACTGATCCTATTAATTTCTCAATCACAGATTAACAATATCATAAAATCAGCAACTAATATTTAAAGCAACGGATATATTGTTTTCCTTGATAAGCTCATTTAGAAGATATGATATTATACTAAGCAGCTGATATGAAGGATAAAAGATATGCAAGATAAGATTGTTAGCAATTTAGAACAGTTACCTTTTTAAGCTTCTAATTCAAATTTGAATTAACTTAACAGTTAATCAAATTTATTCTCACTGAGATGAGAGATTCCAGCAATCACGTAATTTAGATGGACTAATATATTTGAATATTATAACCACCCATAATCTATGCATATTTAATAATATAATAACACACCATGAACCATGCACACTTAAATTAGTCATCAATCAAAACATCATAAATTCAAAAACCAACATAGTGAAGTAGCAGAATACTTTTCTTCTTTCTCTCTATAATTTCTCTCTCTAGAGTTTCAGTTAATTCGTAAGAAATAATGAAGAAATGAGCTTCTATTTATAGAAGAATGGACTGAATAGTAACTAATTCATGAACGGTCCAGATTGATTTACTTTTAAACGGACGGTCCAGATTTAAAATAAAATTTTTTAAATAAAATATAATATTATATATATATATATATATATATATATATATATATATATATATATATAACATGTGTAGAGAAAAAAGAAATCACGGGTGAAAACCCCGTGAACTCATCTCGTCCTCCCTGCCAATTTTTCAAACTTAACTTATATATATATACATATATATAATACATGTAGTACTCCTTCCACCAAAATCCAAAATCAACCTATATATATATACATATAGCCACATGTTGGTTGAAAACTAAACCACCCGAACATGCATTCAAATTTTTCCTCCACCAATTTTCAAACATGTGCCCCACCTATTATTTCTCCACTTTCCTTATACACACACTCCACCACTCACATTTACCAACACACACACTCATCACATATAATATATATATATATATATATATATATATATATATATATATATATATAATACACTCCACCTTTTCCACCATCCTCCACTAATATTACAAACACACACATCACTTTCACACACACACCCTATATACAAATCACTTTCATATTATCACTTTTCCACCACTTTTCACTCATATTATATTATATTATATATATATATATATATATATATATATATATATATATATATATATATATATATATACACGCACATCACATAGCGTATATATAAATATATTTTACCTCTCCTTTACGTAACTTCCTCTCACCCCTATTTTTAGATTTCATACATCACATGTGGACCCCATATGTGGTCCCCACTTTTATTATATAAAATAATTTTCTACCGATTATTTTGAAAAATGGGCAAAATAGGGGGTCCATAAAATAAGCAAAACTGAGTGACTTCTCACGTAAGCATCAATAATCAATACCGTGTGCTACTATGCAACCACGCGTATTACTGTACTTTTAACACCAGGTGTTTCAACAGTTAACGGTAAAACTTCCGCCGTTCTTTTCATAAAATATTTTTGTCATTTTTTCAATCCGACAATAATTCTATTGCGGGGTCCATCAATGATTGTACCGTCGTACGGATATTCCCCGACAAAAAGAATATTTCCCGACCAATCGAATATAATATGACAACTTGCATATTTTGCAAAATTTATAAATACTACCCACAACTATAACATTATATCACATCCACACCATAATATTAAAAAATTATTTCAAGAAAATTAAATATTTATTCATAAAATCTGGGGTCTCACAATTCTCCTGTAAATAGGATGCTTAGTTTATAATTGAGCGTATTTCTTTAGAGTTTACGGAAGATTTGAGTGTAGAAAACAGTATAAGTTTTTCTTTAAGAATATCTCCGCTATACCAATCGGAATTACTCTCTTTTTAAGGTAAGGGATATTATTTATTTCATATTCGCTTACGATATTATTTTTCGTATTCGTAAGAAATTTTATTCCTTTCAATATTCGCAAGAAATATTATTTTCGTTCAATATTCGTAAAGAATATTATCTTCGTTCAATATTCGTAAGGAATATTATTTTCGTTCAACAGTTGTAAGGGATATTATTTTTGTTCAATATTCGTATGAAATAATATTTTCTTCCATACTCTGTAGTATGTAAGTATATTATTTCGTTTCATATTTCTAATTCTACACTTATGTTGAAAAGTATTGCTTCTATATCCTTGAAATTTGCGCTTCATCGAGTATCTTTTCACAGAAATATTTTTTCTGGACATTCTTGTTAAATTTTAATCTTTTCATGCCGGAGTACTATTCATGTATACTATTCATACGTACGACACTATTTATACGTACGGTACTATTCATACGTATTCACGAAGTACAATTCATGGGGTACTATTTATTCGAGGTACTATTCACAACGAAAAATTGATTCTTTTCTGTCCAAATTATTTTTGATGCGTGAATATTATTCTTGAATTTTACTCCACAAAGTAGTTATCATGTTGACAATTTGAACATTTTTAAATTCTGGATAAATTAAAAATCTTTAATATTTATCCTTGATTTCGTTTGATTGAATTCTTATATCATTGTAATCATTCTCATGCTTATATTGTAATGAAAGTCATCTTTGGCACGTAGTGCATAGATGGGTTGTTGACTGGTATAATTATGACCAGGGATTATTCGGTGTAATCATGACCTGTAATGTTATAAATGATGTGGTTCTCTTCGGCCAAGGGTGCAAAGATTTAGCAAGCTTGCTAAGAATCAATACAACCTGCAAAATATTTTTAAAATTTTGTTCAAACTTATATTGCATCAGTACAATATCATTCACACAACAATTTCTAATTTAAATAATACCTTTGCTACTGAAATTTCTTCATGCTTGTAAATATTAATATTGATCCAATTTCAAGAAGCTGAATCTCCAATCTTTTAGCCTCATCTTCAGCTTACATGGTTTGTGAGTTATACATTACAAAAATTCACTTAAATTTCCAAGTCACACTCTACATTACAAAATTTTCACTTGGCACAACCCATTACATACAAAGAAATATCAATACATATTCAAAAGGGTGCTCCAAATGTAAAATTATCTCTCAACAAAAGTACAAATACTAGAATAATACAATATAACAAATACACTAAATAAATACACGAAAAAACTAGTTCAAAATTCATATCATAATAAGTAGGACATCAACCATCAACGAAACAATATTAACAAAACATCCAAATATATATAACAAAATAAAAAACAACACCACAAAAAAATTACAATCACATTCATCAAAGAAACGTCACGTTCACAAACAAAATCAACATTCATAAAAAAAATTACAATATTCCAACGAAACATCACACAATAACAAAAAAAAATAACACATATAACACATTCATCAAGCAAGACCAATCAAAAAAATTACAATATTTCAAACAATGTTTAATAACAATCCGTAAACATATATAACACATTTTATATAATATATATTAATATAATATATATAATAATATAATGTGTAGATATATATACATATGTATTACATATTTAATATAATATAATATATAATATATAATATAAAATATAATACATACATAGATTTATATATTTCAAACAATGTTTAATAACAATCCGTAAACATATATAACACATTTTATATAATATATATTAATATAATATATATAATAATATAATGTGTAGATATATATACATATGTATTACATATTTAATATAATATAATATATAATATATAATATATAATATAATACATATATAGATATACACATATACAAATGTACATTACGTATATTACATAATAATATAATAAAATAGATATACGTGTATACATATATATATATTCATATATATATATATATATATATATATATATATATATATATATATATTACATAATAAAATAATCACTTTCCTAAATTTTTAGAACCTATAAAACTAATCCTCTTCTACGCCTATACCTACTTACGGCTCTTTTTCTACCCAAGTCTATCACAAAATCCAAATCCCACTACATTCTTACTACCTCCCTTTTCTCTTCAAGAAAGGCTGCTACTTTTGTCAATCCTGTGTTCTCAAACAAAAATTTAAGTTAGAAAAAATAAGAATAAAAAAGAAAATATACCGATAAATTGTACCTCATGTTCCAAGAGAAGTAAAGACTTCTAAATTTAGCAGGCTTGCTAAGAATCAATACAACCTTCAAAATATTTTAAAAATTTTGTTCAAACTTATATCGCATCAGTACAATAATTCAAACAACAATTATTAATTTAAATAATACATTTGCTACTGAAAATTCTTCATGCTTGTAAATATTAATATTGATCCAAGTTCAAGAAGCTGAATCTCCAATCTTTTAGCTTCATCTTTAGCTTACATGGTTTGTGAGTTGTACATTACAAAAATTCACTTAACCATACCTTACATTTATAGCAAGTTTTACATTACAAAATTTTCACTTGGCACAACCCATTACATACCAAGAAATATCAATACATATTCAAAACAGTTCCCCAAGTGAAAAATTATCTCTCAACAAAAGTACAAAATAAACTAAAATAATACAATACAACAAATACAATAAATAAATACACGAAAAAACTCATTCAAAATTCATAATATCACAATAAGTAGGACATCAACCATTAAAGAAACATAACCAAAACATCCAAAACATATATAACAAAATAAAAAAACAACACCACAAAAAAATTGCTATCACATTCATCAAAGAAACATCACATTCACAAACAAAATCAACATTCATCAAAAAAATTACAATATTACAACGAAACATCACACAATAACAAAAAAAAAATAACACATATAACACATTCATCAATCAAGACCAATCAAAAAAATTACAATATTTCAAACAAAATTTAATAACAATCCGTAAACATATATAACACATTTTATATAATATATATTTATATAATATATATAATAATATAATGTGTTGATATATGTACATATGTATATTACGTATATAATATAATATATAATACATATATAGATATACATGTGTATACACATGTATATTACGTATATTACATAATAATATAATATAATAGATATACGTGTATACATATTATATACATATATATATATATATATATATATATATATATTACATAATAATATGATATAATTATATAACTTTCCTAAATATTTAGAACCTATAAAACTAATCCTCTCCTACGCCTATACCTACTTACGGCTCTTTTTCTACCCAAGTCAATCACAAAATCCAAATCTCACTACTTTTTTACTACCTCCCTTTTCTCTTCAAGAAAGACTGCTACTTTTGTTAAACCTGTGTTCTCAAACAAAAATTAAAGTTAGAAAAAATAAGAATAAAAAAGAAAATATACCGATAAATAATACCTCATGTTCCAAGAGAAGTAAAGACTTCTAAATTTAGCAAACTTGCTAAGAATCAATACAACCTGCAAAACAATTTTAAAATTTTGTTCAAACTTATATCGCATCAGTACAATATCATTCACGCAACAATTTCTAATTTAAATAATACCTTTGCTACTGAAATTTCTTCATGCTTGTAAATATTAATATTGATCCAATTTCAAGAAGCTGAATCTCCAATCTTTTAGCCTCATCTTCAGCTTACATGGTTTGTGAGTTATACATTACAAAAATTCACTTAAATTTCCAAGTCACACTCTACATTACAAAATTTTCACTTGGCACAACCCATTACATACAAAGAAATATCAATACATATTCAAAAGGGTGCTCCAAATGTAAAATTATCTCTCAACAAAAGTACAAATACTAGAATAATACAATATAACAAATACACTAAATAAATACACGAAAAAACTAGTTCAAAATTCATATCACAATAAGTAGGACATCAACCATCAATGAAACAATATTAACAAAACATCCAAATATATATAACAAAATAAAAAATAACACCACAAAAAAATTACAATCACATTCATCAAAGAAACATCACGTTCACAAACAAAATCAACATTCATCAAAAAAATTATAATATTCCAACGAAACATCTCACAATAACAAAAAAAATAACACATATAACACATTCATCAAGCAAGACCAATCAAAAAAATTACAATATTTCAAACAATGTTTAATAACAATCCGTAAACATATATAACACATTTTATATAATATATATTTATATAATATATATATAATAATATAATGTGTAGATATATATACATATGTATTACATATTTAATATAATATAATATATAATATAAAATATAATACATATATAGATATACACATATACACAATTACATTACGTATATTACATAATAATATAATAAAATAGATATACGTGTATACATACATATATATATATATATATATATATATAATATTATATATATATATATATTACATAATAATATAATATAATATAATCACTTTCCTAAATTTTTAGAACCTATAAAACTAATCCTCTTCTACGCCTATACCTACTTACGGCTCTTTTTCTACCCAAGTCTATCACAAAATCCAAATCCCACTACATTCTTACTACCTCCCTTTTCTCTTCAAGAAAGGCTGCTACATTTGTCAATCCTGTGTTCTCAAAAAAAAATTTAAGTTAGAAAAAATAAGAATAAAAAAGAAAATATACCGATAAATTGTACCTCATGTTCCAAGAGAAGTAAAGACTTCTAAATTTAGCAGGCTTGCTAAGAATCAATACAACCTGCAAAATATTTTAAAAATTTTGTTCAAACTTATATCGCATCAGTACAATAATTCAAACAACAATTACTAATTTAAATAATACCTTTGCTACTGAAATTTCTTCAGGCTTGTAAATATTAATATTGATCCAAGTTCAAGATGCTGAATCTCCAATCTTTTAGCCTCATCTTCAGCTTACATGGTTTGTGAGTTGTACATTACAAAAATTCACTTAACCATACCTTACATTTATAGTAAGTTTTACATTACAAAATTTTCACTTGGCACAACCCATTACATACAAAGAAATATCAATACATATTCAAAAGGGTGCCCCAAGTGTAAAATTATCTCTCAACAAAAGTACAAAATAAACTAAAATAATACAATACAACAAATACAATAAATAAATACACAAAAAAACTCATTCAAAATTCATAATATCACAATAAGTAGGACATCAACCATCAACGAAACATAATCAAAACATCCAAAACATACACCACAGAAAAATTGCTATCACATTCATCAAAGAAACATCACATTCACAAACAAAATCAACATTAATCAAAAAAATTACAATATTCCAACGAAACATCACACAATAACAAAAAAAAAATAACACATATAACACATTCATCAATCAAGACCAATCAAAAAAATTACAATATTTCAAACAAAGTTTAATAACAATCCGTAAACATATATAACACATTTTATATAATATATATTTATATAATATATATAATAATATAATGTGTTGATATATGTACATATGTATATTACGTATATAATATAATATATAATACATATATAGATATACATGTGTATACACATGTATATTACGTATATTACATAATAATATAATATAATAGATATACGTGTATATATATATATATATATATATATATATATATATATATATTACATAATAATATGATATAATTATATATAACTTTCCTAAATATTTAGAACCTATAAAACTAATCCTCTCCTACGCCAATACCTACTTACGGCTCTTTTTCTACCCAAGTCAATCACAAAATCCAAATCCCACTACATTCTTACTACCTCCCTTTTCTCTTCAAGAAAGACTGCTACTTTTGTTAAACCTGTGTTCTCAAACAAAAATTTAAGTTAGAAAAAATAAGAATAAAAAAGAAAATATACCGATAAATAATACCTCATGTTCCAAGAGAAGTAAAGACTTCTAAATTTAGCAAGCTTGCTAAGAATCAATACAACCTGCAAAATATTTTTAAAATTTTGTTCAAACTTATATCGCATCAGTACAATATCATTCACACAACAATTTCTAATTTAAATAATACTTTTGCTACTGAAATTTCTTCATGCTTGTAAATATTAATATTGATCCAATTTCAAGAAGCTAAATCTCCAATCTTTTAGCCTCATCTTCAGCTTACATGGTTTGTGAGTTATACATTGCAAAAATTCACTTAAATTTCCAAGTTACACTTTAAATTACAAAAATTTCACTTGGCACAACCCATTACATACAAAGAAATATCAATATATATTCAAAAGGGTGCTCCAAATGTAAAATTATCTCTCAATAAAAGTACAAATACTAGAATAATACAATATAACAAATACACTAAATAAATACACGAAAAAACTAGTTCAAAATTCATATCACAATAAGTAGGAAATCAACCATCAACGAAACAAGATTAACAAAACATCCAAATATATATAACAAAATAAAAAACAACGCCACAAAAAAATTACAATCACATTCATCAAAGAAACATCACGTTCACAAACAAAATCAACATTCATCAAAAAAATTACAATATTCCAACGAAACATCACACAATAACAAAAAAAATAACACATATAACACATTCATCAAGCAAGACCAATCAAAAAAATTACAATATTTCAAACAATGTTTAATAAAAATCCGTAAACATATATAACACATTTTATATAATATATATTTATATAATATATATAATAATATAATGTCCAGGGAGGATCTAAAGCGGACCAAATAAGCGGACCAAAGAACGGACCAAAGCAAAAACACGCAGGTTTCAGGGTCTGGGTCGGACCAACCCGCGGGTTGACCCTGAAACCCGCGTGTTTTTGCCTTGGTCCGTTTTTGGTCCGCTTATTTGGTCCGCTTTAGATCATCTCCGATATAATGTGTAGATATATATACATATGTATTACATATTTAATATAATATAATACATATATAGATATATAGATATACACATATACACATGAACATTACGTATATTACATAATAATATAATAAAATTGATATACGTTTATACATATATATATATATATATATATTACATAATAATATAATATAATATAATCACTTTCCTAAATTTTTAGAACCTATAAAACTAATCCTCTTCTACGCCTATACCTACTTACGGCTCTTTTTCTACCCAAGTCTATCACAAAATCTAAATCCCACTACATTCTTACTACCACCCTTTTCTCTTCAAGAAAGGCTGCTACTTTTGTCAATCCTGTGTTCTCAAACAAAAATTTAAGTTAGAAAAAATAAGAATAAAAAAGAAAATATACCGATAAATTGTACCTCATGTTCCAAGAGAAGTAAAGACTTCTAAATTTAGCAGGCTTGCTAATAATCAATACAACCGGCAAAATATTTTTAAAATTTTGTTCAAACTTATACCGCATCAGTACAATAATTCAAACAACAATTACTAATTTAAATAATACCTTTGCTACTGAAATTTATTCATGTTTGTAAAAATTAATATTGATCCAAGTTCAAGAAGCTGAATCTCCAATCTTTTAGCCTCATCTTCAGCTTACATGGTTTGTGAGTTGTACATTACAAAAATTCACTTATCCATACCTTACATTTATAGTAAGTTTTACATTACAAAATTTTCACTTGGCACAACCCATTACATACAAAGAAATATCAATACATATTCAAAACGATTCCCCAAGTGTAAAATTATCTCTCAACAAAAGTACAAAATAAACTAAAATAATACAATACAACAAATACAATAAATAAATACACGAAAAAACTCATTCAAAATTCATAATATCACAATAAGTAGGACATCAACCATCAACGAAACATAACCAAAACATCCAAAACATATATAACAAAATAAAAAAACAACACCACAGAAAAATTGCTATCACATTCATCAAAGAAACATCACATTCACAAACAAAATCAACATTCATCAAAAAAATTACAATATTCCAACGAAACATCACACAATAACAAAAAAAAAATAACACATATAACGCATTCATCAATCAAGACCAATCAAAAAAATTACAATATTTCAAACAAAGTTTAATAACAATCCGTAAACATATATAACACATTTTATATAATATATATTTATATAATATATATAATAATATAATGTGTTGATATATGTACATATGTATATAATATAATATATAATACATATAGAGATATACATGTGTATACACATGTATATTACGTATATTACATAATAATATAATATAATAGATATACATGTATACATACATATATATATATATATATATAAACATATATATATATATATATATATATTACATAATAATATGATATAATTATAAAACTTTCTTAAATATTTAGAACCTATAAAACTAATCCTCTCCTACGCCTATACCTACTTACGGCTCTTTTCTACCCATGTCAATCACAAAATTTAAATCCCACTACATTCTTACTACCTCCCTTTTCTCTTCAAGAGAGACTGCAACTTTTGTTAAACCTGTGCTCTCAAATAAAAATTTAAGTTAAAAAAAATAAGAATAAAAAAGAAAATATACCGATAAATAATACCTCATGTTCCAAGAGAAGTAAAGACTTCTAAATTTAACAAGCTTGCTAAGAATCAATACAACCTGCAAAATACTTTTAAAATTTTGTTCAAACGTACAATATCATTCACACAACAATTTCTAATTTAAATAATACCTTTGCTACTGAAATTTCTTCATGCTTGTAAAAATTAATATTGATCCAATTACAAGAAGCTGAATCTCCAATCTTTTAGCCTCATCTTCAGCTTACATGGTTTGTGAGTTATACATTACAAAAATTCACTTAAATTTCCAAGTCACACTCTACATTACAAAATTTTCACTTGGCACAACCCATTACATACAAAGAAATATCAATACATATTCAAAAGGGTGCTCCAAATGTAAAATTATCTCTCAACAAAAGTACAAATACTAGAATAATACAATATAACAAATACACTAAATAAATACACGAAAAAACTAGTTGAAAATTCATATCACAATAAGTAGGACATCAACCATCAACGAAACAATATTAACAAAACATCCAAATATATATAACAAAATAAAAAACAACACCACAAAAAAATTACAATCACATTCATCAAAGAAACATCACGTTCACAAACAAAATCAACATTCATCAAAAAAATTACAATATTCCAACGAAACATCACACAATAACAAAAAAAATAACACATATAACACATTCATCAAGCAAGACCAATCAAAAAAATTACAATATTTCAAACAATGTTTAATAACAATCCGCAAACATATATAACACATTTTATATAATATATATTTATATAACATATATAATAATATAATGTGTAGATATATATACAAATGTATTACATATTTAATATAATATATAATATAAAATATAATACATATATACATATACACATGTACATTACGTATATTACATAATAATATAATAAAATAGATATACGTGTATACATATATATATATATATATATATATTACATAATAATATAATATAATATAATCACTTTCCTAAATTTTTAGAACCTATAAAACTAATCCTCTTCTACGCCTATACCTACTTACGGCTCTTTTTCTACCCAAGTCTATCACAAAATCCAAATCCCACTACATTCTTACTACCTCCCTTTTCTCTTCAAGAAAGGCTGCTACTTTTGTCAATCCTGTGTTCTCAAACAAAAATTTAAGTTAGAAAAAATAAGAATAAAAAAGAAAATATACCGATAAATTGTACCTCATGTTCCAAGAGAAGTAAAGACTTCTAAATTTCTGGCTTGCAAAGAATCAATACAACCTGCAAAATATTTTTAAAATTTTGTTCAAACTTATATCGCATCAGTACAATAATTCAAACAACAATTACTAATTAAAATAATACCTTTGCTACTGAAATTTCTTCATGCTTGTAAATATTAATATTGATCCAAGTTCAAGAAGCTGAATCTCCAATCTTTTAGCCTCATCTTCAGCTTACATGGTTTGTGAGTTGTACATTACAAAAATTCACTTAACCACACCTTACATTTATAGTAAGTTTTACAATACAAAATTTTCACTTGGCACAACCCATTACATACAAAGAAATATCAATACATATTCAAAAGGGTGCCCCAAGTGTAAAATTATCTATTAACAAAAGTACAAAATAAACTAAAATAATACAATACAACAAATACAATAAATAAATACACGAAAAAACTCATTCAAAATTCATAATATCACAACAAGTAGGACATCAACCATCAACGAAACATAACCAAAACATTCAAAACATATATAACAAAATAAAAAAACACCACCACAGAAAAATTGCCATCACATTCATCAAAGAAACATCACAATCACAAACAAAATCAACATTCATCAAAAAATTACAATATTCCAAAGAAACATCACACAATAACAAAAAAAAAATAACAAATAACACATTCATCAATCTAGACCAATCAAAAAAATTACAATATTTCAAACAAAGTTTAACAACAATCCGTAAACATATATAACACATTTTATATAATATATATTTATATAATATATATAATAATATAATGTGTTGATATATGTACATATGTATATTACGTATATAATATACGTAATATACATGTGTATACACATGTATATTACGTATATTACATAATAATATAATATAATAGATATACGTGTATACATATATATATATATATATATATATATATATATATATATATATATATATATTACATAATAATATGATATAATTATATAACTTTCCTAAATATTTAGAACCTATAAAACTAATCCTCTCCTACGCCTATACCTACTTACGGCTCTTTTTCTACCCAAGTCAATCACAAAATCCAAATCCCACTACATTCTTACTACCTCCCTTTTCTCTTCAAGAAAGACTGCTACTTTTGTTAAACCTGTGTTCTCAAACAAAAATTTAAGTTAGAAAAAATAAGAATAAAAAAGAAAATATACCGATAAATAATACCTCATGTTCCAAGAGAAGTAAAGACTTCTAAATTTAGCAAGCTTGCTAAGAATCAATACAACCTGCAAAATATTTTTAAAATTTTGTTCAAACTTATATCGCATCAGTACAATATCATTCACACAACAATTTCTAATTTAAATAATACCTTTGCTACTGAAATTTCTTCATGCTTGTAAATATTAATATTGATCCAATTTCAAAAGAAGCTGAATCTCCAATCTTTTAGCCTCATCTTCAGCTTACATGGTTTGTGAGTTATACATTACAAAAATTCACTTAAATTTCCAAGTCACTTTACATTACAAAATTTTCACTTGGCACAACCCATTACATACAAAGAAATATCAATACATATTCAAAAGGGTGCTCCAAATGTAAAATTATCTCTCAACAAAAGTACAAAATACTAGAATAATACAATATAACAAATACACTAAATAAATACACGAAAAAACTAGTTCAAAATTCATATCACAATAAGTAGGACATCAACCATCAACGAAACAATATTAACAAAACATCCAAATATATATAACAAAATAAAAAACAACACCACAAAAAAATTACAATCACATTCATCAAAGAAACATCACGTTCACAAACAAAATCAACATTCATCAAAAAAATTACAATATTCCAACGAAACATCCCACAATAACAAAAAAAAATAACACATATAACACATTCATCAAGCAAGACCAATCCAAAAAATTACAATATTTCAAACAATGTTTAATAACAATCCGTAAACATATATAACACATTTTATATAATATATATTTATATAATATATATAATAATATAATGTGTAGATATATATACATATGTATTACATATTTAATATAATATAATATATAATATAAAATATAATACATATATAGATATACACATATACACATGTACATTACGTATATTACATAATAATATAATAAAATAGATATACGTGTATACATACATATATATATATATATATATATATATATAATATAATATAATATAATATAATCACTTTCCTAAATTTTTAGAACCTATAAAACTAATCCTCTTCTACGCCTATACCTACTTACGGCTCTTTTTCTACCCAAGTCTATCACAAAATTCAAATCCCACTACATTCTTACTACCTCCCTTTTCTCTTCAAGAAAGGCTGCTACTTTTGTCAATCCTGTGTTCTCAAACAAAAATTTAAGTTAGAAAAAATAAGAATAAAAAAGAAAATATACCGATAAATTGTACCTCATGTTCCAAGAGAAGTAAAGACTTCTAAATTTCTGGCTTGCAAAGAATCAATACAACCTGCAAAATATTTTTAAAATTTTGTTCAAACTTATATCGCATCAGTACAATAATTCAAACAACAATTACTAATTTAAATAATACCTTTGCTACTGAAATTTCTTCATGCTTGTAAATATTAATATTGATCCAAGTTCAAGAAGCTGAATCTCCAATCTTTTAGCCTCATCTTCAGCTTACATGGTTTGTGAGTTGTACATTACAAAAATTCACTTAACCATACCTTACATTTATAGTAAGTTTTACATTACAAAATTTTCACTTGGCACAACCCATTACATACAAAGAAATATCAATACATATTCAAAAGGGTGCCCCAAGTGTAAAATTATCTCTCAACAAAAGTACAAAATAAACTAAAATAATACAATACAACAAATACAATAAATAAATACACGAAAAAACTCATTCAAAATTCATAATATCACAATAAGTAGGACATCAACCATCAACGAAACATAACCAAAACATTCAAAACATATATAACAAAATAAAAAAACACCACCACAGAAAAATTGCCATCACATTCATCAAAGAAACATCACATTCACAAACAAAATCAACATTCATCAAAAAAATTACAATATTCCAAAGAAACATCACACAATAACAAAAAAAAAAAATAACACATAACACATTCATCAATCTAGACCAATCAAAAAAATTACAATATTTCAAACAAAGTTTAATAACAATCCGTAAACATATATAACACATTTTATATAATATATATTTATATAATATATATAATAATATAATGTGTTGATATATGTACATATGTATATTACGTATATAATATACGTAATATACATGTGTATACACATGTATATTACGTATATTACATAATAATATAATATAATAGATATACGTGTATACATATATATATATATATATATATATATGTATGTATATATATATATATATATATATATATATATATTACATAATAATATGATATAATTATATAACTTTCCTAAATATTTAGAACCTATAAAACTAATCCTCTCCTACGCCTATACCTACTTACGGCTCTTTTTCTACCCAAGTCAATCACAAAATCCAAATCCCACTACATTCTTACTACCTCCCTTTTCTCTTCAAGAAAGACTGCTACTTTTGTTAAACCTGTGTTCTCAAACAAAAATTTAAGTTAGAAAAAATAAGAATAAAAAAGAAAATATACCGATAAATAATACCTCATGTTCCAAGAGAAGTAAAGACTTCTAAATTTAGCAAGCTTGCTAAGAATCAATACAACCTGCAAAATATTTTTAAAATTTTGTTCAAACTTATATCGCATCAGTACAATATCATTCACACAACAATTTCTAATTTAAATAATACCTTTGCTACTGAAATTTCTTCATGCTTGTAAATATTAATATTGATCCAATTTCAAAAGAAGCTGAATCTCCAATCTTTTAGCCTCATCTTCAGCTTACATGGTTTGTGAGTTATACATTACAAAAATTCACTTAAATTTCCAAGTCACACTTTACATTACAAAATTTTCACTTGGCACAACCCATTACATACAAAGAAATATCAATACATATTCAAAAGGGTGCTCCAAATGTAAAATTATCTCTCAACAAAAGTACAAAATACTAGAATAATACAATATAACAAATACACTAAATAAATACACGAAAAAACTAGTTCAAAATTCATATCACAATAAGTAGGACATCAACCATCAACGAAACAATATTAACAAAACATCCAAATATATATAACAAAATAAAAAACAACACCACAAAAAAATTACAATCACATTCATCAAAGAAACATCACGTTCACAAACAAAATCAACATTCATCAAAAAAATTACAATATTCCAACGAAACATCACACAATAACAAAAAAAAATAACACATATAACACATTCATCAAGCAAGACCAATCAAAAAAATTACAATATTTCAAACAATGTTTAATAACAATCCGTAAACATAAATAACACATTTTATATAATATATTTTTATATAATATATATAATAATATAATGTGTAGATATATATACATATGTATTACATATTTAATATAATATAATATATAATATAAAATATAATACATATATAGATATACACATATACACATGTACATTACGTATATTACATAATATATAATAAAATAGATATACGTGTATACATACATATATATATATATAATATAATATAATATAATATAATCACTTTCCTAAATTTTTAGAACCTATAAAACTAATCCTCTTCTACGCCTATACCTACTTACGGCTCTTTTTCTACCCAAGTCTATCACAAAATCCAAATCCCACTACATTCTTACTACCTCCCTTTTCTCTTCAAGAAAGGCTGCTACTTTTGTCAATCCTGTGTTCTCAAACAAAAATTTAAGTTAGAAAAAATAAGAATAAAAAAGAAAATATACCGATAAATTGTACCTCATGTTCCAAGAGAAGTAAAGACTTCTAAATTTCTGGCTTGCAAAGAATCAATACAACATGCAAAATATTTTTAAAATTTTGTTCAAACTTATATCGCATCAGTACAATAATTCAAACAACAATTACTAATTTAAATAATACCTTTGCTACTGAAATTTCTTCATGCTTGTAAATATTAATATTGATCCAAGTTCAAGAAGCTGAATCTCCAATCTTTTAGCCTCATCTTCAGCTTACATGGTTTGTGAGTTGTACATTACAAAAATTCACTTAACCATATCTTACATTTATAGTAAGTTTTACATTACAAAATTTTCACTTGGCACAACCCATTACATACAAAGAAATATCAATAAATATTCAAAAGGGTGCCCCAAGTGTAAAATTATCTCTCAACAAAAGTACAAAATAAACTAAAATAATACAATATAACAAATACAATAAATAAATACACGAAAAAACCCATTCAAAATTCATAATATCACAATAAGTAGGACATCAACCATCAACGAAAATAACCAAAACATCCAAAACATATATAACAAAATAAAAAAACAACACCACAGAAAAATTGCTATCACATTCATCAAAGAAACATCACATTCACAAACAAAATCAACATTCATCAAAAAAATTACAATATTCCAACGAAACATCACACAATAACAAAAAAAAATAACACATATAACACATTCATCAATCAAGACCAATCAAAAAAATTACAATATTTCAAACAAAGTTTAATAACAATCCGTAAACATATATAACACATTTTATATAATATATATTTATATAATATATATAATAATATAATGTGTTGATATATGTACATATGTATATTACGTATATTACATAATATATAATACATATATAGATATAGATGTACACATGTATATTACATATATTACATAATATCACAATAAGTAGGACATCAACCATCAACGAAAATAACCAAAACATCCAAAACATATATAACAAAATAAAAAAACTACACCACAGAAAAATTGCTATCACATTCATCAAATAAACATCACATTCACAAACAAAATCAACATTCATCAAAAAAATTACAATATTCCAACGAAACATCACACAATAACAAAAAAAAATAACACATATAACACATTTATCAATCAAGACCAATCAAAAAAATTATAATATTTCAAACAAAGTTTAATAACAATCCGTAAACATATATAACACATTTTATATAATATATATTTATATAATATATATAATAATATAATGTGTTGATATATGTACATATGTACATATGTATACGTATACACATGTATATTACGTATATTACATAATAATATAATATAATAAATATACGTGTATACATACATACATATATATATATATATATATATATTACATAATAATATAATATAATTATATCACTTTCGTAAATATCTAAAACCTATAAAACTAATCCTCTCCTACGCCTATACCTACTTACGGCTCTTTTTCTACCCAAGTCTATCATAAAATCCAAATCCCACTACATTCTTACTACCTCCCTTTTCTCTTCAAGAAGGGATGCTACTTTTATCAAACCTGTGTTCTCAAACAAAAATTTAAGTTAGAAAAAATAAGAATAAAAAAGAAAATATACCGATAAATAGTACCTCATGTTCCAAGAGAAGTAAAGACTTCTAAATTTAGCAAGCTTGCTAAGAATCAATACAACCTGCAAAATATTTTTAAAATTTTGCTCAAACTTATATCGCATCAGTACAATATCTTTCAAACAACAATTTCTAATTTTAAATAATACCTTTGCTACTGAAATTTCTTCATTCTTGTAAATATTAATATTGATCCAATTTCAAGAAGCTAAATCTCCAATCTTTTAGCCTCATCTCCAGCTTACATGGTTTGTGAGTTATACATTACAAAAATTCACTTAACCTTTCCAAGTCACACTCTATGCCTTACATTTATAGTAAGTGCTACATTACAAAATTTTCACTTGGCACAACCCATTACATACAAAGAAATATCAATACATATTCACAAGTCAAAAGGGTGCCCCAAGTGTAAAATTATCTCTCAACAAAAGTACAAAATAAACTAGAATAATACAATATAACAAATACACTAAATAAATACACGAAAAAACTAGTTCAAAATTCATATCACAATAAGTAGGACATCAACCATCAACGAAACAATATTAACAAAACATCCAAATATATATAACAAAATAAAAAAACACCACAAAAAAATTACAATCACATTCATCAAAGAAACATCACGTTCACAAACAAAATCAACATTCATCAAAAAAATTACAATATTCCAACGAAACATCACACAATAACAAAAAAAAAATAACACATTCATCAAGCAAGACCAATAAAAAAAATTACAATATTTCAAACAATAATAACAACACATATATAACACATTTTATATAATATATATTTATATAATATATATAATAATATAATGTGTAGATATATATACATATGTATTACATATATAATATAATATAATATATAATATATAATATAAAATATAATACATATAGATATACACATATATACACATGTACATTACGTATATTACATAATAATATAATAAATTAGATATAGTATATATATATATATATATATATATATATATATATAATAATAATATAATATAATATAATCACTTTCCTAAATATTTAGAACCTATAAAACTAATCCTCTTCTACGCCTATACCTACTTACGGCTCTTTTTCTACCCAAGTCTATCACAAAATCCAAATCCCACTACATTCTTACTACCTCCCTTTTCTCTTCAAGAAAGGCTGCTACTTTTGTCAAACTTGTGTTCTCAAACAAAAATTTAAGTTAGAAAAAATAAGAATAAAAAAAAAATATGCCGATAAATAGTACCTCATGTTCCAAGAGAAGTAAAGACTTCTAAATTTAGCAAGCTTGCATCAGTACAATATCATTCAAACAACAATTTCTAATTTAAATAATACATTTGCTACTGAAATTTCTTCATGCTTGTAAATATCAATATTGATCCAATTTCAAAAAGCTGAATCTCCCATCTTTTAGCCTCATCTTCAGCTTACATGGTTTGTGAGTGTAAATTACAAAAAAATTATCTCTCAACAAAAGTACAAAATAAATTAAAATAATACAATATAACAAGTACACAAAATAGATACGCGAAAAAACTCATTCAAAATTCATATCACAATAAGTAGGACATCAACCACCAACGAAACATTATTAACAAAACATCCAAACATATATAACAAAATAATAAAACACCACAAAAAAATTACAATCACATTCATCAACTAAACATCACATTCATAAACAAAATCAACATTCATCAAAAAAATTACAATATTCCAACGAAACATCTCATTCAAAACAAATATTACAATATTCCAACGAAACATCACATTCAAAACAAATATTACAATATTCCAACGAAACATCACACAATAACAAAAAAAATAACACATATATAACACATTCATCAAGCAAGACCAATCAAAAAAATTACAATATTTCAGTTTAATAACAATCCGTAAACATATATAACACATTTTATATAAAGTGTATACATACATATGTATATTATATATATAATATATAATATAGTACATATATATATATATATATATATATATATATATACTCACATACACATGTATTTTACGTATATTACATAATAATATTATAATACAATATAATAGATATATACGTGTATATATACATATATATATTGCATAATAATATAATTATATCACTTTCCTAAATATTTAGAACCTATAAAAACTAGTACTCTTCTACGCCTATACCTACTTACGACTCTTTTTCTACCAAAATCTATCACAAAATCCAAATCCCACTACATTCTTACTACCTCCCTTTTCTGTTCAACAAAGGCTGTTACTTTTGTCAAACCTGTGTTCTCAAACAAAAATTTAAGTTGGAAAAAATAAGAATAAAAAAGAAAATATACCGATAAATAGTAGTACCTCATATTCCAAGAGAAGTAAAGACTTCTAAATTTAACAAGCTTGCTAAGAATCAATACAACCTGCAAAATATTTTTTAAATTTGATTCAAACTTATATCGCATCAGTACAACATCATTCAAACAACAATTTCTAATTTAAATAATACATTTGCTACTGAAATTTCTTCATGCTTGTAAATATCAATATTGATTCAATTTCAAGAAGCTGAATCTCCTATCTTTTAATGTCATCTTCAGCTTACATGGTTTGTGAGTTGTACATTACAAAAATTCACTCAACCTTTCCAAGCCACGCTATATGCCTTACATTTATAGTAAGTTCTACATTACAAAATTTTCACTTGGCACAGTCCCATATAAAGACATACAAAGAAATATCAATACATATAAATTATCTCTCAACAAAAGTAGAAAATAAACTAGAATAATACAATATAACAAATACACTAAATAGATACACGAAAATACTCATTCAAAATTCACAATAAGCTATAATTTAATCAATAACCACCAACGAAGCATCACATTCAAGCAAGACCAATCAAAAAATTACAATATTCCAAATAAAGTTTAGAATTACACGACTCATACCAAAAACCAATCCGTAAACATATGTAACATATTTTATATAATATATATTTATATAATATATAATATAATGTGTATCTATACATATATATTACGTATATAATATAATATAATACAAATAATTATAATATAATATAATATCACTTTCTAAATATTTAGAACCTATAAAACTAACCCTCTTCTACGCCTATACCTTACTTACGGCTCTTTTTCTACCCAAATCTATCACAAAATCCAAATCTCACTACATTCCTTACTACCTCCCTTTTCTTTTCAAGAAAGGCTGCTACTTTTGTCAAACTTGTGTTCTCAAACAAAAATTTAAGTTAGAAAGAAAATATATCGATAAATAGTACCTCATGTTCCAAGAAAAGTAGAGACTTCTAAATTGAGCAAGTTTACTGAGAATCAATACAACCTGCAAAATATTTTTAAAATCTCGTTCAAACTTAAATCACATTAATACAATATCATTCAAACATAGCAAATAACAATTTCTAATTTTAATAATACACTTGCTACTGAAATTTCTTCATGCTTGCAAATACATTAATATTGATTCAATTTCAAAAAGTTGAATCTCCTATCTTTTACCTCCATCTTCAACTTACATAGTTGTGAGTTGTAATAAAAAGTTTTTATTACAAGTTTTATGTGCTTTGGATGGCAATTATATTAGCAACTTTCTGCATTTGCTCATGAATTGTTTAATTCATGTTATATGTTTGTCTAAATCCTCTTTCTAGACTGTATGTTTATTTGTGTGTGCGTCTAGATTCTTTATGTGAATGTTATACTTCTATACTTATCAAATAAAAGTTTTAATTAACATAATGGATGTTATACTTTCATACTATATGGATGTTATGGAGGTTATACTTTTATACTTACAATGGTAATATCATTATGAATGTTATATTTTTATGCTTATATGGTAACACATACTTATAATTAATGTGTCGGCCTTTTAAATTTTGGTTGTACTACCTTGGGGGTGTTATATAAACTGTGTTGTATTTGATCAACTGAGAAAAGATATTGCTATTACGTATTTTTCCTTCCCTATATTTTTTGGCTACTTTGTTTAAATTTTATAACCGGAAGAAACAGAAAATATAGGATTACAAGGGGCATAAAATTACTGTAATGACCACCTTGTGTACTATTATTCTATTCTATAAATGTTTACTGGTAGGAGATAAATTAGGAAATTACCAAATAGAGAGTGGGTTTCCAACGGAGGAATATTAATATTATATACTATAACAGTAGTATTCCCAAGTTGGGAACAATACACGAGTAGAGAAGTACTCCACTTGGGGCCGGTAACTTTAAAGTAAGTTCAAGGTATATTAAAAGGATGATGATAGCCATAAATTTGACAGATCATCATTTTGTCCATTAAAATTACCAAAAATACTAATTGTTAGTACATATTAGTGGAATATGTCACCCGTGGGTATTTATTGATTAGGACTACCTAAAAGGTGTTACATGATAAATATGCTGCAGAGATATCTCCTCAAGTCATATGCATTCCATGTTTTGAAAACAAAAAAGGTTACAGCTCATAGAGACTTAAATAAATCACTAACCTCAGCAGCCAGCTCCAAATCCATATTCTGAAGAAATCTTGGGGCAAAAAACAAAGGGAATTATTTTTATATGCAGACATCCTGCATATTAAAATATGTAGTAAATATCACAACTTATTTGCAGAAAATAAGATATCTTACTTCGAACAAGACTTGTGAGCTTCAAAAGAGTTGCAACAAAATTATATATAGTCCTGAGAAGCGTCTGATTTTCCCTCCCAATCCCGAGAATTTGATACATGAATTCAGAACTGATTCAATATGAGATGGTGAATCAAAATGAAGCACATACAACCAAATGTAGTTAAAATGTGTAATGAAAGTGAACTTAATGGTTCCAATTTTCCTCCGGTTGAGGGACTATTGCATATGGGTTGAGTTCTTCTTTTGATGGTTTTGGCAGAGCAGTATCTTCAACAGTATTTTTCTCCTACGCTTACAAGTAGCATAGGCAGGCAGACAGCATTCAAAGAATACAGCCATGCTCACCTCTACTTTGACAGGCTTTTCTTTCTTCTTTTTAACAGGCTTCTCGTTATCTGCAGCAGTCCTTTCACCAAGTAATGCATACAATTTTGCATCGATGAGTTGCAGTTACAAAAAGAAAAACCAGAGAAAATTGTTTGAATACCTAGTTCGTATTCGAGGTAAGTATAGCGTATAAGAGGGCCAAAATCAATGATTAGGACAGCGCCCACAATTGCAGGACTAATGTGCCCCTTAAGGGAGGGGGGTGAGAAAAGTTTAATCGCTTCCTTAACAATCTTTGGATCCGCCCATGGCTGCCTCTTCCGAACATGACCAAAAGTTTCGCCAACTAGACAAAAAGTAATTGCAAAGGTATAATGTTGCTCTAAAAGTATAGACATCCAAGGCTGGTAGGAAAAACTAGACTATGCACCATCATGATATATAACATCCAAGTTACTAGAATAAGCAGGTTGCTATTATTTTCCTTCCCTATATTTTTTGGCTACTTTGTTTAAATTTTATAACCGGAAGAAACAGAAAATATAGGATTACAAGGGGCTGGTAACTTTAAAGTAAGTTCAAGGTATATTAAAAGGATGATGTGATATCCATAAATTTGACAGATCATCATTTTGTCCATTAAAATTACCAAATACTAATTGTTAGTACATATTAATGGAATATGTCACCCGTGGGTATTTTATTGATTAGGACTACATAAAAGGTGTTACAAGATAAATATGCTGCAGAGATATCTCCTCAAGTCATATGTATTCCTCATAGAGACTTAAATAAATCACTAACCTCAGCCAGCTCAAAATCCAAATTCTGAAGAAATCTTGGGGCAAAAAACAAAGGGAATTATTTTTATATGCAGACATCCTGCATATTAAAATATGTAGTAAATATCACAACTTATTTGCAAAAAATAAGATATCTTACTTGGAAAAGGACTATGAGCTTCAAAAGTGTTGCAACAAAATTATATATAGTCCTGAGAAGCGTGAAAATGGCTGATTTTCCCTCCCAATACCGAGAATTTGATACATGAAATCAGAACTGATTCAATATGAGATGGTGAATCAAAATGAAGTATATACAACCAAATGTAGTTAAAATGTGTAATGAAAGTGAACTTAATAGTTCCAATTACCAATATATTGGTAATTGGAAAATGATTTTACAAAACTATTGATCTACCTGCAAATCTAAGCATAGAGGCACTTCAGTCTCCTCCATTTTGGCTGCAGAGATAAACAAGCTACAGCCAGCAATTGCATCATCCAAGCTTTGCCCTTCTGCAATAAAGAGTCATTTAAAAATGAGCATATAACTACTACCTACATTTAACATTTTAACTAAATAAAATTGAATAACTTAGGTTTTGTTTTAGGAGCTTACTGGTAAGTCATAGGCAGGAAGGAATATGTTCAAGTAGTTTACAGACAAACATGCACACAGGAGGTCCAAAACTGAAATGGTCATGAACCTGTTGTAAACCAAACAAGAAATTGCATTGAGTAATTTTCAATAACAAGAAGAATCTAATTGTTTTTTGGTTGTTTGTTTTTTCAATAAAGAAGGGGAAACTGAAATACAATTTCAGACAGTAAAAGATCCAACCAAAACCCATTTCATTTTAATGCGCGACTACAATAAAAAAAAAGGAATCCAAAATTAAAGAAAATCAAAACACAGTTCATCAAACACCAAAAACTACCCAAGAAAAGGTCTATCATAAACTGAAATCAGAATCCAAATTCACTTCAAATACATAATACCCACGTTCATCAAATGATTAAAACATTCAAAAAATGGAATCTAAATCCAAATATCAATCATCGAAAGTTCTAAACTCAAAGAAACATTATCCAAAAATAGGGGGAAAACCCATTAAAAAGACGACTGGATCTACCTTTCCCATCCAATCAACAGCCAGGCCTGGCACACAAATCCTCATTCCTCAATCTCTTCAAGTCATCACCAGCAGGAAAAGGGAGTAGCCATTCGCGAGCAAATGTTGAAACCCTAAAGCACTAGATCTGCACTGCGAATCAAGATTTGTAGACACCAAACCCTGATAATGGTGTTTCCAAATAGAACAACATTAATAAATAAAAAAGTCAAGTAGACTCTCATACTCAAAGTGACAGACAAAACAAACAAAAACCCAATTAGACAAGAAATCAAGGAAAAAGCCCAATTAGACAGAAATCATATGTAAAGAAAACATCTATTCAATGTAAGCCACAAACAATACAAATTATTAATAGCAATCATAAAAAAAAATCCACAAAACTCACAGAGAGAAAAAGAATAGAGAAGAAATCATTACAAAAATTAAATTAAAAGATATGTAAAAGAATACAACTAGATAATAATTAAACTAACTCCACAGAGAAGAAAAAATTGAAATGAATTGCTGTCTCTTGATATCAAAATTTAAGCATCCAATATACACCAAAAAATAGGGTTTACTGAACACACATGAATAGAAAATTTTTAAGTGTAGAATAGAAAATATAATTGTAGGATAATCAAAAGAAAGAGAAGCCCCAATAATGACTATAAACAATAAATACAAAAGATGTAAAAGAATTTAGAGAACCCTAGAATGCAAGAGAAACCGAACAAACTCGAAAATATCAAAATGAATTACTTTCTCTTGAAATCAAAATTAAGAATCAATAAACGCCGAATTACTAGGGTTTACAGAACAGAACACAGTATGGATGGAAAAGACGTAATTGTAGAATAATCAAAAGAAATTGAAGATTCAACACAAGAAAACATCTAATTGAATTAAAAGAACCCTAGAGCACAATTAAAACCGAACCTCTGATTTGTCGAACATTGGTCTCGAATCAATTACAAAACACATTGAATCAGCGCAAGAACTCCTTCGTTCATCCGCCTCTGTAAGTAGGCGCTACTATGATCTCTATTTTGCTCTCTCAGATGATCTCTATTTTGCTCTCTCAGATGAAATTCAAATACAGAGAATTGAAATTGAAATACTGTATATAACACGTGCCTTTTAAAGCCTAACGGTTCAACGGCTTTGATTAAGGTTCTATGGCTCTCTCAGATGAAATTCAAATAGAGATAATTGAATGACACGCTCCCCATTTTGGCGTTTGTGTGGCCTAGTTGGTTCAGTAATAAATGGAATACCAAAAAATTAATAAATAGGGGAAAATAACATTAAGTTTGACAGAGTAGATAATTTACAGAGTTGTTATTTTTTATAAGAAAATGTTGATATTTACACAAAATTTTACTTACATGAATGTGAATGGTATTTACTATTCATCATGTTCGGATGGTCTTGTGAAATTATAAAACTCACTTGTGAAAATATAAATTCTCATATTTTATTTTATAGCAGATTATTTAAAGTATACATGATATATTTATAAATATGTATATTTAATTTTCTATTTGTTAATCCCATGACATTTACAAATGTATCTCTTATTAATTTAAGTTTCGTCATTTTGAACGATTTTTTAGATAAGGTTTCCAATTTTACGTCATACTAAGAGCACTCATAACAGTTTCGAGCACTCATAACAGTTTCTTTATCTTTATCCTTACTCAGCATCATTCTGCAAAATAGAGATTCAATTTTTTCATTATGGACCCAACAGATTCCTTATATTATTCCTTAAATAATAAAATTTAAAATTTAAAAGTTCCGACAGTTAAAACATCAAATTAATAATAATCTTATAATTTATAAAAGAGAAAGTATAATTTATCAATTATATTCCACTGTAAAATAATTTTTATTTTATTTTAAATTTTAAGTAATTTATGGAGTGATTATTGAATGGATTGTAGTTGCAAATGTACATAAGATCAATATTAACTTTTAAAAAGTTAATTTGTGATATTTTTAAATTTAAATTTAATATGATTCATTTAAATTTTGAAAATAATAAAATTTATAATTAATTGTACTTTTATAATATTTATAATTATATTGACATAAATTTATATCAATTTTAAATTTGAATACATTTGAAATTAATTTTTTTTTAAAAGTCAATATTAAGTTTATAATTTGAAAATGAAGTAGTAAAAAAATGTCAAGATGTGTATGATTGATAAGTTGTCCAGTTAATGTGTAAAATATCATTTTGTATATATAGAGAACGTTCTTTTGATTCACTCACACTGGGGAGTAAAATCCTATATAGGGATTAAAATAGAGAGTCAAAATTGGGGATAAAGATTTGATTAGGAAAATTGTTATTAATGCTCTAAATTAATGTTATATATTTGCAAATTGATATTTTCATATGATTTTTTTGATATTTTCACATGAAAATCATAATTATAGATCATAAACAGTCGCAATATATCTATAGCGATACTTTTCATGTAGAAATATCAAAAAATCATGTGAAAATATTAATTTTCTATCTATTTATGAGATCCGGTTAGCATGAAGTGAACTTCATAATAAATTTATTTCATGCCCAATACAATGTTGACACAGGCTTGATTTTAATTAATTTTTTTGTTTAAGTTAAATTAAAAAAACTTGAACTAAACATAATATTATTTAATCATAATAATGTTTACAAATTTTAATAAATATTCATAATTCAAACTAAAAAAGGAATTTCAAATAAATAATATTTAGATACAATTTAGAAACTTACTTTGATTACTTGTCATAGTTAAATTTGAATTATTTCTCAAATGCTCAAAGTCTCGAACCAAATTTACTTTTTATATTCAAACAAAACCATGAATTAATTTCAAACCATAAACTAGTTTTGGTATCTTTTTATAAGTTTCAAATAAGTTGATATATATTGCGAATGTTTATGTCGATTTTTTTGATTGTCGGTTCTTCATGGTAACTTTTTTTGAGAGATGTGTAATAAGTGGGTTTTTTTTATAAGATCTCATGTATCGATAAGTTTTGCAATTGTAATTCGGCGTAATTATGGCGGTACATAGCAGGATTATCTTGTTCAAAGAGTTATTACTGTGAATATTTTAATTGTGATGGTCATGTACTGTAACTTGCATGATCTTGGGTCGACTGAATGTTTGTACTGAAAATGGGGAAAGCCAAAAAGATGTAATGAAGAAAAGAAAAGAGAGGCATCTTGTTATTGTGCTGATATTTTGGAATTTGAAATTGTAATGAATTTATGTGATTTCATTTCTATCGTACAACAGCAGTTATCATAGGTATTTTAAATATTTTTAATTATAAATTTAAATGCATACAAAACTATTTAGCTTATAGTTTGCTTAATTATAATTGATCCATGTAGGGCTTCTAATAGTTTTGTGATTTGACTTGGGATAATATTTTGTTTATTATATAATTTCTATCATTTGTGAAAAAAATTAATTATTATATTTGTTTAAAATGATTGATGTATTCTATTCTATCTATCTGTACACAAATTACTGAGAATATGATCTTTTTGTTATTACTGACAAGAGTATAGTATTCCAAACTATAAGTTGTTATCCAATAGTTTAAATATCACGAACTAAACAAACATAAAATAAAATAAAATTATTTTAAGTTATCTCGTGAATAATCTCATTCAAAATAAATACGTGACTCGATAGTCTTCAAATATAAATTTATGAGAATATAATTTCAGAATTATAAGTATCGTAAACAAATATGGCCTAAGAATTCTAAAGGGAGTGATTTATGGTTAATCCTTTTTATCATTGTAAACAAATAGGGCTCCAATGAACAAAACGTTTTTAAAGTTGTTATTATTATTATTATTGTTATTATTATTGTTCACGTTACTCTATTTATAATGAACACGTACTCTATTTTTCATTATTATTTATTTTTTAAATTTTATTAAAGCGAAAAAAAAAAAGTCAATCTAGATGAGAGCGACAAAGGTATCATCTTATCCTCTTATATCTATTTTAAGGGGTTGTTTGATAAAAATTGAATTGAATGAAGAATCTGAATCTGAATCTGAATCTGAATGAGCTGAATCTGAATCTGAATGAAAAAAGTTGTTTGATAATTGATATGTCTGAAATATCTGAATAACAGTATTTTACTATTTTACCCTTTTAAACTATGCTGAACAAGTATATAATTTTGTTTGGACGTATTTAAAAAAATTAAATACAATATTATTCATTGTACAACAAATAAAAATAAATAATTCAAATAAATTATCAAACAAAGTATTGAATAATTCAAACAATTTTAACCCAAGTTTCATAGAAAATAAGAAATGTAACTAGTAAACAAACATGTCAACATAATAATAAAATTAATAAAATTACATTAATTTCAGTTAGTTACTTTATAGTTCACGAGCAATTTGGTCACGCAGATTGTTCATATATTGTACGCCTTGAGGGCCCCATTGCATTGCATCTTGCTCTCCTTTATGATTTTCTTCATATTGTTCATCATCTCCATCAATTGTGGTAGCTTGATCATACTGAGCAAATTACTCATCCTCAATATTCTCTTTTCTTATAAAATTGTGAACAACAAAGCAAGCAATAAATACATCTCTTTGCACTGAAAAAGGATAAGGAGCCATTTGCTTCAATATTGGGGATCTTGCTTTTAATACACCATAGGCACACTCAATAATATTTTTGAGTTGGGCATGAGCATGATTAAACTTTTATTTTCTATTTAAGGCGCGTCGATGTCGAAAATCTGCTAGCCAGTACCTTGTGTTGCGATATGGAGATAAAAAGCCTCGAGTGTTTGTATATACAGCATCACAAAGATAATATTTATCTACAATTATAAAAACAAAATTTAACCCAAGTTATTAAAATAAATAATCAAATATGATAATCAAATAAAAAATTGTAATACATACTTTAAGGGGGAAATGGAAAGTCGGAACCAGGATCGAAGACAACTTATGTTAATACTCTTGAATCATGTACTATTTCTTCCCATCTAGCCCAAACAAATGTGAATATCATATTGAAGTCACAAATTCCTAATACATTTTGATAGCATTCACCCCTTCCTCATCCTCTATAACGAGCTTATTGATTGACAGGAATAACTGCATGTACAAGTGTGCCATCTAGTGCACCAACCACTCCCTACATTGAACGATTATATTTATGTTATCCACATATTCGCAAATATATATTTGTGCCAATTATATTTATCAAATTTAAAATTACATACTGAAAATATTTTTTGTAAGTCTTTATAGTTCCCCGGAACATTTGGATTTGAATCACAAGATGTGGGCACTATGATTTCCTTTGCAAATTATATCATTCCATTCAGCACCTCGTGAAAAAATTTATGAACTGTTTGTGTAGAGTGTTGAAATCTTCGTTCCACTACTTAAATCGTTCGTTATGACCTATTATAGTCAAGAACATAGCAATCTTTTCCTCAATAGTTACGTACTTACTATCTTGTACCCATTGTTTTTGCCTAAAATGATTGCATAAATGCACATATGCAACACGTGAAAGTCGCATCAATTCTTGACATTGCGTACTTGATCCATGTAATAACTCCAATGTATAAGCATGTCCACTCCAGATTGAAGTGTTATTTCTAATTCTTGGTATGTTTGTTGAATGAATTCGTTTCAAGTAACACCACATAATGATTAAGCATAAAAGTTGATCTTCAATAGTCATGCTCGACCTATTTCCAAAAACAGTGATAGCAAATATATTAAGGAACATATGTTTGTGATATAATGAAGCTCACATAATAATGACCATATGTCAAGTTCAACAAATCATGATCCATCAAAACAATAAGCACATATAATAAGTTACTAAGTAAATATATACCAAAAGTAACAAGTTCATACAAAAGTTGTATTCAAAAATCAAAGTTTTGGCCATCGATCCAAAATTAACCCTTTGCACCCAAAATAATAAGTTTTGGTCATCGATCCATACAAAATATTAAAGTTTTAACTAAAATAATCCAATAGTAAATAACTAGACTAGAAATCCTAACTTGCGTGAAACCATTTCAACCCAAGATTCATTCTCATCGTCTTCTAAGATCATCCATTGTTCCCTATAACTTGCACTCTCACAAAATATCCCAAGTGCCATTTTGTGCAATGGATTTTGTGATCCCCACCCAAGACGATTTAATTTATCTTTGCACTCCTTCAAGGAAGGTCCACTATTGTTATTCACAATGAGCTTTAAGGCTTTGCACATCTCTTCCTCTATTTCGGAGTTATTAGATTTTTTGTTGAATTCTTCGCTTTTTTCGTTGGCCTTTGTTCTTCAAAGTTGGGAGTGGAAGCATGTGATTGGGTACCCAGAGTTGATGAATTTAGAGGTGGGTTTGAGGACTCTTGAGCTTGAGTACTAAAAGGGATATCCTCGCTACTAATAATTTCCAAATCCTTATTTGGTTCAACGGTCCTATCCCTTTTAGAGCTAGGTCCCCAGCCCATCAATCCCCGTAGCAGCAGCTCCATCATAGAGTCAACATGCTAGGTCCTCAAGGAGTCAACATGCTTCCTGTATCCAAAAATCATACCCAACATGTTATTCACATGTTTAATAATTTAACAAGCTTTTATGGTTAACTTAAAAAAGTAGTTACTAACCTTTGACTAGCTCCCATTCCTCATCCGTGAAGTTGAATGTGTTAGTTATGGGATTATAATGATTTTCGGTCTTTCTTTCTAGTTGACACCATGCAGTATATTTTCCCTTTATATAAATCATAACGATTTTTCATTTGCTTATGATCTACAATAAAGTTGTGGGTGTTCTTCAGTATTTCTCCCACTTTTGACCATAAATATGGCTTAAGACTACCGCCTAGCCTACCATTTTCAATAACCTCGCCAATACATGCTTCAAGAAAAGTTTTCATTACATTTTCATTTCTCCAACCCACTCTTGTTTTTCTTTGATTTTGAGTTCACCCGATTGTTCCATGCCTAACACAAAAATAAAAGGATGAATTTAGAGATTCTAATCCTAACAATAAACAAATCTACTATAAATAAATATACTTTTTAGATCAATTGTCTCAATTCTATCATCAAAGATTACAGGCAGAAAGAAATAATGTACTCTAGTAGATTATGTACTACCTAAATTATAAAGAGCCCACATGGCCACGTACTAGTTAATGAAAAGTAACAATGTTCATTATAACAGAGCCGATCTAGCTACCATAAACAATATTAATGAGAAACATGAAACTAGATGGTTAAAATATATACACATTACACACCCTATAAGCAGTCAGATGATTGAAAAACAAGCTTTTTACAACTATTCTAAATCTTTAATACAGTAAAAACCCTATTTAGAAATACTCTATATAAGAATAACATCTATAATATTATAAAAAAATTTGGTCCCAATTTGGGCCAGTTATAAATAGGAATAACCTCTAAATTGTAATATGTTATATACTTTTTAAGTCCCGTATTAAAAAACTATACCTCTATATAGTAATAATTTCATATATATATATATGAGAGAGAGAGAGAGACAATATTAATTTTAAAAGACTATATTTTTTTATAAAAGACTACATTTTCTATAAAGAACTACATTTTCCTATAAAAGACTACATTTTCTATAAAGGTACATTTCCTATAAAAGACCATATTTTCCTATAAAAGACTATTTTGCATAAATATTTTTTGAATAATAATTATTAGGGAGTTCTTATTGATATTTTTGTTACAGTGGATATTTTTGGGTGTTCATAAAATATTTTGTACCAATACCTCTATTTAGTAATAACCTCTCAATTAAATATAAATAGTTTGGTCCCAAGTCTATTCTTAAATAGAGGTTTTACTGTAAAATAAATATGCCAACAGAATTAGAGACTGACTGCTACAATGGGCTTTACAACTCAAAACATTTTACTATGCTTAAAAAAGTTTACAATAGACGCCACTAAATAACAGTCTGATTCTAATATAATGGAGACCCGTCAATATAATGGGTCTGATTCTAATATAATGGAGGCCACATTCCAAGTACTATCGGAATGTTGAAAAATATAGAGCGCATTTATCTTGAGCATAATAGACTTCAAGGTTCCATCCCAAATGAACTTTGTTTGTTAGATAGAATGGGAGACTTGTATTTCAGCCATAACCTCAATGGCTCCATTCTAGCATGCTTGGGAGAGCTTAGATCATTGAGAAGGTTGTACTTGGACTCGAACAAATTTAGTTCCAAAATACCATCGTCCTTGTGGACACGTGTAGATCTCGTGGAACTAAACCTGTCAACAAATTTGCTGTCCAGAGATTTAGCATCAGAGATCGGAAAGTTGAAGATGACAACACAAATGGACTTGTCTTGGAATCAGTTATCTGGCAATGTACCTGCCAGCATTGGAGGTGCTCAGTCACTGAATTATTTATCCTTGGCTCATAATAAACTACAAGGGTCTATTTCTCAATCGTTGGGCAGCTTGTTAGGCTTGGAATTCTTGGTTATTTCGAATACCAATTTTTCTGGAAAGATCCCAAAATCCTTGGAGGCACTTCGGTATCTACATTATTTCAACGTCTCTTTTAATAAATTGGAAGGAGAAATTCCAACAGGAGGTATTTTTGTAAACTTTACAGCTCAATCATATATTCAAAATTATGCATTATGTGGTGCACCTAGACTATTAGTCCAGCTTTGCCAAAATAGAACTCCCCATCAATCAGGCTCAAGAAACATTTGTGTAAAATATATTCTACCCCCTATTGCAGCAGTAATTCTGACGTAGCGGAAGTACAACGAAATTGGGTTCAGTTAGGATGAAGTTGTTAATTCAAGACCATCGGTCGGTTGAGACTTCCCTTGCCGACACGTCGCAACCCATTGGTTCAACGGGTGAGATTCAAAAGTTCAGCACGGCGTCGTTTGGCGAAGGCGCAGCGACCAAATGAGAACTCATCGGCACAAACAAGTTCTGACAGACGATTTATATTTTCCCGGGCAAATCGATTGATGTCCAGCGGTAGATTTGGCGCCATTGTAAAATAGAGCTTCTTGGCGTTAAACCGCTGCGAGCGAAGATTGAAATTGAAAGGAACCTACAAGCGACCATGTAAAACAGAGCAACCACGTATTAATCTAGAACTGTGCTTCTTCATTATTAAGAACAGATTCATCTAAAAACAGAGGTTCATTCTTGGTCTTTGATTGTCCTCATCAACAGCTGTAGGTGATAATCTTGAGGTTAGTAATTGTCCTCATAAAATAATGTCCCTCTCGCACATGTACAAAGTATCTGTTGTATTTTCTTGTCTCAATCCTAAGAGTCACACTTTTTGATTTAGATAGTATGTTCTTCACATCTCATTTGTTTTGACAGTTGAAACATAGAAAGAACTAAATGGAGGAGAGAAATTCAGAAAGTGTTCCACTTGTTGAAAGTCCTTACATAGGACAAAAATTTGATTCGGAGGAGGATGCGTTTGATTTCTATAATAATTATGGAAGAAAATTAGAATTTTGTGTGAGGAAACAATATGTAAACAAAAACAAGCTGGGTGTTGTTACTTCAAGAAGATATTCATGCTCGAAGGAGGGTGAGCGGATGGAAGTAACAGTAGAGGGCAAGAAAAAGAGAGTTAGACTACCTAGTAGATTCAATTGTCAAGCAAAAATAAATGTAGTACTTGATAAGACAATACAAAAGTACGTTGTCAACGTCTTTGATGAGAATCACAATCACTTATTGCACATTCCAGAATGCATTCATTTGATGCGATCTCAACGGGATGTAGCCAAAGCACAAGCGATTGAGATTGAATTAGCATATAATTCTGGAATAAAATCCAAACAAACCCATGAGTTGATGTCTAGACAAACTGGAGGGAAGGATTGTGTTGGTCACACAAGATCAGATCAGAAGAATCATTTACAAACAAAAAGGCAAAGAGATATGAAATACGGTGAAGCTGCCAGTCTCTTATTGTACTTTCAGAAGCAGTTGTCTGAAAATCCGTCATTCTTTTATGCAGTCCAATTAGACAACGATGAACAGATAAAAAATATATTTTGGGCAGATGCAAAGATGATAATCGATTATGCTCAATTTGGGGAGGTCGTTACTTTTGATACCACATACAAAACAAATAGCTCGTATAGACCTTGTGGTGTTTTTGCAGGTTTTAATCACCATAGGCAAGCTATTATATTTGGTGTAGCATTAATGTATGATGAGACAACACCGTCGTTTGAGTGGTTGTTTTGCAGTTTTTTGGATGCCATGTCCCAGAAGAAACCCATTACAATATTCACTGATCAAGATCATGCAATAGCAAGTGCATTATCATCAACGATGTCGGACACATATCATAGGTTGTGTACTTGGCATATTGCTCGAAATTGTGTGAAACGCATGTCCCCCGTGATGAAAGAAGACTGTAAAGAATTTCTACAAACATTTATGAATTGTGTATATAAATATGATGATGAGTCATTATTTGAAAATGCTTGGGCTGAAATGATCGCTAAGTATAAAGTTGAGTCAAATGACTGGATGCAATGTACATATTCATTGAAAGAAAAATGGGCAAGATGTTATACTAACAAGACTTGTTCTTTAGGAATGAGGAGTACACAACTCAGTGAGAGCTTGAATGCAGATATCAAAGATTACTTAAGCTCGGGAATTAATTTGGTACAATTCTTCACACATTTCAACCGGTTGCTTGAGGCTAAGAGATATAAAGAGTTGGAGGCCGAGTATGAGGCAAGGGAGAGAGTACAATATGGCAGGGTAAAGAGGACACCGATGTTGAATGAAGCTTTCATTCACTATACTCCTGCAATATATTCTGAATTCGAAGAACAATTTGATAAGTCACTTTGCCTTGTTATAAAGTCAGTTGAAGAGAAAGAGGAAGGGTAATTCGAGTACGTAGTAATTTACTTTGGGAGCGATAAAATACGAACTGTTATAGGCAACCCTACTCGACAAGAAGTTGCGTGTTCATGTAAAATGTTCGAGACAAAAGGAATCTTATGCTCTCATACACTGAAAATTTTAGGCATTATGAATATCAAATTGGTTCCAAAGAAATATATCTTGAAAAGATGGACAAAGTTTGCGAGGAATGGGCAGGTGATAGACAGTTATGGGAGAGAGGTAGAGAGGGATCCAAAGCTGAAATTAGGCAGTCGATATCGAATGTTAATGCCAAATCTAGTTAAGATTGCTCATCGAGCTGCAGAATGTGAAGAGGCAACGGAAATGGTTAATCAAGTAATTGGTGAGCTATCTGTACGTGTTGAAGAAATATGTAATAGACAAACAAGCATCCAACAAGAGAAAAATAATGATTCTCATGAAGTGGATCGTCATGAGATAGTTGTTAATTCCATTACAGTTAATGTACCTGCAAGAGTTGGAATTCCAAAAGAGGCAACAGTACGAGGAATCAAAAAAAGGTCGAGATCATATAAGGGTCAGTCACGACTAAAGTGTTGGCTAGAAAAATTGGCAGGGAAAAAGAGGCAAAAAGTTGGAAGTAAAAAGAACGAGGTATTGATAGCAATATTATATAAATATACATATTGAATTAGTACGAATTGGTGTTAATGAGTGCAAATATAAATATACATACTTTTTGCATCTGTATACAAATGTTATTAATTTTAAAGCATGGACAGATGACGAGATTGAGCTCCGAATCAAATGGAAGGCATGGTGATGAACAGGGAAGCGGACACTCATCATTTGGAAGGCATGGTGATGAACAAAGAAGTGGACACTTATCATTTACTGAGTTGTTAATGTCTCCGTTTAATAGCGAACTTTTGTAGTTAATGTTACTACCATGTAATATGTTAATGTTACTACCATGTAATATGTGAAGTTACTATCATTTAGGCATGGTGATGAACTGGTGTTGCTTCAACTACTTTTGTGGACTTGATGGTAGGTTGTGTAAGATTAGGCCTTTGAAGCTTAATGGCAAGCTTTATGTGTTTTCTTGTGTAAGTTTCAGTATTCTAGAATTTTAGTAGCAATTGAAGTATAGTATCATTTTTCTTATATTTTTTTCCTTCAATCTTTTCTGTTCAAGGGACACGAAAGAGTTAGTGTATATATTTGCTTATTACTAATTTTCCCTCAACTGTAATTTTGTTCAAAAAGGAGGAAAGTGTCTGGATAAAAGTTCTGTATGTTGACATTCTATTAGTGTTATGTTTTTTATGAATTCCCATGTATTATAAAGTAATAATATAAATTGAATTGGCAAAGTCTGTATTTCTTGTCTCTTTGCACTATGACCACAGGTATTGTATATGATACTTAATGAGTGAACTGCTAAATCAATTCTGTTAACCTCTAACATGCAAAATATCAGATGAAAAGAAGTTGATTTTCAGTTATATATTCAACATATAAGCTGAAATATGTGTCTTGTGTTCATATCTGGGCAATTATAGGTTGTTATAACATGACGTTTTTTTGATAATGTTTGAGAAACTTGGGTAACAATTTCATATCCTCAATAATATGCTTAAGCCATCAGAAAAAAGAAGCATATAACAGTTGCCTCATTTTGATAAGGAAAGTTACATGACTCCAATGCTAAATCAAACACAATAACATTACTAACATTAATATCATTCAAGTCCAATTGCAAATAATTAAACATAATAAGATTAGTTCCAAATTTCTCCTTACATTTTGACAGTCATTAGCTTACACACAAATAGCCACAGTAGGCTCTTCCTAATTTTTACATCAATAACCTTCATTAGCTTACATCTTCCTAACTTTTACATCAAAAACCTTCAAATATTATCAACAAAAGTATACATTTTTAAGCCCAAGGTTAACTCAAAAACTGACTACTAAATAACCCAAAAATCAGCCACCTTCATGCAGCGACAGTAACCCAAAACATAGGCACCAACAACCATCTTCATGTAGAGACAATAAGGACAACCATAAGCAAAAACAAAGCTCCAAGCAACCCATAGAGCACATGTCTCTCTTTCTTATAGCTGGACAATAATTTCGAAATGTCAATTAGCTGACTTTGTAAATCACCTTCATATTGAACAACTTCGGTGAGCTGCTCTACCAGATATTTTTCATTTGCACAACAAGCTTTCAAATCAACAATAAGGTTCTTATTTTCAGCCTCTGTTTCATTGAGTTTGTTCCAAATCCTAGGAATAATTTCTTTCCCCTTCTTACATAAAGAAGGATCAATCCACTCAAAAAACCGACAAGCAAGTCCCATCTACAAAATCAACAAAACCAGATTTTTATTTACTAATAAATAGATTATAAATACTCATCAAGTATTCATAAAAGAATAAAAAAAATTCTTACAGACAATGGGCTCCAATAAGCACATCCATAAAATTGGCGCCCCAAATTTCGTACAGTCCAAGCGGTCTTCAATTGAGCCAATTTTCCACAATAGCAGTATTTGGGATGATCGGAAGCACCGGATTGGGTGGAACATGCAGGTTGCGTACGTTGAGTTGAGTGTAATGTGCAATTAGAGGTGGAATAACTTTGATTAAAACTAGCTTGTTAAGACATATTGAGGCAGTATGCTATTACTAAGAAGAAGAACCAGTTGGGTGAAGATGGGTGAAGATGAAAGAAACAGATAAATGCTATATGTAAGGAGGAGGAGGAAGAACCAGTTGGGTGGAGATGGGTGACAATGAAAGAAACAGATAAATGCTATAAGTAAGGAGAATAAGGATCAATTGGCGCCAAACCTCCCGCTCAATCTTCGGTCGCTGCCTTTGCTACACAGCGGTCATACGTCAATCGATTACACCAGACGTGCCGATTACTTCTTATTGTATTTGATCGCTACATCCGATTGATCGCTGCGCCTTCGCCAAACGACGCCGTGCTGAACTTTTGAATCTCACCCGTTGAACCAATGGATTGCGAGGTGTCGGCAAGGGAAGTCTCAACCGACCGATGGTCTTGAGTTATCAACTTCATCCTAACTGAACCCAACGAAACTGTTATTGATTGTTGAATCGCGCACGATTGCCAACGATAACCTTCTACAACCTGTTGATTCTACGAATACCAGGAAATAGGCAGCAAAATTCTAATTCAGAGAATTTTGGAAAATAAGAAAAGTCTATTATTCATCAAAAACTGCTTAATCCCATCATAACAAATGCTTAAATAACAAAACCCTAAAAGCGGAATCCAAAACGGAAAAGGAAAACTAATAAAGAAAATTACAAAAATAACCCAAAAATAAAAAAATGCAATTTTGAAGGCTTAAACGATGGAATTTGACCAAAAAATCCTACAGCTCACTTTAGTGACTTTTGATCCCATTTCCAATGAAATTAGGCTCTGAAAACGTCAAAATTCAACACTCCAAACTTGACAGAAATTACCAAATTGCCATCAGATCAAATCTTTGCATAATTTATCAAATCTTTCCATAAACTGGATCAAATCTATCAAATCTTTCTATAAACTGTCACGCTTGCTCTTCAACCGCATCAAATTCTCTTGGTGGTTCTTACATTTGTGTTAAGAAAATGCCGTAAGCAGAATATATTATTGACACAAGAGGATTCATTACCTCATGCTTAGAGAAGAGTTTCTTACATTGAACTTTCTCGAGCCACAGATGGATTTAGTGAAACCAACCTGCTTGGCATGGGAGGTTTTGGATCCGTATATAAAGGAATACTTTCAGATGGGATGATTGTAGCAGTAAAGGTGCTCCATTTGCAGCTTGAAGGAGCTTCCAAAAGTTTTGCTGCTGAATGTGAAGTAATGCGCAATGTTCGCCATAGAAACCTTACAAAACTCATCAGTAGTTGCACTAACTTGGATTTTAAAGCCTTGGTACTAGAGTGGATGCCTGATGGGTGCCTTGAAAAGTGTTTGTACTCTCAAAACTATTGTTTGAATATGTTAGAGCGGTTGAACATAATGATAGATGTTGCATCCGCTCTGAATTACCTACACCATGGCCATCCAACACCAATTGTGCATTGTGATTTGAAGCCCAACAATGTCCTGCTTGATAAAGATATGATTGCACATGTTTGTGATTTTAGTATTGCCAAAATCCTAGGCAAGGAGGAATTTATGGTGAGAACTAAGACCTTGGGAACAATCGGGTATATGGCACCAGGTAATATTCTAACACATTCACTTTCTTTTCTATTTTTGTTCTTTGAGTTTTGTAGTCCTACATATTATGTAAGAACTTGCAAGCAAATGCCCTCTAACCAAAAAAGATTTTAAAACTTCCAAATGCCCTCTAACCAAGCAAGCACTAACTTCAAAATCTGTTAATGTCATTCATAGAATATGGAAGGGAAGGAATAGTATCTACAAGAGGCGATGTATACAGCTATGGTGATATGTTGATGGAAACATTCACAAGGAAAAAGCCCACTGATAAAATGTTTTCGGCCGAAAAGAGCTTCAAGGATTGGGTGGAAGAAGGGTTACATGATTCAGTGATTCAAGTTTTGGACGCCAGTTTGATAGGAGAAGAGGATAAGCTTTTCTATGTGAAAGAGCAATGTGGATTGTCAATATTTGGTTTGGCCATGGATTATTCAAGAAATGTGCCTATTGAGAGGATCACCATGGAAGATGTTGTGGCTAGGCTCAACAAAATAAAAACTACATTTGTAGAGCAATGCCATATCATAGATATTTAGCTAGTAAGAATTTCTGCAGCTCCAACAAGGCTGGTTTCGTGTTCTAGGGAACCTCTAGTTATACGTGGAATAGGTTTTCTTACCGTATACTTGGGATAAAAGATATTGATGAGTAACTCAAAAGTTTGGTTACTTTAATTTTTTTCCCAGTTCATAAATTGACGGTATACATTATTGCAACTAGCATTGTGAAGAACTGAAGGAAACTTATGCCAGTTCTCTCTCCCAATCTTATCCTGTTGAAATAGTTGATTCTGTTGCCACCACTGGAATATTTTTTCCCCACAACATTTTTGTTTGATTTAAATTCAATACAAGATTATTCTGCTAATTCCTTTTCATGTTCTTTGTTTTGGCCTGTGGATAAGTTTGTTGTGATATGACAGGTTAATCAATATGGTAGTTTTGATTAGACTTTCAGTTATGATACGTTTGGATAGAGGGAATGGAATAAAGAAAAGATTAAAATAAAAATAGTGTATTTGATAATCATTTTGGAAGATAAACATAAACCATTTCAATGAAATGTAAATTTATTTCATCCCTTTGTTTTTTATTCTATGTGGAGAAGATAGAATAAAATTCATTCAAATGGAATGGATATATATGATAATTTTGTTATTATATGATAATACTCACCCCTAACAACAATTAAATATACACTTAAAACACTTTAAAATTATTTTATTTCGTCTTCCATTCTATTCTTTCGATCCAAACTCAACATTAGATCTCCAAACAAAGTAGTCACTAAAATTCTACTTTGCTTTTATTTGCTTCATAATGCTGCACTTGAAAATAGTGGACTATCTCTATTTACAAAAACTTTTTCAGAGGGTAACCAAATATTAAAATACATTTATAGTATTTATTGGACTAAATTATAAATCTAATCCTCCTATTTATTATGTTTTTGTAAAAGTGTTTCCTAAACTTTTTTCTTAGCACAAGTCTCCTTCATAAATATATTAATTGTGCAAAATTGTTCCTCCAACTCCTTTTGTCAATAAAAAACTGAATTTTATCAAATTAAATTTGACAGAAAGTGCTAGCATATTATTCATGCCTAAAGTAAGGTTATTATAGTCATTATGGTAGTTAGACCTATTTAAAATGCATTTGAAAGTAACAAAATTTGTATTTACGATCAAGAAAGGACAAATGTGAGCTAAGAGATCTCAAACTAGGGTTCGAATTCATCTTAATCAAACAATGGATTTTAAATTAAAATACACATGAAGTGTGCAGCGAGTGTTTGAGTGGCAACATGTCACCAGCGGTGGAAACTGTGTCTACTGAGCTGAACATTGGTAATTCACAGTTGGACAACTCATCACTTGGTAGTCAGAATGGTCTGCATTTCTTTGGCAATGAGCTCATCAGAAAAAGAGACTGCAACGTTTCTCCTGAAGTTGGTATTACTTCATTCCAGTTATTTGGTAAGATAATCCATATGAAATAAGCCTGTTGAAGGTGATTTCAAGCACCGAGGATGATGGCAGTGATGTGTACAAAAAAGAGCAGTTGTGGAGACAACTTGATTGTTCTTTCACCGACCCGTGTTCAAAACTCGTGGACGGACTGATGTTCAATGCCAAACAGGCTCAGCTGTTGAAGCATGTTTTCTTATGAATAGCTGTATTCTTATGTGAAGCTGTACATCTATGCAAGTCTTTCTTTAAAAACTTTTATGCTTTTGTATTGTGGTTAAACTCGGTAGATCAGATGGCTAGTCTGTTAACAGTTTTCATATAATGCTCTGCTTATAAACTTAAAAATATTAAAATATTTTTTAAAAAATATTTATAAATAATAAAATTTTACACAATTAAATATTAAAAGTTACTACTATGTTCTAATTAATAACATATATATTTAAATATATAAATAATTATGAGAAAATTGACGTGTTACTTGTACCTTAACGATCATGATGATCTGCACAGTTAGAAACTTTTTTACCAGGTTTGATTTGTAATCCTAGGAAGAAGTTTAATTCTCCCATCATGCTTATTTCAAAATTCTTACTCGTGTTTTCAGAGAAATCATTTCACAAAGTAAAATCACTAGACCCAATAATGATGTCGTCATTTATAAGACATACTTGCAATATTTATTAATTTCCGGGTACAAGATAATCAATCTTAGTAGACACGGGCATTTTATGAGTAGCGAGTCTATAAGATGCATGATTTACTCTACTTTTATATCTTGAAAAGTTTTGATCATAATTTCAATAGGATCTTTCATTATAGAGCTCTTTTTTTGTATTCTTTACAATAATTGATGTAGTGTAAGTTCCTTTTGAAACCCAAATCATTTTTCCTTTATAATTTCCATTTCGAGCATTGCACATGTGAATGAAATGACCATTTCTATTACAATAAGAGCATTTAATAAAGGGAGATGTTTTTTTTTATCTATTGTTGGTTCTCTAATATATCCTAATCCTTTTTTGTTAAATCCACATTTTTGTTGATTAAGCATAACATCAAGATTTTCTTACCCTTTTGTGAATTTAATGATAATATTGCTTAAATCTTCACATTCTTTTGTTAAGATTTTAATTTGCTCTATCAAAGAAGAATCTTTATTTTTTTTTTCTAATTCTATCTTTAGAGATGAATTTTTGACTTTGATAGTTTTAATATCTTCATTTAACATTTTATTTTGTATTTGAGTATCTTCATTAAGTACAGCTAGTGTTGATTTATCAACTTCAAGATTTTCAATAGAAATGACAAGTGTTGAATTTTCTATTTCAATATCTTTGTTATTCCTTTTAATTTTTCTAATTCTTCCTTTAGAGATAGATTTTTTGAAGAATCATTTTCTAGTTTCTCTTTATTTAAACTTTTATTAACTATAATTAAATTTGAATTTTTCATTTCAAGATTTTTATTAATTTTCTACTAAAATTTTTAATTTAATAAAATATTCTTTAATAATTTGATTATCTTTATATAAACAATTATACGCTTCTTGTAGTTCATGATGTTCTTCATTTATATTATCTAAATTATGTGTGACAGATGAAGTACTAGGTAATTGATGTTCAGAATTTACCTCACATCTTAGCGATGAATCATTGTCTGCCATTAAACATAGATTTGCAATTTCCTTGGTTTGTTTAGCAACTTCTTCATCATATCTTTTTTGATCTACATGTAGAGCTTTGAAATCAATTCCTTTCTTCTTGAGATCTGTATCTGATCTTACTTTTTTGACTAACATGTCGACTTCGTAGGCACAAAGATTTCCAATAAGGCTATACAATAGGATAAGTAGTTAGGTCTTGCATTTCCTTTATAGTAATAACCATCATTTTCCAGATGGATAAAAGAGCTTTGAGAATTCTTTTGTTTTTCTCATTAGTTGTATATGCCTTCCCTAGTTGTTCCAGTTCATCAATGATTCTGGAAAAACGTTTTTTCATATCAATGATTTTTTCGTCTTCTTCCAATTTGAAATTTTCATATTCTTGGGTTAGAGCATATTTTCTAGTTTCTTTGATATGATTGGTTCTTTCATAGGTTACAATCAATTTTTTTTAGATTTTTTTTGCATTTTTGCAATTGCTAACACTTTTGTATTCTTTTTCAATAAGAGCACTAGTCAACACCTTTTCAGCCCAGGATGCTATATTCATAGCCTTTTCTTTATCAGTGGTGCATCAACATCTTTTTCAACAATCTTTTCTCCTTCAATTTTTGTGGGAACTTTTACACCTCGTTCTATTGTAAACCAAACTTTGATTCCTTGTAACTTGACATATATTTTGAATATATTCTTTCAGGTGACAAAGTTTGTGCCATCAAATAATGGAGGTTTGAACATTGATAATCCTTCTCCGCAACCAATAGTATTGTAGGCCATAGATGGATCTACTCTTAGATATACATATATTCACTTAACAAACAAGTTAAAGAGCACCACTTTGATACCAATTGAAAGTCTAATAATAATCTAGAAGGGAGATTAAATAGATTATCACTGTTTAAAAAAATTATCTTAGGCCTTTTTGAATTTTTAGTAAATTAATTTGCAGTGTGAGAAATTAATAATCAAGATAATAAAAATTCAATCACATAATGCACATATATTTATCTGATTCACAATATACAGCTCGGGTATGTTGTTACGTTCAGTCTCAAGCTCCTCTTTAGGACTTTAGATCCTATTACTCCTAGTAATAAATACTCCTTTAATAGGCGGGGAATCATTTACAAAGTTTTATAGATAAACTTACAACTATCCACAACTAACTATCTCGGACAGTGAACTCCCAGCTCCTTCCTCAAGCTTAGTTATACCTTCCTTTTGAGTTCAGAACTATTCTATGATCTGGTCTTGAAACAACAGTCTCTTACTTACCTCACAAGTACACTAGAGACCCAACTCCTAACTGACCTCTCTAAGACTGATCTTGGTAAAAGAATTACTCGTCTTTCTCACAGGCACATAAAATAAACTAACTCTACCTTTTTCTTTTTACAATAAATTGTTTGACTTTACTTCTAAAGTAAGCAGATAAAGTTTAGTAGAAATTTATACATGTTCAAGACATTTATGTGATATGCTTCTGTGTAAGCAGATATCAGATATGTAAATTGATACACTTTTATAAAGATTTTCCTTTTCTTTAATAGAGAATGTGTTTCTATGGTTTAAACATATTAGAAAGGATTTTTCTTTATAAATAAAGAGTGTGTTTCTATGATTTAAATAGATATAAAGATGAGTTTGGATAACAGTTTAAATCACTTATATAATGCAACAAGTAATTTATGAATAAGTATGTTTGTGATGACAATTATCAAGTATAATAGATTAATCAATTAAATAATATTTGATATATCAAATAAATTCGTTTCACTCAAAGATATATATATATATATATATATATATATATATATATATATATATATTTGTATATTTGATCTACATTGTGAAAATTTGGCCACTTAGGATTTCAAAGACCGTTCAAATAATATTCATTGTTAAGAAATATATTCGAATATCGGTATCTAAGTACTGACTAAATTATTCATTTCATAATCTAATAATTATATAAATATTATGTAATGTATCTATATCAATACAAAGTCACTTCGAATTTTAAAGACCGTTAGGAGAATTTTAGAGAAATTACTTTCAAATTATATCGGTGTCTAAGTACTGACTTTTTACTTGATATTGATAGATGAAATATAGATATATATAGATGTGTATAACAATTTATATATATATATATATATATATATATATATATATATATATATATATATATATATATAAGCAAGTATGAGAATATAACAATAATAAATTAATAACTTATATCAAATAATTTGACTAATTTTTGTCTTCTTGGTAGGTTAGAACTTTGTTTAGAAGAGAGAGTGAAAGCTTTATTTGACATAATGTAGGCAAGGAGAATAAGCTTTTCTGATTTTTAATTGGTGAATGAAAATGAATGAATCGCTATTTATAGAATTTTGGAGTTTAGGACAAAAAGATAATTTGGTAAACTGATTTTGAATTTAATGGTCCGGATTGCATGATGGAAATTTAAAGGGTCCGAATTCATTTGAGACACACAGATTGGCTAAAGAAGAAGTAAGCTGATGATAACTTCCAGTTTTGACAAACCAATTACATGCCTACTATCACACACAAAGGCTTAGCCTTTATTAATCTGCACAGGCACACACGACTTTTTAGCCCTCACACACATATGGACATTTGATTCACTTGCACACACAACACACGTATATTTATTTAGTGCACGATACATATCTTATATAATATATATAATCTGGCTCTCTCCAGCGAACTGGATGGAGCGAATTAAGAGCGAACCGGTTATAGCGACGGTTTTTTCCATCACTATAGCATAAAAAACCAGCTTTCTATGCTATTGCGATGGAAAAAACTGTCGCTATAGCCAATTCGTTCTTAGTTCGCTCCTTCCAGTTCGCTGGAGAAGCGGACTGTGTATATATATATATATATATATATATATGTATGTATATAATTATGTTTATATATTTTTTTTGCCCATAAAGATTTTGTAAAATCATTTTGAAAAAAGAAATATGAATTTCCTTGCCTTAGGAAATTTTACTTTATGAATCAATTTCATTAACACGGATGAAAAATATTTTTGGTCAAATTAAATAGGATGATTTGAAAAACTTATATAAAATCCTATGGAGAGGATTCTACCCTTTTGACTAACCTATTTACTAAAAAAATTTATCATCAAAATAAACATAAAGGTTTGGAGAGCTATCAAATGAGACTAAAATTATCTATCCTCTGTCTTTAAGATGAAAGACTTAGGTGAAGTGGATATTATTTTAGGCATCAAAGTTAAAATCCATAGTGGGGGTTTTGTATTAAATCAATCTCACTATATTGAAAAGATATTAACTAAGTTTAGTCACCTCGAGTTTAAGGAGGTGAATACTACTTTGGAGAATGGAGTTAAACTCAAAGAAAATAATGGCAGAGCTATTACATAGCTAGAATACACACGTGTTATCGGTATCCTTATGTATGTTATACATTGTACTAGGCTAGATATTTCTTTTGCAGTTTCTAAACTTAGTAGATATTTGAGTAGTCCTAATATTGATCATTGGAAAGCAATCGGGAGGATACTTGGATATCTTAAAAGAACTAGTGGCTTAAGATTTTTCTATAATAAATTCTTTAGTGTTTTGGAGGGATACTCTGATACAAGCTGGATTAATAGTGTGAGAGATAATAAATCCACAAGTGGGTGGATTTTCACTCTTGCCAGTAGTGTTGTTTCTTGGGCAAGCAAGAAACAGACTTGTATTTCTCACTCTAATATGGAGTCAGAGTTTATTGCTTTGGCTTAAGTAGGAAAAGAGGCTGATTGGATTGGAAATATGTTGTTAGACATAAATCAATGGCCAAATTCAATGCCTCCAATTTCACTATATTGTGATAGTGAAGCTGCGGTTATAAAAATGTATAGTGGTACCTATAAGGCTATAATGGTAAGTTTAGACATATTGGTCTAAAACATGAATTTGTGAGACAATTTATACATGATGATATCATAACTATTGTTTATGTGAAGTCAATTAAAACTTGGTTGATCCATTTACTAAGCCTCTGACAAGAGAATTAATAAGTTTGACTACAAAAGATATGGGACTTAAAACCATTCTGAGCCAGTTGTGATGGGAACCCAACCTATGTCTAGGTTACCCCTAGTTTATAGGTTCAATGGGAAAAACGAGTCACAGTTGTTGGTTGTGTTACTATCAACATGGTCTCATATGTAATTTATGATAGTAATGTTTGTTACATGACCGAGGATGAGCTATGCTCTTAACAAAGTGTTGCACTTATAGCAATAGTAGTGCTTGAGAAACACTTTGCCTATATGAACTAAAAGTGGAGTCACTTCTTATAGAGAGTTATGGTTTACTTTATTAGAGGTTCAAGAAATAGGATATTGTGCATAGCTTTAATAGCGTAAAATGATGATAATCCTCACCATAAAGGGAGTTTTTGTGTGTGTATAACAACTCCGGTCATATCATTTAGAATAGATGTTCAATCTACAGACACCATCTATTTCGATATGTGTAAGACCCCAACTTTTATGAATAAAGAATTAATTTTCTCTAAAGGTTATTTTGATTAATAAGGTGTGGATTTGATATAATATTATAGTTGTGAGTAGTAGTTACAAATTTTGCAAAATAAGCAAATTGTTATAAAATATTCTTTTTGTTGGGGAATATCCGTACGACGACACAATCATTGGTGGACCCCCGCTACGGAATTACTGTCGGAGTTAGAAAATGACAGAAATAATTTTTATAAAAATAACGGCAAAAATTTTACCGTTAACTGTTGAAATACCAGGTGATAAAAGTACAGTAATACGCGTGGTTGCATAGTAGCACACGGTATTGTATAGTATCTTTGATTATTGATGCTTACGTGAGAAGTTACTCAGTTATACTCAATTATTGCAACAGTAGTTGATGCATAGTATCTCATATTATTACTTCAATTATTGTCACAGTATCATCTGCACAATATTTTATATTATTAAATTAATAATTGAGACGACAAAGTTATTCATATTATTATTTGTATTATTTACAATGTCTAGAAAGTTCTGTCAAGGAAAGGGGTTTGGTCACCTAATTGCGCGCCAATAAGAAGAAGTCCTTATCAGAAAGCCCCCTCTTTCCTGTAAATGATCTGGTTATTAATATTGCGAGTTATAATATTAATGATGAATAAATGTTATTAAAAATGTGTTTTGAGAAGCCAAGTGAATTGAGATAAATAGAGGGGTTTTTTATGAAGTATTTGTTATAAATTTGGCTTATTATATGGACCCCCACTTACCTATTTTTTAAAATCGTCAGTAAAAAGTTATCTCAGTTTTGTTATATATATATAGTCACGGGGGGGGGGGGGGGGTTATATAAGTCACGGATATATTATATATTTGATTTGTTTTTTTATGTAAAATAGAATATATAATATTTTATTTGTATAGTACTTCATAGTATTGCATAGTACTGCATAGTGTGTGCATAGTGCTGTATAGCGCAGCATAGTGAAATAAAAAAAATTTCAGAATTCTCGCCCGTGATTTAGTTTGAAAATTACTATGCAGTTCGTGATTTTTCTTTTTAAATAGTATCATGTCATTCTCCTATAAATAGGATACTCAGTTTAGAAAAAAAAATCACACCAGAATAAGATAATTCTTCTTCTATAATATTGAGCATATTTCTTTTGAGTTAAGGAAACTTTGAGTGTAGCAAATAGTACAAGTTTTTCTTCAAGAAAATCTCCTTTATACCAGTCAGAAAAACTCTTCTTTTGAGGTAAGAGGTATTATTTATTTCATATTCACTTATGATATTATTTTTCGTATTCGTAAGGAATTTTATTTTCGTTCAATATTCGTAAGGATTATTATTTTCGTTCAATATTCGTAAAGAATATTATCTTCGTTTAATATTCGTAAGGAATATTATTTTCGTTCTACAGTTGTAAGAGATATTATTTTTGTTTAATATTCGTAAGAAATAATATTTTCTTCCATACTCTGTTGTATGTTCTACACTTATGTTGATAAATATTGCTTCTATATTACTTGAAATTAGTAGAATATTCTTGAAATTTGCGATTCATCGAGTATCTTTTCACGAAAATATTATCCTGAATATTTTTGTTAATTTTTAATCTTTTCATGTCGGGGTACTATTCACAGAGTACTATCCACGGGGTACTATTCTTGAAGTACTATTCACCTGGGGTACTATTCATAACAAAAATTTATTTCTTTTCTGTCCAAATTATTTTTGATACAATGTTATTATTGAATTTTACTCCACAAAGCAGTATCATGTTGACAATTTGGACATTATTGAACTCTGGATAAATTGAATTATAAATCTTTAAAATTTCTCCTTGCTTTCACTTAATTGAATTCTTATATCATTGTCATCATCCTCATGCTTATATTGTGATGAAAGTCATCTTTGGCCCGTAGTGCATAGATGGACTGTTGATTGGTATGATTATGACCAGAAATTATGTATCGGTATAATCATGACCTGTAATGTTACAAATGATACGGTAAAAGTCCTTATTAACCCGTAGTGCATTCATTGATTGTTGTTGGTCTAATCATGACCATGTGTTCTCTTCAGCCAAGGGTGCAAAGATGAATTGTTGTTTGGCATAATCATGACCATTGGTGATATTAACGAATATCCTTGGCCCGTAGTGCATGGATAGTTCGTGGATGTGATAGTAATAAATATCATTGGCCCGTAGTGCATGGATAATTCAGTGATGTGGATTATTTATTGAGCTGTGTTACAATGATAAAATATTGATGATGAACTATTAAATCATAGAAGATAGTAGATATCATGCTCTACTTGACTCTTCTAATGGATTGCTTGTTCCGCTGCAGTTAAACTTGTTGTTTATTGTATTCTATCAGTTTAACACTGTTGAAGGCTAAGGATAATTTATTCTGCATTATCTTAGTCATAATATTTTTGCTGGGCTAGTTGAGCTCACCCTTTTCTTTCATTGTTCTCTTCAGAAAATGAGAATATAGCTGAGACTAGTCGGGGAATGGAGTGACGGTCCAAGATGGTTGCTATAGTAGTCCTCACTATTATAAGAAATAGTGTGATAATAATTGTAATGAGGGCTTCATTTGAGTTTGGATATTGTCTACGAGACAATATTCGTGTTAAAACTCAGTTATTGTGTTGTCGTATTTTGCACGACAGTTGTATAAATTAAGTTTGTATTTAAGTTATGTACCATGTATTTGGCGACTCAGAATGAGTTGTGTATACCTATCTTGGGGGCGTCACAATATGACTTTGAGTTGTTTATACTAAAAGAAGGTTCAATGTTCGTCACACCTTCTATTATGCATAAATGCCTTAGAGTTGATAGATAGAGAATTGTTTGAAGGAATTTAGTTTTTCAAACAAGTGAGGGATTGTTAATTGCACCTTTTCTTTTATGAGTTTTGATCAATTTTATGATTGATTTAGACCCATTAATTGATTAAATTTAAATTAAATTAGAAGTGCATTTGATAGTCTACTATAAGAAGATTAAAAGATAGCAATATATAGTTCAAGTAGGAATTATATATTATATTTTAATTGTATCTAAAGTGGGGTATATGGAAAGGTTCATTACTGTTTAAAAAACTATTTTTTTAAGTCCCACATTAAGAATGAATAAAACTATTTAATACTTTATAAGTATAAGTGAAATAGTTTAATTCATTTGTGGTACTAAAGGAAAGGCTTAGATCTGGTCACAATGACGTGGTGTAAAGCACTACTCGCCCGTGTCCTGCAACCCGAGACATGAGGCTGGGTGCGGGTTCGTGTCGCAAAGTTGCCATGGTGCTTTAGACGCACTTTACACAGTTCTGTTTTTATCAGTTTTGGAATTGAGCAACCCTTTGTCTTCTTATTCTCATCAACCTTTACTGTCAGTAGCCTTTAGCAAACCATTTTGGTAAGGGGCAATAAACAACTTAAAGACACGGACTACCCGTGTCAATCCCTTGTTCCAATTGTTCAGTGTTTATTTTATTTTTTCAAAAACTCTAGATAACTTTCGATCCCTCACATCTTCGATAGTTTTTTTGTAAGCTCCAAACCTTCATCATGGAACTCATTCACATGTGTGGAAGTGTTAGAATCCATATATTCACATTAACGATTGACAATAGTTTTCCTAAAACAAAAATTACACAAATGAATAATATATAACTACTCAACCATCATCATGTAATAACCCGGATTTTTGCTAATAATTAAATATTAATTTTTTTTTCCTAAAAACATAATTGAATTAGAAAAGGTAAGTTACTAATTTTTTTTCTTTCTTCCTTGTTTCGTTTGAAAAGTTAGATTTTTTTAGTAAATAATTAAATAATTGATTTAATTAAAATTAAAGAGTCTATTAGGGTTTTGCTAACTCCTATATTATTTTTTATTAATTTATTTAAAGAGTAGAGATGTGACCTTACTTGTGACACCCCCAAATCCGGTACTTCCATTTCCACAGGATTCGGTGTTCACGAAACAAATATCATCTATCTATCTACCCATAAAAATAAATGCAAACCATGCAATAGATAGAATAATATTACAATCTCAGGTTAAACTAACCTTAAACATCTATGCGGAATTATAAATAAATAAGTCTTAAACAACATCTTTAACTTAAGTCTTAAACAAATACATCATATAAAATAACAAGTCTCCATCATTTGCTAACTTTGCCCTTGCCCTTACTAGTGGAAGGTTCGTCAGCTCTTTCGTTCTTAACTGCGATGTTATTATTAAGCAAGAGTGAACACAAATGCCCACAAGTATAAAAATGAAATAACAGTATAATAACATGCGAATAAATCAAAGACATCTGAATAAAAGCTCAACTTTTGAATCAAGCGTGAATAACAAGAATCAAAAGAATTCTGAGGGTCATAAGACCTTGAACTATGTCCTAGGTTAACAAGGGTTATACTTGAAACCTTTAACAGTCATAAGACTATGGACCTTCTTCTCGTACTTAGAGGGATCAGCCCTTAGTACCATACTGTGCACAATATCTTAACGCTAAAGCGTAAATAATCCCCTATACAGGGTTGTTCATCTCAGTTTGACGTTCGAGTCCGCACCAAAGGAAGTTTGGTTTGGATAATTCATCAAGGGTTCTGAATTTTAGAACGCTCATCAACTAAGGACTAGTTGAATCATTAAGGTTTCACTAGTCTAATAAGGTTCAACAATAATTGATATTCGATTTGAATAATAATCTCAAAAGTATACAATAGGACAATTATTGTATAACTGAATCATGCTTTGAAAAGATAATCAATCTTTAATATAACATTTGAACTTGAATGATAGTAATGATAATTTACTCGAGGTAAATAATAAACTTGAACAATAATGATAAATAGGGTTAGGAAACTTGCCTCGTGCGTAGATTACACTTTAACTAAGCACGTTCTTTGATTTAAAATCCTACATACCATGCACATTTACAATACCAATTAATTATAACTTAACTAATCAACATAAACTCATTCTCGTTGTCTACTTTAATTATCAACTATACTTAGTCAATTTATCACATTTACTGCCACATAATATCACTTCATGAATAATAATCTAATTATGAATTCAATAATTCAATCCACATGTAATTATATTATTTGCACGTTAAAGAACTATTTTATCATCACATTATACTTCTAACATGTTTACATGTTCATTACATTAATTCACTAACACATTGTTAGGCTTAAACATTTTAAAAATCTCATTCTTGAACTTTCTAGAGAGTGGCGCTGCGGCGCCACTGTTATGCATGACCTTCGCGCTGCGGCGCAACGGCGCTGCGGTCTGAGACCTGGCGCTGTGGCGCGGTGGCGCTGCGGCTCGGGTCTTCAGTTCTGGAGTTGGCGCCGCGGCGCGAGACTCCAGAATTCGATTTCCAGTTCGCGAAGAACACAGAGTTCAGCGAAAAGGACACTAAATAATCATTAATTTCACTAATTTAACATACCCACATGTTAATATTCACATATAATCATTACCCAACATCTGTAAAGTAATTTTAACCCATTAAAACACATAATCACAAAATTAAAACATAAAATTTTCCTCTATTCTTGATGTTCTTGAAGTTAATGAACAAAATCATAAATTTAACACTATGAATTCATTATAACACCGAATCCGTTCGATTAAGGCTTGGTCTCTTCGTATCAACATGCCTAATAATATAGGAGTGTAAAATTTAGGGATAATATACGATCACTACATAAAATTTCACGTATAAGGCCATAAGGCAAAAACCCAAACTCTGTATATTTTGAAATAACAAGTCATCAATAATACGACATGTTTTCATGAATTTGATGTTATGGTTTACAACATATATGTAATTAAACACAATTTGATATAACATAACATATATATAACTCATAATCATTACTCCTAACCCAATTACAGAGGTTTAAACCAAAACTATGCAACCCATTTTATGAAAACTAAAAGACGTAATTTAGAAATTAGGAAGGAGGAGATTACCCTGAGAATGAGTATAGATTAGTAGGGAATGAGGTTCTTCTCAACTCTTCTTAAATCAAACAATTTTCTCTCAACACCTCACAATCTCTCTCTCTGAAACTCTCTCTGCTATGTATCTTAGTCTTAGGAAAATGAAAGAATTAAAAGACGTAGGATATAATAATCAGATAACTGAGCGCAGAGTGGTCAGTTGGCCTAATCATGGGTTAACTGCACCAACTCCCCTTAGAGCCTTGTTTGGCTAGCTAGAATAGGTTTCAAAAAAAATCATTTAATTTAATAAAGTTTTATCATATAGTTTAATTAATGTCACACTTCTTCATAAAATAAACTCATATCTTATTTAACTTATTATAAATAAAATATAATAATTTCTCATAAATTCACATAGTCACATAATTAAACATCTCATTAATAAATAATGTCAATTTATTAAATCTCTAATTTATAATTAAATTAGTTAAAATACCAATATGCTTATTAAATATTTCTTTTAATACAATAAGCTCACATAATTACATACTTTGATAATAAAAATTCTCTACATTAATTTAATAAATGTAACACATATAATTAAATTAATCTATCACAATTGCATCAATTAATTATTTAATTCAATAATTAAATCATCGAAAAATATTTATTTAATTCAATAAATATTAAAATTAAATTACAAAATTCTCGTTCGTCACATATTTCCCCCCTTAAAAGGATTCTGTCCCCAGAATCACGACTCAATAAATTCGACCCGTTACATTCTTCCCCCCCTTACAAAGATTCTGTCCCCAGAATCGCATACACATATTTAAGTAAATAAATGAGGATAATTCTTCAACATATTCTCTTCGAGTTCCCACGTAGCTTCTTCAGCGTTGTGGTTCCTCCAAATTACCTTAACAGAAGGTATTACTTTATTTCTCAGAACTTGTTCTTTTCGGTCGTAAGATAAGTCTTTCTCAAAATGTAGGTGTTCATATTCAATTACATGCTTGTAATCGGGTTTGTAGGGTCGTAACACAGAAACATAGAAAACGTTGTGGACATTCTCGAGTGCTGAAGGTAAGGCTACCTCGTACGCGACTTCTCCGATTCTTCTTAGTACTTCAAAGGGTCCAATGAATCTTGGGCTCAATTTTCCTTTCTTTCCGAACTTGATCTTCCCTTTCCAGGGAGAGACCTTCAAGAAAACATAACTACCTGATTCAAACTCGATATTTTTACGATGTGGATCAGCGTATTTCTTCTGTCGATCATGAGCCGCTACCAGTCGTGCTCGGATCACTTTGACTATTTCTGCCGTCTGCTGTACGAGTTCTGGCCTTAGCAATTGTCTCTCACCAACTTCATCCCAATACAGTGGAGTTCTGCACTTTCTGCCGTATAAAGCTTCATAAGGTGGCATGCCAATACTACCGTGGTAACTGTTGTTGTAGCCGAACTCTACTAATGGTAGGTGATCATCCCAATTTCCTTTAAAGTCCATCACACAGGCTCTTAGCATATCTTCTAATGTCTGAATTGTTCTCTCACTCTGTTCGTCTGTTTGAGGGTGGTAAGCTGTACTCATTCGCAATTGCGTACCTATGCATTCCTGAAGACGTTTCTAGAAATTTGATGTGAAGCGCGGATCCCTATCTGAAACAATTGATACCGGAACTCCGTGCCTCGAAACAATCTCTTTTACGTATAGCCTGGCCAACTGATCTAAGTTGAATCTTATTTTGATCGGAAGGAAGTGTGCATATTTCGTCAGTCGGTCAACGATAACCCATACTGCGTCGTAGCCTTTCTGAGTCGTCGGAAGGCCAACCACGAAGTCCATTGTAATGTGTTCCCATTTCCATTCTGGGATCTCTAACGGTTGAAGTAAACCACTTGGTCTCTAATGTTCTGCTTTTACTTTCTGACAGGTCAGACACTTGGCAACACATTCTGCAACATCACGTTTCAAATTCAGCCACCAAAAATGTTGTCTAAGATCTTGGTACATCTTGGTACTACCAGGGTGAATCGAATATCGTGAACTATGAGCCTCGCTTAAAATATCTTCCTTAATCTCTTGTACTGGCGGTACCCAAATTCTACTCTCAAATCTCAGTATTCCTTCCTTATCTATCTTAAATCTCGGTTCGGTCCCTTCTGATATCTTCTTTGCCACCTTTTTGCATTCATCATCCTGAAGCTGAGCCTCCTTCACTTTATCTAGTAAAGTTGTACCGGATTGCATCTGAAATAGCTTCTCATCAATCTCCATTGGATACTTCACTTCCAACTCCAGTTTCTCCCGGATGGTATAAAATCTCACAGTCGTAATCCTTAATTAATTCTAACCATCTTCTTTGACGCATATTCAAATCCTTCTGTGTGAAAATATATTTCAGACTCCTGTGGTCCGTATATATCTCACACTTCACCCTGTAGAGATAGTGCCTCCAAATTTTTAAAGCAAAAACAACTGCAGCTAACTCCAAATCATGGGTCGGGTATCCCTTCTCGTAATCCTTCAATTGTCGTGATGCATACGCAATGACTTTACCATTTTGCATCAATACACAGCCAAGTCCTTTATGCGACGCATCACTAAAAACAACAAAATTGCCTGTATCATCTGGAAGAGATAACACAGGTGCCGTACTTAACCTCTTCTTTAATTCTTAAAAGCTCTCCTCACACTTCTCCGTCCAAATAAATTTCACAGCTTTTCGAGTTAAATTCGTTAACGGAGTTGCGATCTTGGAAAAATCTTGAATGAATCTTCTATAATATCCCGCCAATCCAAGAAAACTTCTTACTTCTGATGGCGTTCTCGGCTGATCCCAATTAATCACGGCTTCTACTTTGGATGGATCTACAGAAATTCCATTTTTATCGATCATGTGACCAAGAAATTGTACTCGATCGATCCAGAATTAGTATTTCGAAAATTTAGCGTACAACTTCTCCTTTCTCAATACTTCCAACGTTAACCTCAAATGTTCTTCGTGTTCTTCTTTAGTTTTGGAATATACCAGAATGTCGTCTATAAATACCACCACGAATTTGTCCAAAAACGGCTTGAACACACCATTCATTAGTCCCATAAATGCCGCAGGAGCATTCGTAAGACCAAACGACATTACTAAAAATTCGTAGTGACCGTATCGCGTTCTGAACGCTGTCTTCGGTACATCCTCTGGCCTCACCTTCAGTTGGTGATAACCACTCCTCAAGTCTATCTTGGAAAAGTATCTTGCTCCCTTTAATTGATCAAACAGATCGTCGATTCTTGGTAATGGATATATATTCTTAATCGTGACCTTGTTCAGTTCTCTGTAGTCAATGCAGAGCCGCATCAATCCGTCCTTCTTTTTCACGAATAACACCGGCGCTCCCCACGGCGATACGCTCGGTTGAATGTACTTTTTGTCCAGCAATTCTTGCAGTTGGACCATCAGTTCTTTCATCTCTACTGGTGCCATTCGGAATGGTGCCTTCGATATTGGAGCGGTTTCGGGCGCCAAATCGATCATGAAATCTACCTCTCTATCTGGTGGAAGTCCCGGCAAATTGTCTGGAAATACATCGACGAAGTCCCTCACAATCGGTATCTCTTCTACCTTCAGATTCTCTTTTCGACTGTCGACTATGTAAGCTAGATATCCTACACAGCCTTGTCTTAACAACCTCCTGGCCTGCATCATCGTCAGACAACTCGCTTGTCTAGGCGACTTGCTACCATAAAACACAACCTTTGACGGAGTCATAAGGTTAATACGCTTCTTCTGACAGTCAATTACCGCCCCATAATTGGATAACCAATCCATACCCAAAATAACATCAAATTCCCTAAGTTGAATAGGGATAAGATCTACGTTCATAATATTACCCTTAATGTCCACCCTACAGTTCTTAAACACGTACTTAACAGGAATTATCTCTCTATTCGCAATTTCTATATTCATGGGGTATTCCAACTCATCCATAAGCAAATCTAAACTATTAGCAAAGTCTTCGGATATAAAGGAACAAGTAGCACCCGAATCAAATAAAACATAAGCATTAATTTTATTGATCGGAATGATACCTGACACTACCTCACGAGACTGGATTGCATCCTGTACTGTCATAGTGAAAGTTCTAGCGGTCGGTCGGTTTGTTGTAGGTGGTCCAGTAATGGTTAAGGTATTTCCACTGCTATTTCCATGGTTACCTCCTTGCACTGCTCCTCCTGATCCCTTCTTGGGGCAATCTCTCGCTAGATGATCCTTAGAACCACAGTTAAAACAAGCACCTTTCTTTGGGTTTGGACAGTTTGGTGCTATGTGGCCTTCCTGGCCACAATTGTAGCACACTCGTTTCCCTTTCATGCAAACTCCCAGATGAGCTTTTCCACAATTTGAGCACGCTTCAATTTTCTTCTTCTGTCCTCCTTGTTAACTTCCAGCTGACGAGTTATCCGTCCACTTCCTCTTCTGATTATGACTACTCCCAGTGTTACTTCCACCAGTCTTGTTATTTCCTTCACCTTCACTCTTCTTCTTCTTCTCCTGCTCTTGATTGTACTTGGTCACCGCATTGCTCCCACCTTCAGCGAGGATGGCCTTTTCCAGTACTCTGACAAATGTGTTTATCTGAAACATTGACACCTTACTGTAAACCCAAGGCTTTAGTCCTTGTTCAAATCTTCTGGCCTTTCTTTCGTAAGTGTGTACTTGGTATGGGTCAAACCTTACCAACTCATCGAATTTAGCAGCGTATTCAGGTACGCTCATGTTTTCTTGCTTCAGTTCCAGAAATTGAATTTCCATCTGATTCTGCGAACTAGTTGGGAAGTACATTTCGAAAAACATTTCTTTAAATCTCTCCCACGTAATTACACCTTCACCTCCTCGCACTTTGTTTGCTTGCCACCAGTAGCTGGCCTCAGACTTCAGCATAAACGTTGCGAAAGCGATCTTCTGGTCTTCTCTAACCCTAGCAACGTCGAATACTTTCTCCATTTCCATGACCCACGTTTGAGCCTCGATTGGGTTCCTGGAACCTTTGAACTCTGGCGGTCCCACCGCCTTGAAGTCTTTAAACGTTGTGTTTGGTGGAGCTTGAGGTTGATTGTTCATTGCTCCCGTCAGTAAGTTCACCAACTGCTGAACAGGATTAGCGTTGGCGTTATTGTTATTATTTGTTGACTCTTCCTGAGCCGGTTGACGTTGTTGTCTTCTCCTTGGCGGCATTTTCTGTTAAAATAAACGCTTATTAGGACTTTATTTATTTCTCTAAATAGTTAAGGCATTACTCAACAATTTGACATACTCATTTTCACATCATCTCAAACAACTTAATATATTTAATTCAACTCAAAGTTTTAACATTAAACTATAGCATAACTGCTATTTACATCAACTATCCTGGAATAAATAATCCACAGGATTTAAAATATTAACATATTCCTTCGTTCATAAACACATCGGAATTTACATATAAAAACTAATTAAGTCTTTCACATAACTAAACGGATTCTAATCCTGTCTATCAAGGTGCTGAATAGCCTTGCCACGCTCCTCATCCATGATACGAGACATCGTCCTGCGATCCAGCATATACGACGGAAGTCCTTCGAACTGGATGGGGTATCTCAAAACTCGTTCCTGAACCTCATCCATTGCATGATTAAGTGTGGAGTATGTCTCTTCAAGCTTTGCCTTCTTTGCACGACTATCATCTTCTGCACGATCAGCTCGACATGATTCTCTTACACATCCTTCCTCTGCTATTTTCAGTCTTCCGGAGGTTTCTTTCAGCTCCTTCTTCAGCTTCTGTATCTCCTCGGTCTTATCCTCGGTTTGACCCTTCTCATGGACCAAATCCCATTCTACATTTCCCAATCGTGAGTGAAGAGTCGAAATCTCCCTCTCCTTCTCCTCTAAAGTAGACTGCTGAACAGTCGTCCGCTCAGTCAATTTCTGAACCTTGTCTTGTAATTCCAAGTTACGGTCGTATAACGTGTCATACATCTCCGCATCAACGGTGTACCATGGTAACTCCTCTTCTTCCTCTTCCACATCAAACTCCTCCTCAGGATCCTCCTCAGGATCAGTCTCGGGCTCATGCTCCTGACCAACAACGGTGATCAATGGAGATGACTCCCTCTGAACTAACTGTTCCCTAACAACATGTATGTCTTGGGGCTTCACCTCTGTAGGTACTATAGGTAATCGGGGTTCTTCCTCCCCAGCTTGACTAGCTTCTCCAACATTCGACATCCTGACAACAAAATTTTAAGTTTTAGTTACTAAGTCGTACTAACGAGCACATAAATTAACACATAAACACATAATATATTTTATTATCTTCAATGAATTACAAAAATTCATTTCTTAAAACTCGATAAGAGTTTTCCTTCACTATCTTCTTTCTATAAGGCTACTACCTAAGGTTGTTCCCCCACCTAAGGTTCATAACCTACAGCTTTGATACCAACCTGTGACACCCCCAAATCCGGTACTTCCATTTCCACAGTATTCGGTGTTCACGATACAAATATCATCTATCTATCTACCCATAAAAATAAATGCAAACCATGCAATAGATAGAATTAAGATCTTTCCCTTAAAGGTTACAACATCTGAATAATAATACAATCCTAGGTTAAACTAACCTTAAACATCTATGCGGAATTATAAATAAATAAGTCTTAAACAACATCTTTAACTTATGTCTTAAACAAATACATCATATAAAATAATAAGTCATATCAAATAACAAGTCTCCATCATTTACTAACTTTGCCCTTGCCCTTACTAGTGGAAGGTTCGTCAGCTCTTTCGTTCTTGACTGCGATGTTATTATTAAGCAAGAGTGAGCACAAATGCCCACAAGTATAAAAATGAAATAACAGTATAATAACATGCGAATAAATCAAAGACATCTGAATAAAAGCTCAACTTTTGAATCAAGAGTGAATAACAAGAATCAAAAGAATTCTGAGGGTCATAAGACCTTGAACTATGTCCTAGGTTAACAAGGGTTATACTTAAAACCTTTAACAGTCATAAGACTATGGACCTTCTTCTCGTACTTAGGGGGATCAGCCCTTAGTACCATACTGTGCACAATATCTTAACGCTAAAGCGTAAATAATCCCCTATACAGGGTTGTTCATCTCAGTTTGACGTTCGAGTCCGCACCAAAGGAAGTTTGGTTTGGATAATTCATCAAGGGTTCTGAATTTTTGAACGCTCATCAACTAAGGACTAGTTGAATCATTAAGGTTTCACTAGTCTAATAAGGTTCAACAATAATTGATATTCGATTTGAATAATAATCTCAAAAGTATACAATAGGACAATTATTGTATAACTGAATCATGCTTTGAAAAGATAATCAATCTTTAATATAACATTTGAACTTGAATGATAGTAATGATAATTTACTCGAGGTAAATAATAAACTTGAACCATAATGATAAATAGGGTTAGGAAACTTGCCTCGTGCGTAGATTACACTTTAACTAAGCACGTTCTTTGATTTAAAATCCTACATACCATGCACATTTACAATACCAGTTAATTATAACTTAACTAATCAACATAAACTCATTCTCGTTGTCTACTTTAATTATCGACTATACTTAGTCAAATTATCACATTTACTGCCACATAATATCACTTCATGAATAATAATCTAATTATGAATTCAATAATTCAATCCACATGTAATTATGTTATTTGCACCTTAAACAACTATTTTATCATCACATTATACTTCTAACATGTTTACATGTTCATTACATTAATTCACTAACACATTGTTAGGCTTAAACATTTTAAAAATCTCATTCTTGAACTTTCTAGAGAGTGGCGCTGCGGCGCCACTGTTATGCATGACCTTCGCGCTTCGGCGCAACAGTGCTGCGGTTTGAGACCTGGCGCTGTGGCGCGGTAGCGCTGCGGCTCGGGTCTTCAGTTCTGGAGTTGGCGCCGCGGCGCGAGACTCCAGAATTCGATTCCCAGTTCGCGAAGAACACAACGTTCAGCGAAAAGGACACTAAATAATCATTAATTTCACTAATTTAACATACCCACATGTTAATATTCACATATAATCATTACCCAACATCTGTAAAGTAATTTTAACCCATTAAAACACATAATCACAGAATTAAAACATAAAATTTTCCTCTATTCTTGATGTTCTGGAAGTTAATGAACAAAATCATAAATTTAACACTATGAATTCATTATAACACCGAATCCGTTCGATTAAGGCTTGGTCTCTTCGTATCAACATGCCTAATAATATAGGAGTGTAAAATTTAGGGATAATATACGATCACTACATAAAATTTCACGTATAAGGCCATAAGGCAAAAACCCAAACTCTGTATATTTTGAAATAACAAGTCATCAATAATACGACATGTTTTCATGAATTTGATGTTATGGTTTACAACATATATGTAATTAAACACAATTTGATATAACATAACATATATATAACTCATAATCATTACTCCTAACCCAATTACAGAGGTTTAAACCAAAACTATGCAACCCATTTTATGAAAACTAAAAGACGTAATTTAGAAATTAGGAAGGAGGAGATTACCCTGAGAATGAGTATAGATTAGTAGGGAATGAGGTTCTTCTCAACTCTTCTTAAATCAAACAATTTTCTCTCAACACCTCACACTCTCTCTCTCTGAAACTCTCTCTGCTATGTATCTTAGTCTTAGGAAAATGAAAGAATTAAAAGACGTATGATATAATAATCAGATAACTGAGCGCAGCGTGGTCAGTTGGCCCAATCATGGGTTAACTGCACCAACTCCCCTTAGAGCCTTGTTTGGCTAGCTAGAATAGGTTTCAAAAAAAATCATTTAATTTAATAAAGTTTTATCATATAGTTTAATTAATGTCACACTTCTTCATAAAATAAACTCATATCTTATTTAACTTATTATAAATAAAATATAATAATTTCTCATAAATTCACATAGTCACATAATTAAACATCTCATTAATAAATAATGTCAATTTATTAAATCTCTAATTAATAATTAAATTAGTTAAAATACCAATATGCTTATTAAATATTTTTTTTAATACAATAAGCTCACATAATTACATACTTTGATAATAAAAATTCTCTACATTAATTTAATAAATGTAACACATATAATTAAATTAATCTATCACAATTGTATCAATTAATTATTTAATTCAATAATTAAATCATCGAAAAATATTTATTTAATTTAATAAATATTAAAATTAAATTACAAAAAATAACCCTTATACATGATTTTTGATAGTTTAATCAATAACCACCAACGAAGCATCACATTCAAGCAAGACCAATAAAAAAATTACAATATTCCAAACAAAGTTTAATAATAATCCGTAAACATATGTAACATATTTTATATAATATATATTTATAAAATATATAATATAATGTGTATCTATACATACATATGTATATTACGTATATAATATAATATATAATATAATACATATATAGATATACATGTATACATACATATGTATATTACATAATAATATAATATAATTATATAACTTTCTTAAATATTTAGAACCTATAAAACTAGCCCTCTTCTATGCCTATACCAACTTATGGCTCTTTTAATCAATAACCCCCAACGAAACATCACATTCAAACAAGATCAATCTAAAAAATTACAATATTCCAAACAAAGTTTAATAACAATCCGTAAACATATGTAACATATTTTATATTTTATATAATATATAATATAATGTGTATCTATACATACATATGTATATTACGTATATAATATAATATATATAATATAATACATATAATAGATATACATGTATACATACATATGTATATTACATAATAATATAATATAATATAATATAATATAATATAATATAATAGCACTTTCCTAAATATTTAGAACCTATAAAAGTAACCCTCTTCAACTTACAACTCCTTTTCTACCCAAATCTATCACAAAATCCAAATCCTTCCACATTCTTACTAACTCCCTTTTCTCTTCAAGAAAGACTGCTACTTTCGTCAAACCTGTGTTCTCAAATAAAAATTTAAGTTACAAAGAAATAAGAATAAAAAAGAAAATATACCGATAAATAATACCTCATGTTACAAGAGAAGTAAAGACTTCTAAATTTAGCAAGGTTGCTAAGAATCAGTACAACCTGCAAAATATTTTTAAAATTTTGTTCAAACTTATATCGCATTAGTACAATATCATTCAAGCAACAATTTGTAATTTAAATAATACCTTTGCTACTGAAATTTCTTCATGCTTGTAAATATCAATATTGATCCAATTTCAAGAAGCTGATTCTCCCCCTCATATTCAGCTTACATGGTTTGTGAGTTGTACATTATAAAACTTCACTCATCCTTTTCAAGTCACACTCTATGCCCTACATTTATAGTATGTTTTACATTACAAAATTTTTACTCGGCACAACTGTGACACCCCCAGAATAGGTCCACACAACCTATTCTAGGTCGCCAGATATACGGTACAGAATCCAAATACAAACTTCAATTATACAACTGTCGTGCAAAATACGACAACACAATGCTGAGAGTTTTAATACAAATATTGTCTCCTAGACAATATCCAAACTCAAATAAAATTCTCATTACAATTATTATCACACTATTTTACAAAATAGTGAGGATTACTAAAATAACCATCTTGGACCACTACTCCACTCTCCGACTAGTCCCAGCTACATTCTCGCCTCCTGAGAAGAAAAATGGAACAAAAAGGAAAAGGGTGAGCTCAACTAGCCTAGTAAAGAATATTATGACTAAGATAATGTAGAACAAATTATCTTTAGTCCTCTATAGGGAAAAATCTGATAGAATACAATAGATAACAAGTTTTAGATCATCAACTGCGAAAATAACAATCTATTAGAAGAATCAAGTAGAGCACGATGTCTACTATCTTCTATGATTTAAAAATCCATAATCAATATTTTATCCCTGTAACACAACTCAATAAATAATTCACATCACCGAATTATCCATGCACTACGGGCCAAGGATATTCGTTAGTATCACCAGTGGTCATGATCATGTCAAACAACTGTCCATCTATGCAATACGGCCCAAAGAGGACTTTCACCACATCATTTGTCTGTAACAGTACAAGTCATGATTATATCAATACAAAATTCCTGGTCATAATCATACCAATCAACAGTCTATCTATGCACTACGAGCCAAAGATGACTTTTACCATAACATAAGCATAAGGATGATGACAACGATATAAGGAATCAAACAAATGAGATTAAGGATAAATATTATAGATTTATAATTCAATTTATCCATAGTTCAAGAATATCCAAATTGTCAACATGATAATTAATTATGGAGTAAAATTCAAGAATGATATTCATGTATCAAAAATAATTTTGGACATAAAAGAAATCAATTTTAGCATGAATAGTACCCCGAGTGAATAGTACCCCGAATGAATTGTACCCCGAGTGAATAGTACCCGAGTGAATAGTATCCTGCCATAAGAAAGTTCAGACCAATAGTGGAAATATTAGATGAAGCACAAACTATTAAGAATATTCCACTAATTTCAAAGGTTTTCACCATTTAATAATAAGGTTATGGAAACAAACTATAAATTTGTACCATAAATGGAGAAATACGAAAGAAGACGATATCCCTTGATGAGTACAAAAGAAATGACATCTCATACGAGTATAAAAGAATATACGAAATAACAAATGAATTTTCACCCGTCATGCGGTAATTCGTTTAGACAGATCATTTTCACAATTTAATAAAGAATGAATACAAAGAGTCATTCACCATGCTTGCGATAGTCCGCGTAAACAGGTTACTCCCGCAGATTAATAAAGAATGAATACGAAGGGTCATTCACCATGCATGCGGTAGTCCGCGTATACATGTTACTCCCGCAGATTAATAAAGAATGAATACGAAGTGTCATTCACCGTGCATGCGGTAGTCCGCGTAGACAGGTTACTCCCGCAGATTAATAAAGAATAGAATGACAACCCTTATGAGTATTGAAAGAAAATAACATTCTTTACAAATACGAAAGAATAATACCCCTTACCTTAGTAGAAGATTGGATACTGCAATAGTGAGGGTAACAGAATACTTTTCTTCTTTCTCTCTATAGTTGTAGTGAATTCGTAAGAAATAATGGAGGAATGAGCTTCTATTTATAGGAGAATGAACTAAATAGTAACTAATTCATGAACGGTCAAGATTGATTTACTATTAAGACAGACGGTCCATATGATTTACTATTAAAACTTAAAGTAACGGTCCATACTGATTTACTATTATAACTTTCAACCAGTGGTCCATATTTATTTACTATTATAACTTCAACCAACGGTCCATATTGATTTACTATTATAACTTTAACCAACGGTCTGAAAAATTAGCACATCTCCTCATGGAATAATAAGTCAAACTTATAACAAATACCTCATAACAAGCCCAAATATTTATATCACAAATTGAATAAATATTTACCAAAAATTACTTATCTTTAATCAACACATTTTTAATCTTTAAATAATTATTCATCATTTAATATTATAACTCACAATATTGATAACCAGATCGTTCCCAGGAAAGAGGTGACTTTCCGATAAAGATTTCTCCTTATTGGTGCATAATTAGATGACCTAACCCCTTTCTTCGACAGAACTTTCTAGACATTATCAATAATACAAATAATAATATGAATAACTGTGTCGTCTCAATTATTGGTTTAATAAAATAAAATATTGGGCAGATAATACTGATAATAATTGAATCAATGATATGAGATACTATGCAGTAACTACTGTAGCAATTATTGAATGAGACTGAGTGACTTCTTACGTAAGCATCAATAATCAGAGATACTGTGCAATACCATGTGCTACTGTGCAACAACGTGTATTACTGTTCTTTTATCATCGGTATTTCAATAGTTAACAGTAAAAATTTTGTCATTATTTTTATAAAAAGGATATCTCTGTCGCTTTCTATATCCGACAGTCATTCTGTGACGCCCCCAAATCTAGATATCTTCCTACCCGACAGATGGTGCTACAGTTCACACATTCATTCAATTAAAATACCTCAAAAGAGTGAAAATGGCTTCTATATATTCCAAAACAATATTCTCATTCCCAGGTTCTTTATAACTATCACATAGATTCGTTGTCATAATATCAAATAATAACAACATTCATCCTATACTATTATTACAAAGGCAACCTATTGGTTCGCCTTATCCTTCCCTTTGTCTTTATCGAATCCTTCAGTCCGTTCGGTCTTAGCTGCATTCATATGGTTCAAGCAAGAGTGAGCATAACTAGCTCAACAAGTATGATAATTTTATTTAAATAAGAGGCTTGAATCATATAAATCGTATATCTTCAATAACTGAATCAATAGTTATGAAGTACTGTCGATAATTCAAAATATCACTTCTCTTTTCTTTAAAACGTTTCACAATGAACAACATTCATTAAACATAAATTTCGGTCCAAGACCTTGAGCATTTCATTCATTCTTTGAAAAGGACAACCCGACACTAAGTCTGTAAGTCTGATATATCTTACGAGCACGTCTAGGTGATCAGCCTAGAGTACTCTATGTTGTACAACACTACTTTCTTTAAACGTATTTATGTTTAAGTTTTGGCAACCTCACGTGCATGTCGTTTGACGACAAAACATTTGTTTATCATACTCAGTATTTCTTTAAAATCAATACCAAAACAGTTTGGCAAAAGATAGCAACATTGACAATATTTTAATAGATTATAAGGAAATCCACAAAACACATTGAGTCTAGCCGAAGGAATTGGCTTCGACTTCATTATACATCAATTCATGCTTAAGGTACATAAATTACAAAGCTTGTCCAAAAGAATATAGACAAGGGTCAAAATACTTGCCTTCTGCGTCTTCTACAGTAATTAAACTTTTCCTTTGAGTCTTTGAGGTTTCTACAATACATGAATACATAACGTACCTCATTAGGTCATATATAATCAAGTATGGTTACTATTATATCTTACCCTTCTTCTCAATCTAATTATTCCTTAGATTGGTTAATATATGTTACGATTTATCGTATTACTTTGTATAGACCTGGAAAAAGAGGCCCAGGGCCCGGGCTTTGGGCGGCGATTTTTTAGCCCATGAAAGTGCGGACCATTTTGGCCCAGTCCGTTTTTGGCTCGGCCCGTGGCCCGCGAACTTATTTTTTTTAAAATTAAATGTTGCTACTTGTGGATTGTGAGACTTAAACACAAGACTTGTAAGTAAATAAATAAGAGTTCAAATCAACTGAGCTACAACAACTATTTATTTTTAATGCAATCTTCAATATATTTTAACTATAATTGAAAATTATAATTAAGATATGTAGTTAATGTTGGTAATTAATTAATAATACTAATTTATAATACTATTAAAATTTTAATTGATTGAGATATGTAGACAATATAGTTAATGTAGGTAATTAATTAATCGTGTCTGTTTGTATTATTGTTTATTATTAATTATTTTATTATTTTTAATATTTATTATTATTACTATTTTTGGTGTAGCAAGATTTTACAAAAAAAAATAAACTCATGCAATTATATGCTTTGATCTCGAAATACCGATAAAAAGTTTTTGGCATCCCCTCATATGCAATATATTCAGTAGTTTTAGTTTAAAAAAAATTAAAAATTTACATAATATTCATGTTCCCTTTTCTTTGTGTCTTATTTTATTTTATTTGTATATTAAGATTTATTAGAGATCTTTGAACATGATATGTTAATAATTAATTTTAAAATTAGAATTTATGATGTTCAAATATCAATAAATAATCGTTATGCATAAAAAATTCTCTCATTTTAAGATGATTAGTTAATGTAGGTAATTAATTTGGTATAGCAAAATTAAAAAAAAAAATTAAAGTGAGAATCCCGCGGGCCGGCCCAACCCAGGCCACGGGCCTCATAATTCTGGCCCACCAAAACCGGACCATTTTGGCCCGGCCCGCTCTCGGCCCGGCTTGCCCGTTCGCCAGGTCTAACTTTGTACTTACATTCCAGTAACCGTTCGTCAACCTTTAGTTATAATTCTTAAGGTTTTAATCATCCGCAAGGATGTTATTCTTGTTAAGTTATGGTTATAACTCACCATTCATTCACTTCCTTATTCTTTATGTTCATAAGCATTCTTCACTGTGCTCTTCCTAGTGCTGGCGCTGCGGCGCCAGCTTTCTATACATAGCTCGCGCTGCGGCGCGACTCCTCAGTACGTATGCCTTGGTCTTGGCACTGTGGCGCCAATCCCTTCTCTATGTGCCACGCTGTGGCGCCACTTTATAGTATGTTGGGGTTCTGGCCTGGCGCTGCGGCGCCGGTTTATTTTCTTTGTGAATTTTTCGACCTCATAACTTGTTCGTTATAAGTCCGAATTGGCTCGTTCGAAAGCCGTTAGCTCACAAATCACATGTTCTATGATTTCATTAGAAAATCTTTCATTTTTGAATCCTTTAACTCAGAATTCATAGATTAGTTCATTATAGAGCATTCGTTAAACGATCGAAGACGTTCAAATCTCGTTTCTCCGTTCTAAGTCAGAATTTGGTCATTTTCGAGTTCGCAACTCTAAAATGCAAATTGAGACTATTCTCCATTGAAAACCAACGTTTCCGAGTTCAATGGTGACTTTTGACTTTCATTCCGAGAATTTAACAATTTCGACGATTATCGTCTAATCTCGTAAATTTTGCCATAACTTCGATACTTAAGATTTTTACATCGATCAAAATTGATTCATTTTATATCTCTAACATCCTAACCAAACATATTACAACCACAAAATGATTATTCTTAATATGTTCTTTATTTGCTCATAGCTTTTAAGACTATGATTCTCTTCCAACATGGTTTGTTAGAGTTTAAGTTCACTAATTAACCATCCTTATTCCTCCTTATCATACATGCTCCACCACTATCCATTTCTCTATCAAATAACAATTGAAGAGATGGAGAATCATGGTTTAGGATCCTTACCCTTGATGATCAAGCTTGGTTCTTCTTCTTCTTTCTTCTTGTAACAATACTCTAGCTCTTACTTTTCTCTCTATATGCTTATGCTAAATTGTGGGTGAAATGAACAAGGCAAAAATGAACTAACAAACTCTTCTATTTATAGAAATTCCAAGGTGAGGGTAATTTGGTAAAGATGTCATCCTTAACCCCATATCCTTACTATTCATTTCTTGCTAACCACTTATCTTATCTCTTACTTGGCCACTACACTTGGTCAACCATGACTCACTTATGGGGCCCATATGGGTTGCCCCATGGGTTTTCTTACCCGTTTACCCATCGGTTCGATCCACGGATCCGGTTCTTGGTTTGGGCTTTAAGTTTAATTACTTTGGGCCTAAAGTTGGGCTTGCATTAATAACCTTTGGGCTTTAACATATTTTTACTTGGGCTTGCCCAATTACTACACAAATCCTACACTAACTCTATTAGTCCATTATAATAGTATTTAAGAGTTTAACGTTTAATCCTCGTACTCTTTACGTATACTAATTTGTATAATCTTACACGTTATACTACCTTTCATATATACTCGTACGATACTTCGTATCATACTCGTATTCATTTCTTCGTATAATACTCGCTATTATACGATCATCATTTATTCAATCTTTACTTTCCTTAACATTCTTAAACTTAGTACGCAGGCGAAAAACTGCATTTGTCATAACTGAAATATTATTACATATTCCATCCCTCCTTATTATTCTATCGTTACGTATTTCTCGGAAGTTCAAAAATAATTTCCGAGCAGAAATTGATGAATAATGTTTTTCAGAAAATTTCTCAAAAAACTTTTATTTTCGTCTTGAAAATTCAAACACTTTAATTCCTCCATATAGCCAAAATACTACGATATTTCGATATATTTAGGTTATAGAACAACCTTCATCTTACTAACACATAATAATAACATATAATATAATTTTATTGATTATTTAATTAAATAAAATTATTTTACAAGTGATAAGATTTTCTCGGTCATTACATTCTTCCCCCCTTATAAGGATTCTTTCCCCAGAATTTCGCTATACATTACACAAATAACTGAGGGTAACTTCATCTTTTCTTCAAGTTCCCACGTTGCTTCTTCGGCATCGTGGTTCTTCCATAACACCTTTACCGAATGTATAACTTTGTTCCTCAGAACTTACTCTTTTCTATCCATGATTTGAATAGGCACTTCTTTATACGTCAAGTCTTTCTCAATATGAATAGGCTCATACTCTATTACGTGCTTATAATCTGGCTTATAAGGACGTAACACAAATATATGGAATACGTTATGTATTCTTTTTAAATCCGGAGGTAACACTACCATGTAAGCTACCTCTCCTACCCTTTTTAATATTTCAAAATGTCCTATAAACCTTGGACTTAACTTTCTTTTCTTTCCAAAGCGTATATTTCCTTTCCACGGAGATACCATTAGAAATACGTACGAGCCTACTTCAAACTCTCGATTTACTCGATGCGAATCCGCATACTTCTTCTGTCTGTCTTGAGCTCCTACCAGACACATTCTTATCAGTTTAACTATATCCACTGTCTGCTGCACCAATTCTGGTCCTAGCATTCGGTGTTCTCCCACTTCATCCCAACACAATGGTGTTCTGCACTTCCGTCCATATAGAGCTTCGTAAGGCGGTATGCCTATGCTTACATGATAACTGTTGTTATACGCAAACTATACTAGCGGTAGATGATCATCCCAACTACCCTTGAAATCCATGATGCAAGATCTTAGTATATCTTCCAGCGTCTGAATTGTTCTCTCGCTTTGCCCATTAGTTTGTGGATGATAAGCCGTACTCAACTTTAGCTACGTTCCAATCTATTCTTGCAGACTCCTCCAAAAGTTTGATGTGCATCGTGGATCACGATCTGACACTATCGAAAATGGTACTCCATGTCTGGAAATAACTTCCTTAACATAAAGTTTAGCTAACTGATCCAAATTATACTTAACCCTTATTGGAAAAAAATGAGTGGACTTCGTTAACCGGTCCACTATTACCCAAATCGCATCGTACTCCTTCTGAGTAATTGGAAGTCCCACCACAAAGTCCATTGTAATATGCTCCCACTTCCACTCTGAAATCTCCAATGACTGTAGCAAGCCACTAGATCGTTGATGTTCGGCCTTAACTTTTTGACAAGTTAAGCACCTACTCACATATTCTGCTATCTCCCTCTTCATGTTTGGCCACCAATAACTCTGTCGAAGGTCTTGATACATCTTAGTACTACCAGGATGAATCGAGTACCTCAAACTATGAGCTTCTTGTAACACTTCTTCCTTTAATTTCGTCTCATTTGGAACCCAAATTCTTCCTTCAAATTTCAATAATCCCTCATTATCATGACTGTACTTTAATTCTTTCTCCTCGGTTAGCCGCTTCTTCATCTGGTCACACTCCTCATTTTTGAGTCTACAATGGTAGATCGAATCTCAGTTGTAAACAATCTCTGACCCGATTCACTCGGTAACTTCACCTCTAACTCCATCCTAGCCATCTCTGTTATTAACTCAGTTTGAGCCGTTAACATAGACAACTTTTCCCAACCCTTCCTACTTAAGGCGTCAACCACTACATTGGCTTTTCCTGGGTGATACAGGATTTCACATTCGTAATCCTTTATCAACTCCAGCCATCTCCTTTGTCTCATATTCAATTCCTTTTGTGTGAAGATATATTTTAGACTCTTATGATCCATGTATATCTCATATTTCTCTCCATATAAGTAATGCCTCCATATCTTCAAGGCAAACACTACCGCGGCCAGTCCCAGATCATGAGTAGGATAAACTTTCTCATAATCCTTCAACTGCTGTGATGCATACGCAATGACCTTGCCGTGCTGTATGAGCACGCAACCAAGTCCTTTATGCAAAGTATCGCTATAAACTACGAAATTCCCTGTATCATCGGGTAAAGACAATACAGGTGCTTCACTCAACCTCTTCTTCAGTTCCTAAAAACTGTCTTCGCACTTCTCTGTCCATACGTACTTCACTGTCTTCCTTGTCAAGTTAGTCAACGGAGTAGCTATCTTCGAAAAATATTGGATAATTCTTTGATAGTATCCCGCTAACCCTAGGAAACTCCGCACCTCAGTCGATGTTTTTGGCTGTTCCCAATTAATCACTGTTTCCACCTTCGCTGGATCTACTAAAATTTCGTATCGGTCGATAACATGACCTAAAAATTGTGCTCTTTCAAGCTAAAATTCACACTTAGTGAATTTCTCATATAACTTCTCATTCCTTAATGTTTCCAACACTACCCTTAGGTGTTCATCGTGATCTTCTGGTGTCTTAGAATAGACTAGAATATCATCGATAAACACGAAGACAAACTTGTCCAAATATTGCTTGAACACTTTGTTCATCATATCCATAAATGCAGCTGGTGGATTAGTCAACCCAAACGACATCACCAGAAACTCGTAATGGCCGTAACGAGTTCTGAATGCCGTCTTAGGTACATCCTCCTTCCTAACCTTCAATTGATGATACCCCGTTCGTAAATCTATCTTAGAAAAATACTTTTCCCCTTTCAACTAATTAAAGAGATCATCGATCCTGAGCAATGGGTATTTATTCTTTATCGTTAACTTGTTCAACTCTTAGTAGTCGATACAAAGTCTTAACGATCCACCCTTCTTCTTTACAAACAGTACCAGTGCTCCCCATGGCGAAACACTTGGTTGAATATACTTCCTATCCAACAGTTCTTATAACTGAAACATTAATTCCTTCATCTCCACTAGCGCCATACGGTACGGTGCCCTTGAAACTGGTGCCGCTCTTGGCACAACGTCTATTATGAATTCAGTCTCTCTATCCGGTGGAAGACCCGACAATTCACTTGAAAATACATCCATGAATTCTTTAACTATAGGTATTTGTTCCATCGTTGCTCCCACTCTCTGGGTATTAACAACATGACACAAATAACCTACACATCCCTTCCTCAACAATTTTCTAGTTTGTGTCATGGTAAGACAACACGAACGTCCCGACAATTTATTACTGTAAAACACTACATTTGATTGTCTCAACGTTCTAATGTTTACACATTTTTTTTGACAATCTATTATTGCCCCATGGTTAAACAACCAATCCATCCCAAGAATTACATCAAATTCTCCCAACTTTATCGGTAACAAATCTACCGATAATTTACAACCTCGTATATCTACGCAACAACTCCTATGAATATTTTTAACAGGAATTAATTTTTCGTTGGCTACCTTGATATTCACAGGTACAGATAATCTTTCGGGAAGTAATCCTAATCGTTTAACAAAATCACATGCTATGAAAGAACAAGTAGCACCCGAGTAAAATAACACGTAAGCATTTATATCGTTGATCGGGATAATACCTGCAACTACATCCCCGGATGCAACTGCATCTTGGACCGTCATGTTAAAAGTACGGGCCATCAGCCTAGCCGTCAGTGCTGGACCACCAATAGCTAACTTACCGCTATTAGCGCCCTTATTCTCGTCTGTCCCTTTCTTTGTGCAGTTCTTCGCTATGTGATCAGTTGATCCATACACGAAGCATCCATGGTTTTTCTTCGGACTTAGACAGTTAGGCAAAATGTGTCCCTCCTATCCACAGTTGTAACACACGGCCTTTCCCTAGAGACAGACTCCTAAGTGAGTATTCCCACAGTTCTTATATGCCTCCATCCTTTTCTTAGGATCTCCTTGCTTCACTCTGGTATTCCCAGAGTTAAAATCCTTTCTCTTCTGGCCGTTGCCACTCCCATTAGCTCCTTCTATTTTCACTCCCCCGTCTACCTTATTCTTGTTCTTCTTCTCCTTGTGGTATTGACTTAGAGCCTCATTACCACCTTCGGCAATTATTGCCTTCTCCAATATAGTTCCAAAAGAGTTACTTTGGAACACAGATATCCGGGTATAGAGCCAGAGTTTTAAGTCCTGCTCAAACCTCCTAGCCTTCCTCACCTCCGTGTCCACCTGATGTAGAGTAAACCTCGCCAATTCATTGAACTTGGCCGCATATTGGGCAACCGTCATTTCCCCTTATTTCAGTTCCAAAAAATGCATATCCATCCTCCCTGCATACTCGTAGAAAAGTAGTTCTCAAAGAAAATCTCCTTGAACCGCGTCCACGTTAAGTTCTGTATACCGGCCCTAGCCTGGTTTGCCTCCCACCAGAAATTGGCCACTCCTTTCATCATGTAGGTAGCAAAAGCAACCTTTTTCCCCTCTTCGACATTTGCAATAACAAATACCTTCTCTATTTCTTTTACCCAAGTTTGGGCTTCTACGGGGTCCGTAGTTCCTTTGAACTCCGGCGGACCGACATTTTTAAAATCTTTAAACGTAGTAGCTTGTACTACCCCAGGATTTATAGGTATATTCGCCCCATTTCTATTAAACGCTGCCGTTAATAAATTAACGAACTCCTGCATCGGGTTAACTGATCCTCCCTCCGGTTGCTTCACATTGGCTTCTTGATTTCTTTATCTTCTTCTTGGCGGCATTTTTCTGTTAAGATAAATAACACGTCATTATTACTTTTTTCTCGTTAGTTAGATATTATTCATTATTAAACAATAACTTCAAACTCATTGTACAATATGTTCCATAAAAAGGCTTATATTGACTTACTTCTTCCTTGTAGTATAATACTACATCATTCGTCTTTACACAACCTTAGCTGATTACATTACTATCTTGCAATTGCTTTTCAAAAATTGGAATTTACAAAAGACTACCCTTTGATATACAAAAGAGGGTTTTATGTCACTACTAGATATATCATATTTACATATCTAACTCTACTCTAACTATTAACTAAATTACATATGCCTTGTGGCATTCTCATAATCTGCGTTGGCAAGACCGACTATAATATCTTGGCTGATAGTATGCCGAGTCTGCCTTGCCTCTATCGGATACCCAACCACTTGCTATTGAAAATCCGCATGCGAACTCCTATGAATATAGGACATCCTACCAATCTTTTGCTTCCTGGTCTTTAGCTCCTGCTTGAGCTCAAAGACCTCTTGTTTCAGCTCATGGACCTTGTCCTTCGCCAAAACTCTCTCGTCATGCTCCTCCTCTCACATAGTCTTCATGCTTTTCTTATCCTCCAGGATTTCCTGGACCTCCTCCTTCATCTCCCTTACCTCTTTCCCCAACTGGATATTTCTATCCAATAATGCCATTAGCAAGGTTTTTATTGACTCCCCCAGAGTCATCTCTTCCACAGGTGCTACGGTGTTAAAAGACACCGCTTCCACCTCCTCTTCTGACATGCCATCAAACAAAGACATAAGGTCTAAGCCTTCCGAGTCTCCAGACTCGACTACAACCACTTTTGGCTCTTTTGCTATAGGGGTCGGTAAGATCTCTACTTGATTTACGGACTCCTCGCTAACAACATGTATATCCCTATACATCTCATTATTTCTTGACATCTACAACAAAACAATTTAGTTTGATTAGTACACGTCAGTAGAATAATAAAAACACATATCACATTTAATGCATTTTTAGGGTTAACTTCATCTTTTACTCTTTTTTTAACTTTTCTTAAGGTTATAGCTTAAGGTTCTTTCCCCCCCCCTTAAGTTTTATAATCTACAGCTTTGATACCAACCTGTGACGCCCCCAAATTCGGGTATCTTCTAACCCGACAGATGGTGCTACACGGTGCTACAGTTCACACATTCATTCAATTGAAATACCTCAAAAGAGTGAAAATGTCTTCTATATATTCTAAAATAATATTCTCATTCCCAAATTCTTTATAACCATTACATAGATTCGTCGTCATAATATCAAATAATAACAACATTCATCCTATACTATTACAAAGGAAACCTAGTGGTTCGCCTTAGCCTTCCCTTTATATTTACCGGATCCTTCAGTCCGTTCGGTCTCACTACAAGAAAAAGGCCTAACAGCGACCAATACTATCAGTGACCGCACCATCGGTCGCTGATATTATTAACAGCGACCGCCATCTGTGACCAATATTTAATATGGTCGCTATATTTTAACAGCGACCGCACGCGGTCGCTAGTCAGTCGCTAGTACAAATTTGCCTCCCAAAATTTGGCTGGAAATGTTGGCGCCAATGTTTTATGCGACCACTTAATATCTGCGACCGCATGCGGTCGCAGATAAGTCCATGTCAATAAAATCAGCGACCGCATATGGTCGCAGATAGCGGTCGCTGATCAAACTTAATATTAACAGATTCAGTCACTCGCTCGACACAGCAGAGGCGGAGAAAAAGAAGAGGGAGCTCAGACAGAGAGAAGAGGGAGAAAGGGGGGAGAAGAGAAAAAGAGGAAGAGAGACTCCGGCCACCGCCACCGGGACACCGGTCCACCGCCACCAGGAGGTACCACCGCTGCACCTCGCCGGTAACCCCTTAATCTCTAAATCTCTAAATTAGACCCCTTAATCCCTTAATACCTTAAACAGAATGCTAATCTTGTGATTATTATACTTTAATCGATTTGTTTTGAGTTGAATATTGCAATAAGGTAGTACTATTAGAGTAAACATTGTCATTAGAGGAACTCAATGTTAAATGAGTTGTGTGAGGGCATATATGTTGTTTATATATTTTTTCAGTTATTTTTTCAAAAATATTTGACGAGTCACCAACTCATCAACACAAATTACCAGCAACTTAATGATGACCATAATATATTTAATTGATGAGTAATATTGTAGTACTAATTTATAATTGATTGATACATAATACTTCCTCCATTCCGAAATATAAAACAATGATAATTATTTTTTTGAAGTCAATACATGAATTTTCTTCATTTTTAGTTAAAAAAATGATAAATATTGTACAATATTTAAAATTATACTCATTGTAAAATTTATAATTGGAAAATAATATATATGCGATATTTATTTATGTTTTAGATCTAAGTTGCATATCTTTTAATATTTACAGGGTTACTAATTGATCATGTGTTATTACTTTTTTGAATGTTTCATGCTATAATCTCAGTTTCTACCTAGTTTTCAACTGATATTGGATGGAGATTTTGTTTCTTTTGGATACAGTACTAGTACTGGTTCCTGGTTTATGTCTTGGGTGCCTAGAAATGACCTTATATACATGACGTCGTGCATGTGGCTAGTCTATATTACAGGGAGACTCTGGCCAAATTTTTTTATTGGTCGGGTAGTTGCAAACATTTATACTATTAACGAGCCTATTGGTGATCCAGTAGAGCCTATTAAGGGGATGTTGGAGCTGATGGGCTGGGCTTGGGTCCGCGAGTCCACACGAGGCCACGCCAAGCTTAGCCAAGCCTCACGGGGTCAAGCCAAGCTTGGTTGTTAATTAGGGTGCTGTTAAGCCAAAATAGACAGTGCTAGGGAACTGCTAGTGCAACAGAGAAGGTAACTAGACACACTTGGTGAATAAATAGATTGTTTTGGCTATAACAGAAAAATAAGGGTATTTAACACTTATGTATACAAGAATAAAGCTACAAAATGTTATAAAAGCTATAAATTGCTCAACCAAGTTGTGACTATCCCAAAACATAAAAGATTATAGAAAGGGACTGTGAGGGGTATAATCTTAAAACATGTTAGGCGCCTTAGCACACTAGTTGATATGAATGAATCTCCAAGATACTCAAAAGTTGTATAAATGAGTTAGCAAACTTTGATATAAAGCTAGCATGAATGAAATACCTTACGTATTCACTTACGATAAACAATAAAAACAAATTTAAAACAAATTAAAATAAAATAACATGATATAATATAACTATTAAACTAAGTAGCATTTACTTAGTTTCTCATACTAAATTTAATAACATTTAAAGTTTCCCATACTGCTTTAATTTGCATTCATTCGTTAACATCCGGAATGCTTAAATGTTAATCATATGCTTACAAGTATACTCAAGTCATATGATTACAAGTATGCTCTCAAGTCATATGCTTACAAGTATGCTTAAATGTTAATCATATACATGCTTATATGTATGCTCAAGTCATATGGTTACAAGTATGCTCAAGTCATATGTTAACATTTATAATGTTGTCTGTAGTAGGTACCGTGGAATCATGGACCTCTATTCAGACCGTAGTTGGATGGCACGACGAAAGTCAAGTGCCCAGATAGGTGCTACAATTGAATTTAGAGCTGGTTGCCAAGTGTTTTTGGAGTATGCATATAGTCACCCGGAATGTATGAATGGTAAGTTACAGATACGATGTCCATGTTTGAAGTGTAAGAATGTAAATTATATGGACAGAGACATGGTTATGTACCTTTCATTTATGTTTTCTATATAGGAATGTTCTCTATATCCTTAACTATATCATTTGTAGTTGTTGTAGTTAACTATTTTGCAGTCATGTTTATGCACCTTTCACTTATGGTAATCGTAGTTAACTATTTCATGCAATTAATTGTCATTCATAATTTCATACTAACATCCTAATTTTTTTTATTTATAAATGTCTTCTGAACCTGTTGCACGAAAGCGCGGGTTGGGTCGGGGCCCTAATCATGTGCCGAAGGCCCCGACTAATCCGGATGATCGCATTCTTATACAGATCCGTCCTCCTCCAGAAAACACGTAAGTTAAACATCGTGTATATATAAGGGCTTAATATTTCCATTGTTATAAATATATTTTAATGTAAATTATTGTATATTGTAGTGATTTTCAAGATAGTAAAATTGTGAAGTGCATTTCACAATTATGCTTACAGAACTGGCCTACGCCAGTGATTACATGGGCGAGCACACCTCTCGCCCATAAGGATGCAGTTTGGGCTGAATTTCAGGTATATTTATTTAATCACTCTGATAGATAATACATAGTTAATCAACTAATAGTTTAGTAATGTTGGATTATGGTAATATAATAGTTTTAATATTATTATTGTTATTTTATTTGCAGAAGCGGTATAGATGGGACGACGCACATGCATCAGTTATTCAGGCACTGTTCTGGCAGAAGTGCGCCGTCCGGACTAAAGATAATCTAAACAAAGAACGACAGAAAGCCCTGCACAATGCTGAGATTGACCATCCAGGACAGGGTGAGCAGTATATGCATGAGCATTGCCCCTGGTGGTGCGCACATCCCATATGGGTGCAGATGTGTGAGCAGTGGAGAGCTGAGAGCTGGGTCAAGAGACGTAAGACTGCCGCCTTGAACAGATCCTCAGGTGTATCTGAAGGCGAAAAGGCAAAAGGCACGTACAAGGGCGGCAGTATATCTCAGCTGCAACATATTGCTGCTAGGGTACGTATGTATAACAAGCTTATTAGCTTAGTTATTTGTCTTTATGTTTACAGTCATGTTTTGTAGCTAAAATATCATATGTTTACATATTAATATGAGAACATGAACTGTAGGAGTCTGAGTCTCAAGGTCAACCTATCAATTGGTTGGATGTGTATGTGGCCACCCGTGATGGTCTGCCTGATGCTGTTCAGATAGCGGTAATAAGTTAACTTTAAACATATTATAGTCATGTTTTTTAGCATTTCGTATTTATTTTTAACTATTTATTTGTTGACCTTCTGACAGGACACTTATAAGGGCTTAATGAACGAGCGCTATCCTGAAGGCACCCCGCGTCCGGCGATTGATCAAGAATTATGGGAGAGGGCGTCCGTCGTGAAGAAAAATTATGTTAAAGGCCAAGGACAAAGACGACGCCCGACCATCAGTGGCACAGGCAGCTCTGCTACCCAGTCTACACAGTCTACACAGTCATCAGGTCATCCAACCTATCATACTCCTGCTGACTGTGTGAGAGCGATCTGTCAAAATCGTGATCTTCTTCTTATACTGGGCGGGCATCTGCATTCTCTGAATCCTGATGACTTGACGAAGGCAGTGGCGGAAGCAGCAGCATCACAGCATCAGGGTGGCGACCAGGTACTTTTAATGTTGCATTACGTACATTGTCTATTATTTAGCATTCCCCAAGTCATAGCAGTATCAACACATGTAACATATATGTTTTATTCTTTTGTTAATTACAGGGTACTAATTTGAATGATCCATGAAGAGCTAGACCAGTCATGCATGTTAGATTTGTAAAGCCTTGTTAGACTTGTTTTTTAGATTTTTAAAGCCTTGTAATCTTTTAAACTACTTATCTTTGGACTGTATTGGTTTACGATTCTATTATATGGATGTTTACGATTGTATTGTGTTGTGTTGATTTAGATTCATTCTTTGGACTGTATGTACGGATGGATGTTTATCATATAGTAGTTATCATGGATGGATGGATGCTTATATATACTGCTGTGTGTTGGGATAAAAAGCAGGTACAAAGCAGGTTATTTTTGGGAAATCAATAAAACAGAAAAAATATTTAAAAAAAAAAAAACAAAGTCAGCGACCGCACGCGGTCGCTGATACAGTATTAGCGACCGAGTAAGGTGTTTCTACTTCAGCGACCGCCTGCGGTCGCTATTACCGGTCGCTGACACGTGTGCCACATCACGTCTGACACATGACTCAGCATGAGTCAGAATAGCGACAGCTGAGGTCGCTGATTGCGGTCGCTAAAAATGCAGTCGCTATTCTTGGTCGCTGATGTCATTTTAGCGACAAGATTTTCTGCGACTACTATTAGCGACTGCATCCGGTCGCTGATACCCATCTGCGGCTATATGCGGTCGCAGATATGCGGTCGCTGATAAGCCTTTTTGTTGTAGTGTCTTAATTCATATGGTTCAAGCAAGAGTGAGCATAACTAGCTCAACAAGTATGACAATTTCATTTAAACAAGAGGCTTGAATCATATAAATTATATATCTTCAATAACTGAATCAATAATTATGAAGTACTACCGATAATTCAAAATAGCACTTCTCTTTTCTTTAAAACATTTCACAATGAACAACATTCATTAAACATAAATTTCGGTCCAAGACCTTGAGCATTTCATTCATTCTTTGAAAAGGACAACCCGGCACCAAGTCCGTAAGTCCGATATATCTTACGAGCATGTCTAGATGATCAACCTATAGTACTCTATGTTGTACAACACTACTTTCTTTAAACGTATTTACATTTAAGTTTTGGCAACCTCACGTGCATATCGTTTGACGACAAAACATTTGTTTATCATACTTAGTCTTTCTTTGAAATCAATACGAAAACAGTTTGGCAAAAGATAACAACATTGACAATATTTTGATAGATTATAAGAAAATCCACAAAACACATTGAGTCTAGCCGAAGGAATTGGCTTCGACTTCATTATACATCAATTCATGCTTAAGGTACATGAATTACAAAGCTTGTCCAAAAGAATATAGACAAGGGTCAAAATACTTGCCTTCTACGTCTTCTACAGTAATTATACTTTTCCTTTGAGTCTTTGAGGTTTCTACAATACATGATCACATAATGTACCTCATTAGGTCATATATAATCAAGTTTGGTTACTACTATATCTTACCCTTCTTCTCAATCTAATTATTCCTTAGATTGGTTAATATCTGTTACGATTTATCGTATTACTTTGTACTTACATTCCAGTAACCGTTCTTCAACCTTTAGTTATAATTCTTAAGGTTTTAATCATCCGTAAAGATGTTATTTCTAGTTAAGTTATGGTTATAACTCACCATTCATTCACTTCCTTATTCTTTATGTTCATAAGCATTCTTCACTGTGCTCTTCCTAGTGCTGGCGCTGTGGCGCCAGCTTTTTATACATAGCTCGCACTGCGGCGCGACTCCTCAGTATGTATGCCTTGGTCTTGGCGCTGCGGCGCCAATCCCTTCTCTATGTGCCGCGCTGCGGTGCCACTTTACAGTGTGTTGAGGTTCCGGCCTGGCGCTGCGGCTCCGACTTTACACTCTTGGTCCGCGCATAAATATGTATTTGAAAAAGCATTTCTAACATTTTTTTCCAGCGCATGAGATTCGTGCATGATAGTTTCAGGTTATACAATTGGGTGGCATGGAGTGCAGGACAGGGTAAAGGGGTATGACTAAGTGAATGATTATTAGATCAACATTTACTCAACTTATTCAATCTAAAGAAATATTAGGAAATTGGTTTCAAAAGTGTTAAATGATATGAATGTAACCTTAATGTAATATATGCAGTTTAGTTTAGCACATAGAGATGTATTATTACCTGAAAGCTTATTATAAGGGTGCTGTTAACTTTAAAAGCTTTTTCTTTTGCTCGTCATACACTCCCTCAGTGTCATGGTCTACATTACACACAATTTGAGAAAAACAAATTAGACCAACTTGTTCCTTTTCTACCCTTTCTATAGTAAATTTGTCTGGACAGTAATTTATACATTACTTGTTATCTGTTCTCCAAAAGCTGTTTCACTTGAATTGAATTTGCATTCGTTTTGTAAGACTGAGAAACATTTTGGTACACCCAAAAAAGGCAAGCTCGACACTTGATTTGGGAGAAGTATACTTTATGACTTCCAATTTAGGATTCTCGTTGTTTTGTATATCTTGGTCTTGGGGCTAATTTATGTAGTTGAACATGGCATATTTTTCTTCAAAACTTCAAAATATTGTTCGTAATAAATGGGCTCTTTAGTACCATTAAGTTTTTCAATGCGTCTGAAAGGAGTCTAGATATTGAGGGATCACACCTGAAATTGTCCTGCATGCACTCAGTCAGGACTGTAAGTTTGAGCATTTTTATCTTCTGATAATACAACTCTCTCGCCTTAGCATATGCATAATAGAAGTTTTCCATTACTCAAACGTACATGTTCTGGTGCAGATTACATCTACTCTTACTTTTGCCGCTGCCTGTGCGTCTGCTGGAATCACAGTACTCATTGGAAATGACCTGGATAAATGTAACATGAACCATTGCAGGAGGTTTATGTCGGCCACAGCTATGGCCTTCCTGAGTTGGTTTGCGGTGTCTCCTTCCTTTTACTTGAATTTATGGTCATTGGCTTCCAGATAACATAAATTCTAGACAGAGTATCAGCCAGCAAGAGCTGTTTTTGCTGCCTTTCCTGTGTTTTTTCTCCAAATTTATGCACCTTAATAGAGATTTAATTGATGTTACTTTGTATATTGGTTCGATTTTCCCTAACAAATTTACCGACGGAAGTATTGTTTTGTAATGCAGTACTGATTTTGAAATATATATATATATATATATATATATATATATATATATATATATATATATGAAACCTGACTATGAAGCGTTTTCCATAAGGATTTTGAAGTGTAGTTCTCATGTAGTATTAATATCCATTGTTCTTCTTTAATTATTGGCCTTGTATTTCTAATGAATTAAATGTTAATTTAGGCTGATATATGGGAAGTCATTTCGCACAATTGACGTAAGGGTGATGATATAATTAATACTATTCTCCAATTGGCCGTACCGTCTGAAATGAGAAAAAAAAAAACTACTACTACTACATTTGATTTTACTACTAGTAGTAGATCCGAGTGAGTTTCACATGCCCAGAAATGTCATTGTGCCCCTTTTTTCATGCCTAAATGAATTTTGAAACGTAAACAGGTTGGTAACTGGCGGTTACAGTTATAAAGCTACCTAATTTGCAGTGAATAGTACCTCGACATAAATAGTATCCCGCCATAAGAAAGTTCAGACCAATAGTGAAAATACTAGATGAAGCACAAACTATTAAGAATATTTCCCTAATTTCAAAGGTTTTCACCATTTAATAATAAGGTTATGAAAACAAACAATAAATTTATACCATAAATGGAGAAATACGAAAGAAGACGATATCCTTTGATGAGTACAAAAGAAATGACATCTCATACGAGTATAAAAGAATATACGAAATAACAAATGAATTTTCACCCGTCATGCGGTAATTCGTTTAGACAGATCATTTTCACAATTTAATAAAGAATGAATACAAAGAGTCATTCACCATGCTTGCGATAGTCCGCGTAAACAGGTTACTCCCGCAGATTAATAAAGAATGAATACGAAGGGTCATTCACCATGCATGCGGTAGTCCGCGTATACATGTTACTCCCGCAGATTAATAAAGAATGAATACGAAGTGTCATTCACCGTGCATGCGGTAGTCCGCGTAGACAAGTTACTCCAGCAGATTAATAAAGAATAGAATGACAACCCTTATGAATATTGAAAGAAAATAACATTCTTTACGAATACGAAATAATAATACCCCTTACCTTAGTAGAAGATTGGATACTGCAATAATGAGGTAGCAGAATACTAATTTCTTTCTCTCTATAGTTTCTCTCTCTATAGTTTTAGTGAATTCGTAAGAAATAATGAAGAAATGAGCTTCTATTTATAGGAGAATGGACTAAATAGTAACTAATTTATGAACGGTCCAGATTGATTTACTATTAAGACAGACGGTCCATATTGATTTACTATTAAAACTTAAAGTAACGGTCTGTACTGATTTACTATTATAACTTTCAATATTGATTTACTATTATAATTTTCCACTAGCGGTTCATATTGATTTACTATTATAACTTCAACCAATGGTTCATATTGGTTTACTATTATAACTTCAACCAACAATCTAAAAAATTAGCACATCTACTCATGGAATAATAAGTCAAACTTATAACAAATGCCTCATAACAAACCCCTCGATTTATATCACAAATTGAATAAATATTTATCACAAATCACTTATGAATCAACACATTTTTAATCTTTCAACAATTATTCATCATTTAATTTTATAACTCAAAATATTGACAACCAGATCGTTCACAGAAAAGACGGGACTTTTCGATAAAGATTTCTCCTTATTGGCGCGCAATTAGATGACCTAACCCCTTTCCTCGACAGAACTTTCTAGACATTGTCAATAATACAAATAATAATATGAATAATTGTGTCGTCCAAATTATTAATCTAATAAAATAAAATATTGTGCAGATAATACTGACAATAATTGAATCAATAATATGAGATACTATGCAGTAACTACTGTAGCAATTATTGAATGAGACTGAGTGACTTCTTACGTAAGCATCAATAATCAGAGATATTGTGCAATATCGTGTGCTACTGTGCAACAACGCGTATTACTGTTCTTTTATCACCGGTATTTCAATAGTTAACGGTAAAAGTTTTGCCGTTATTTTTATAAAAAGGTTATCTCTGTCGCTTTCTATATCCGACAGTCATTCCGTTGTGGGATCCACCAATGATTGTGTCATCGTACGGATATTCCTCGATAAAAAAAATATTCCCCGACCAAAAGAATATTTTATGATCACTTGCTTACTTTGCAAATTTTTCACATATCACCCTTAACTTTAACCTTTTATCAATTTAACCATTTACTAAATAGAATAATAATTATAAGAAAAATTGAATACTTTTATTTCATAAAATTCGGGGTCTTACAACAACCATACAGAGACATACAAATAAATATTAATACATATTACCAAGTGTAAAATTTTCCCTCAACAAAAGTACAAAATAAACTAGAATATTAAATACAACATAATAAATACACTAAATAGATACACGAAAAAACTCATTCAAAATTCATATCACACTAAGCCTAATACATGATTTTTGAAAGTTTAATCAATAACCACCAACGAAGCATCACATTCAAGCAAGACCAATCCAAAAAATTAAACTATTTCAAACAAAATTTAATAACAATTCGTAAACATATATAACATATTTTTTAAAATATATATAATAATATATTGTGTATCTATACATACATATATATTACGTATATTACATAATAATATAATATAATATATCACTTTCCTAAATATTTTGAACATATAAAACTAGCCCTCTTCCATGCCTATTCCTTCTTACGGCTCTTTTTCTATCCAAATCTATCACAAAATCCAAATCTCTCCACATTCTTACTACCTCCCTTTTCTCTTCAAGAAAGGCTGCTACTTTTGTCAAACATGTGTTCTTAAACAAAAATTTAAGTTAGAAAGAAATAAGAATAAAAAAGAAAATATACCTATAAATTTAGACCTGGCAAAATTGGCCCAGGCCCGCGGGCCGGGCCGGGCTGGCCCGTAAAAACTGGACTTTGGGCTTAACTTTTTTAGCCCATAAAAACTTGGGCGTTTTTGGCCCGGCCCGTGGCGGCCCGGCCCGGCCCGTGGCCCGTGAATTTTTTTTATTTTTTTTTTAAAATAAAATTTTGCTACTTGTAGAGCTTGAACACAAGACTTGTAAGTAAATAAATAAGAGTTCAAACCAACTAAGCTACAACAACTATTTGTTTTTAATGCAATCTTCAATAAATTTTAACTATATTTGAAAATTATAATTAAGATATGTAGTTAATATAGGTAATTAATTAATAATACTAATTTATAATACTATTAAAATTTTAATTGATTGAGATATGTAGTTAATAATTTCAAAGTATAAAACTATTAGACTAACAATTATTAGTTTAAGTTAGATAATATAATTATAAAAATTTATAATTATCTATATATTAGTATTAATTACAATATTTATTATTTTTAAAAGTTAAATAAATTATATTAATTTTAAAGAATCAAATTTGATTATATACTTTGAATTACTAGCAATATATAATCTGAATCAACCACTAATTTTTTAGATTGTAACTTTGCAAGTTCAAAATCTATACACAATAATATAGATAATTTTATCCCTTAATTATGCAATCCCCTTACTTATTGTAGTACATTTAGAAAGTAAATCAATCATTATCTCAAAACATGCCTTTATTTTAATATCTAAAATTATAATACTATTAAAATTTTAATTGATTGAGATATGTAGTTAATTTAAGTAATTAAAATTATTATTATTACTATTTTTGGTGTATCGAGATTTTGCGAAAAAAAAATTGGAAAAAGCCCGCGGGCCGGCCCGGCCCGCCCAACCCGGGCCACGGGCCTCACTTTTTCAGCCCGCCAAAACCCGGGCCGTTTTTAGCCCGGCCCGTTTTTGGCCCGCCCGCGTTCAGCCCGGCCCGTCCCGGGCCCGCCCGCCCGTTTGCCAGGTGCTATAAATAATACCTCATGTTAGCAAACTTGCTAACAATCAATACAACCTGCAAAATATTTTTAAAATTTTGTTCAAACTTATATCGCATCTGTACAATATCATTCAAACAACAATTTCTAATTTAAATAATACCTTTGCTACTGAAATTTCTTCATGCTTGTAAATATCAATATTAATCTAATTTCAAGAAGCTGAATCTCCCATCTTTTACCCTCATCTTAGCTTACATGGTCTGTGAGTTGTACATTATAAAAATTCACTCAACTTTTCAAAGCCACACTTTATGCCTTACATTTATAGTAAGTTCTATATTATAAAATTTTCACTTGGCACAACCATATAGAGACATACAAAGAAATATCAATATATATTCAAAAGGGTGCCCCAAGTGTAAAATTATCTCTCAACAAAAGTACAAAATAAACTAGAATAATACAATATAACAAATACACTAAATAGATACACGAAAAAACTCATTCAAAATTCCTATCACAATAAGCCCAATACATGATTTTTGATAGTTTAATCAATAACCATCAATGAAGAATCACATTCAAGCAAGACCAATTAAAAAAATTACAATATTCCAAACAAAGTTTAATAACAATCCGTAAATATATATAACACATTTTATATAATATATATAATATAATGTGTATCTATACATACATATGTATATTACATATACAATATATATAATATAATAATGGACAAAGGCTCAAAAATACCCGACTTTTACCCCGATGTCTACCGAGCACCCTATACTTTTTTTTTGTTCAAAAGTACACTTAATGTTATAATTTTTGGGTCAACCGTGCACATGCCATTAACAGATATGTCAACTAAACTAACGGGGTTACAATCTGTATGACGTGGCTAACACATGGAACATTTGTTGAAATTAATTAATACATAAATTAATTAAGGCTTAAATATAAAACATATTCTAAATAAAATAATATATATCATTTAATCAAAACAAAAAATACTAAAATAAAAAATAAAAAAAGCATAACATATTTACATCATTTAATTAAAATACTAAAATTCAAATTATTTTGTTAACTAATCAAAACAACAAATTAAATAAAATAAGTTGTATAACATATTTACATCATTTAATCAAAATACTAAAATTCAAAATATAACATATTAACATCAAATACTAATTAAAAAAAACTAAAATACTAATTAAAAAAAATCAAATACTAAAAAAATCAAATTAAAAAATACTAAAATACTAAAATTAAAAAATTACTAAAATACTAAAATTTTACCATAGTTGTATAACATATCAAAAATACTAAATATTAGTATTTTAGTAATATTTTAATATTAGCGTTATATATTTACTATTATATTGTAGTAATTTTACTAAAAATATTAACGTAAAAATAATAACGTTATTAATATTAGTCCTAACGTTATTAGTATTACTACTAAAATATTACTCCTAACGTTATTAATATTAGTATTTTAACGTTAAAATATTAATTAAAAAAATATTAAAATACTAAAATTTTATTAAAATACAAAAATTTTACCATAGTTGTATAACATATCAAAATACTAAAATTCAAATACTAAATGATGTAAAAATACTAAAATACTAATTAAAAAAAACTTAAATACTAAAAAAAATCATAACATATTTACATTATTTAATCAAAATACTAAAATTTTAGTATTTGAGTTTTAGTATTTTGATTAAATGATGTAAATATGTTATGATTTTTTTTAGTATTTTAGTATTTTTTAATTTGATTTTTTTTAGTATTTTAGTATTTTTTTAATTAGTATTTTAGTATTTTTTTTAATTATTATTTTTAGTATTTGAATTAAATATGTTATGTCTTGAATTTTAGTAATTTGATTAAATAATTTAAATATGTTATACAACTTATTTTATTTAATTAGTTGTTTTGATTAGTTAACAAAATAATTTGAATTTTAGTATTTTGATTAAATGAAGTAAATATATTATGTTTTTTTTTATTTTAAATTTTAGTAATTTTTGTTTTGATTAAATGATATATGTATTGTTTTATTTAGAATATATTTTATATTTAAGCCTTAATTAATTTATATATTAATTAATTTCAGCAAATGTTCCATGTGTCAGTCACGTCATAAAGATTGTAACCTCGTTAGTCTAGTTGGCAGATCTGTTAACGCTAGGGACACGGTTGACCCACAAATTGTAACGTTAAGTGTACTTTAGGATAAAAAAAAAGTAAAAGGTGCTCGGTAGACATCGGGGTAAAAGTCAGGGGTATTTTTGAACCTTTGCCCATATAATAATACATATATAGATATACATGTATACATACATATATATTACTTATATTACATAATAATATAATATATGTAAGACCCCAACTTATTAATGAATAAAATCAAATGTTCTCTAAATATTATTGTGAATAATAAGGGGTTAATTTGATATAATACTTTGGTTATGGGTGAAATGTGCAAATTTTGCAAAATAAGCAAGTGGTTATAAAATATTCATTTTGTCGGGGAATATTCGTTTGGTCGTGGAATATTCGTACGACGGCGCAGCCTTGTGTGGGCCCCATAACGAAAAGCGATTGGATGAAGAAAACGACAAGTATAAGTTATTTATAAATAACGGCGTAGTTGTTACCGTTAATACTGTTGTAATACCCGGTGGTTAAAATATAGTAGCACACGATATTGCACCAATTATTGATTCTTACGTAAGAAGGCACTACTCAATAATTGTTACAGTAGTTATTGTTCAATATTTTATTTTATTGATTCAATAATTGTTGCGTTGATATTTTATATTATTATTGTTTCAATAATTGTTGCTGCACAGTATTTTCCATTATCAGATCAATAATTCATATTATTTGAATAATATTATTAGATAACATTATTGGCAATGTCTAGAAAGTTCTGTCTAAGGAGAGGTTTGGTCATCTAATTGCGCGCCAGTAAGGAGAAATCCTTATTGGAAAGCCCCCTCTTTCCTGGGAACGGCCTAGTTGTCATAAATGTGATTCTATAAAATTATTTGTGAATAATTAATTATTGATTCATATGATAAGGAAATATTTATTTTATGCAGATTTTTGATGAGGGATATATTTTTGTGGTTAAAAATGAAGGAGTTAATGTTGAGGTTTTTATCACTATTTTTGTCGAAATTGAGGTATTAAAAATCAGGGTTTTTGAGATATTTTGCGGGGGTTATAATTTTTAATCCGACCGTTGGATCGTGGTAATTTTTGGATATATTATACATATATAAGTTGAGTATATGTCCACAAATTTTGAACCGTTAAAAATGAACGTATGATTTATTATGAATTTTACGAGATGACTGGTTCACAAATTGTTGAATTTTTGGAGTTTATCATTTTGATGGAAAATTCTAGAATTGGTGGGTGGAAATAGTAGCAGGTAAAGCCATCAGGTTGCAGGTTAAGTCTGCTTCGGCGTGCTAACATTTTTCTATAAATAGAGGGCTAAGTTAGAATTAAAAATTACACCAGAAACAAGTTTTCTCTCTTTCTCTCTCTAGATTATTGAGTGTATTTTTTGAGTATTTAGATACTTTGAGAGTTTCTATTCATCAGAGCAAGTTTCTTTCAGCCTTATACCGGTATTCCGACCAGAAGTACTGATATTTCGAGGTAAGGGATATTATTTTCTTCTTAAATGATATTATTTTCTTCAATATCATTATGCTGAAATATTAACATAAGTTTTTATCAAATTTGGAACTTTTTATGTCGGAATTACTATTCACGTATACGTTATTATTCACGTATACGATACTATTCACGAATACAGCACTATTTATCGAAAATTAAAATTTTCCCTTTTTGTCCAAGATATCTATTATGGTTACTATCTTTGATTGTATCCATGTTTTGATCTTTATTTTTGAATTCTGCTTAACAATTGATTATTATGAAGTATTATTGATCTTGGATAAACTGTTATACGAATCCCTAATATTTGTCCTTCTGTCTCACTGGATTCGTTTTTTTTAAAATATTTTTCATCATCCTCAGTCCTAAATGATGATATTACTGAATATCTTTGGCCTGTAGTGCAAAGATGTATGATTACTTGATGAATATCTTTGGCCTGTAGTGCAAAGATGAACAGGTGTTGAGATGAACATGACTGACAGGTGATACAAATGAATATCTTTGGCCTGTAGTGCAAAGATAAATATTTGGATAAAGATGATTATTAATTGATGTTACAGGGATAAAATATTGATGATGGACTTTTAAATCTTAGAAGATAGTAGAATTCTTTCTCTACTTGACTCTTCTAATGGTTTGTTGTTTCCGCTGCAGTTGTTGATCTAAAACTTGTTGTCGATTATATTCTATCAGATTTTTCCCTGTTGAAGACTAACGATAATTTGTTGTATATTATCTTAGTCATAATATTCTTTACTGGGCTAGTTGAGCTCACCCTTTTCCTTTTTGTTCTATTTTTCTTCTCAGGAGGTGAGAACATAGCAGGATCTAGTCGGGGTATGGAGTGATGGTTCTAGAAAGATGTTTTAGCAATCCTCACTATTTCTGTAAAATAGTATTTGAATAATTGTATTGAGGACTTATTTGAGTGTGGATATTGTCTAGAAGACAATATTTGTACTTAAACTCACAGTATGTGTTGTCATATTTTGCACGACAATTGTATTATTGAAGTTGTAGTTTGCTTTCTGTACCATGTATTTGGCGACTCAGAATGGGTGTTGTATACCTATTTTGGGGGCGTCACAGTTGGTATCAAAGCTTAGGGATATGATCCCTGCCTGAGATGTGAGACAAGAACTAGGAGGGGAGAGACGGGAAATTCATTCGCTAGTATGACCTGACTAAGTTTATTTGGTGTTTATTTGGTCGGTCAGAGTATAGGGATAATATATGACATGACTATTAACCCTTGTTTTATGGCAGTATTTAAGAATGGCAGCTGAGAACGTTAATAATGGAGTAAATCAGACCGTGGAGACACCTTTGATCACCACCCAGGGGAACGTGCAACAGGAAGGCAATATTCCTCCTGTAAACAACGTTACCGAGCAAACGATGAATGATGGAATGTTTAGCAGCTTTTTGCAGTTCATGCAAAATCAGACGAGGGAGACTCGTGTGCAGAATACGGGTGGAAATGATAACAACGCGCGGTTTGTCACAGCTAAGCAGTTCAAAGAATTGGGACCACCAGAATTTAAGGGAAAGCCAGATCCGATCATGGCGGAAACGTGGGTCAAGCAAATTACCAAGATATTCGATGTCTTGGGATGCACGGAGGAACAGAAGGTTCCATTCGCCACCTTTATGTTCCGCGGTGAGGCAAACTACTGGTGGGAGTCTGTGAAGCGTACCCAGCCTGACGCACTCAACATGTCCTGGGAAACATTTCAAAAACTGTTCAATGACAAGTACTTTCCTGAAAGTATTCGTCATATGAAGGAGGTGGAGTTTATCAGATTGAAACAAAACAACATGACGGTGTCCCAGTATGAGGCGAAGTTTGCAGAGTTATCCAAGTTTGCACCTCATTTGGTCGAAAATGAGGAACAAATGACAAGGATGTTTCTGAGAGGTCTAAAACCTGAGATTCGGCAATATCTTATCTCTCATAAATTTTCTTTATATTCAGATGTTGTAAACAGGGCTCAATTATTAGAGCGAGATAATGAGTATGTGCAACCGAGGGACCACAACCAGGGTCATACCGGTGGCGGCAGTCATCGAAGCAATAAAAACCAGCAGGGAGGAAAACATTCGGACAAAAGCGGCAACCACTCTGGTGGTAATCGTGGTCGTGATAATAGAAGGAGCGAGTCGGGAGGAGATTTCAAGAAGAGAAGGTACAACAATGATAACATGAAGACGTCAGCACAAACATCAACTGTTTCTAGGGGAGGAGAACGACCACCGGTCGTATGTTACAAATGTGGGAAAGAGGGACATATCAGCCCAAACTGTCCACAACAATCCAAGGTATGTTATAACTGTGGAAAGGAGGGTCATATAGCTCGAGAGTGTTCTATAGCAAAACCAAGTTCAGCGGGGATGGTGACTCCAAAAGTTGTCCCGGATAAGTCGAAATCAGCGGTTCCTGGAAGGGCGTTTGTCGTGACTGGCCAAAACGCGAGAAACCCGAACGAGGTGATCACGGGTAAGCTAATCTTGAATTCTTGCAAAGTTTATACTTTACTAGATACCGATTCTACCCATTCTTTTATCTCTCCTGCTTGTGCTCAACGTTTAAACTTGACTCCGGAGAAATTGGACTTTAACTTATCTGTTGAAACTCCGTTGGGTGAAACATTCGTTACATCTACAGTTTATAAATCTTGCATGATCCAAGTTGGCACTATCACATTACCTGTTGATCTTATCTCTTTAAAGATACTTGCTTTTGATGTGATTTTAGGAATTGATTGGTTAACCACTCATCATGCTAAAATTGATTGTTTTCGTAAGGTTGTTAGTTTTCATATTCCTAACCAACCTGTCATACGAATTCAAACTACTAAACCACTAAAATCAGTCACTGTCATATCAAGCCACAAAGCTATTCGTTTATTAAAAAACGGATGTCAAGCTTTCTTAGCCCATGTTATGGATTTGAACAAAGACAAGTCAGATTTGAATAATATTTCTATTGTTAGAGAATTTCCCGATGTATTTCCTGAAGAACTTCCTGGTCTACCCCCAGAACGTGAAGTTGAATTCTTTATTGACCTTGAACCCGGTACAAAGCCCATTTCTAAAACCCCATATCGAATGGCTCTTATTGAACTTCAAGAGTTAAAAGTCCAACTACAGGAGTTGTTGGACATCGGTTTTATTCGTCCTAGTACATCTCCTTGGGGTGCTCCTGTGTTATTCGTAAAGAAGAAAGACGGGAGTATGCGACTTTGTATCGACTATCGAGAATTGAATCATGTCACTATCAAGAATAGGTATCCGCTACCTCGCATTGATGACCTGTTTGACCAGTTGCAAGGAGCACAATTCTTTTCAAAGATCGATCTTCGTTCTGGATATCATCAGCTGAAGATTAAAACTGAGGATATTCCAAAGACTGCCTTCAGAACTCGGTACGGGCATTATGAATTCTTAGTCATGTCTTTTGGATTGACTAATGCTCCTGCTGCCTTCATGGATATGATGAACCGTGTATTCAAAGAATATTTAGATCAGTTCGTTGTTGTCTTTATTGATGACATCCTCATCTATTCCAAAAGCCGTGAAGATCATGAGCGCCATTTGAAGCTGGTACTACAAAGGCTTCGTGAAAATAAGCTATATGCCAAATTGAAAAAATGCGAGTTCTGACTTGAGGAAGTAGCATTCCTTGGGCACATGGTGTCAAAACATGGAGTATCTGTCGACCCGACAAAGATTGAAGCCATACAAAGTTGGGAGCAACCGAAGTCGGTAACCGAAGTATGTAGCTTTCTGGGCTTAACTGGTTATTATCGGAGATTTGTGGAAGGATTTTCTCGAATCGCTACTCCGTTAACTCAGCTGACTCGGAAAGATACAAAATTCGTATGGAGTGAGGAATGTGAGAAGAGTTTTCAAGAACTCAAGAGGAGACTCATTTCGGCACCTGTTCTGACAATACCATCTGGTTCGGGTGGATTTGTTATCTACAGCGATGCTTCAGGCAAAGGGTTAGGATATGTTCTCATGCAACATGGGAAAGTCATAGCCTATGCCTCACGACAACTCAAAGAATATGAGAGGAATTATCCTACTCATGATTTGGAGTTGGCAGCAGTCGTTTTTGCGTTGAAGATCTGGAGACACTACCTGTATGGGGAGAAAGTGGAGATCTATACAGATCATAAAAGCCTCAAATATTTCTTCACCCAAAAGAAACTCAACATGCGGCAACGACGTTGGCTCGAGCTGTTGAAAGATTACGATCATACCATCCAATATCATCCTGGAAAAGCAAACGTAGTAGCTGACGCATTGAGTAGAAGATCATATGCGGGTACGAGTGCAATGTTGTTAACACAAAGGCCCATTTTGTATGACTTGCAAAGGATGGAGATAGAGATTAAGGCTCCAAGTACCAACATGATAATATCAAATATACGAGTAGAACCGACTTTAATCGATAAAGTTAAAGCTGCTCAAGCTACGGACATAGAGCTGATGCGTATGAAGAAGAAAGTGCAAGAAGGTGCTATTCCAGAAGCAAGAATCGATGAAGAAGGAATACTTCGAGTCAACTCCAGACTTTGTGTTCCTAACGATTTTGACTTGAAGCATAGAATAATGATGGAGGCACACAACACACCGTTTGTAATCCATCCTGGGAGTACCAAAATGTATCACGATCTTCGACATACATTTTGGTGGAGCAATATGAAAAGAGAGATCGCGGAGTTTATCTCGAGATGTTTAACTTGTCAACGTGTAAAGGCGGAGCATCAAGTGCCAAAGGGTTCATTGCAACCACTTGAGATCCCGAAATGGAAGTGGGAACACATTACCATGAATTTCGTTACAGGTCTTCCCAAGGTTTCTCAAGGCATAGATGCGATTTGGGTTATTGTTGATAGATTAACCAAGTCTGTTCATTTCTTACCGATACGTGAGACTTATTCCCTTGAACGTCTTGCTAGTATGTACATGAACGAGATTGTGAGATTGCATGGCATGCCAGTATCCATAGTTTCGGATCGTGACCCAAGATTCACTTCACGATTTTGGGTTAGCTTGCAGAAAGCTATAGGCACGGATTTACGATTCAATTCGGGCATACCATCCTCAAACGGACGGACAATCAGAGAGGACTATTCAAACTCTTGAAGATCTATTAAGACTTTGTGTCCTAGATCTCAAAGGGAGTTGGGATAAGTACCTACCATTGGTGAAATTCTCCTACAACAACAGTTATCAGGCGAGCATAGGTGTGGCTCCATTCGAGGCGTTGTATGGAAGAAAATGTCGTTCTCCAGTACGCTGGGAGGAGGTGGGTGAAGCAACATTGTTGGGACCAGAGTTGGTACGCATTACTACAGAGAAGATCCAAACGATTCGACAACGTATACAAACGGCACAGGATCGACAAAAGAGTTATGCGGATCTTCATCGGAAGGACGTGGAATTTAATATTGGGGATCATGTATTATTACGTGTTGCACCATGGAAAGGAGTTACAAGATTTGGGAAGAGAGGAAAGCTCAATCCAAGATTTGTTGGTCCATTTGAGATTCTTGAGCGAATAGGAAATGTGGCATATAGACTCACATTACCTCCAAGCATGTCTCGTGTTCATAATGTTTTTCACATATCTATGCTTCGTAAATATGTTAAAGACCCAAACCACATTATTGAGTTAGAACCAGACGAGATAGCTGAAGATTTAACGTACGAGGAGGTACCTGTTAAGATCTTGGATAGGAAAGAGCATGTCCTACGCACGAAGGTTATACCACAAGTTAAGGTTTTGTGGAGAAACCATGCTATTGAAGAAATGACCTGGGAGTTGGAATCAGAAATGGAAGCGAGGTATCCTCACTTTTTTGAAACATCAGGTACGTACGTCAATTTCGAGGATGAAATTTCATAAGGAGGGGAGGTTGTAAGACCCCAACTTATTAATTAATAAAATCAAATTTTCTCTAAATATTATTGTGAATAATAAGGGGTTAATTTGATATAATACTTTGGTTATGGGTGAAATGTGCAAATTTTGCAAAATAAGCAAGTGGTTATAAAATATTTATTTTGTCAGGGAATATTCGTTTGGTCGTGGAATATTCTTGCTGTCGGGGAATATTCGTACGACGGCGCAGCCTTGTGTGGGCCCCATAACGGAAAGTGATTGGATGAAAAAAACGACAAGTATAAGTTATTTATAAATAACGGCGCAGTTGTTACCGTTAATACTGTTGGAATACCTGGTGGTTAAAATACAGTAGCACACGATATTGCACCAATTATTGATTCTTACGTAAGAAGGCACTACTCAATAATTGTTACAGTAGTTATTGTTCAATATTTTATTTTATTGATTCAATAATTGTTGCGTTGATATTTTATATTATTGTTGTTTCAATAATTATTGCTGCACAGTATTTTCCATTATCAAATATATAATTCATATTATTTGAATAATATTATTAGATAACATTATTGGCAATGTCTAGAAAGTTCTGTCTAAGGAGAGGTTTGGTCATCTAATTGCGCGCCAGTAAGGAGAAATCCTTATTGGAAAGCCCTCTCTTTCCTGGGAACGGCCTGCTTGTCATAAATGTGATTCTATAAAATTATTTGTGAATAATTAATTATTGATTCATATGATAAGGAAATATTTATTTTATGCAGATTTTTGATGAAGGATATATTTTTGTGGTTAAAAATTAAGGAGTTAATGTTGAGGTTTTTATCAATATTTTTATCGAAATTGAGGTATTAAAAATCAGGGTTTTTGAGATATTTTGCGGGGGTTATAATTTTTAATCCGACCGTTGGATCGTGATAATTTTTGGATATGCTATACATATATAAGTTGAGTATATGTCCACAAATTTTGAACCGTTAAAAATGAATGTATGATTTATTATGAATTTTATGAGATGACTGGTTCACAAATTATTGAATTTTTGGAGTTTATCATTTTGATGGAAAATTCTAGAATTGGTGGGTGGGAATAGTAGCAGGTAAAGCCATCAGGTTGCAGGTTAAGTCTGCTTCGGTGTGCTAACATTTTCCTATAAATAGAGGGCTAAGTTAGAATTGAAAATCACACCAGAAACAAGTTTTCTCTCTTTCTCTCTCTAGATTATTGAGTGTATTTTTTGAGTATTTAGATACTTTGAGAGTTTCTATTCATCAGAGCAAGTTTCTTTCAGCCTTATACCGGTATTCCGACCAGAAGTACTGATATTTCGAGGTAAGGGATATTATTTTCTTCTTAAATGATATTATTTTCTTCAATATCATTATGCTGAAATATTAACACGAGTTTTTTTCAAATTCGGAACTTTTTGTGTCGGGTTTACTATTCACGTATACGTTATTATTCACGTATACGACACTATTCACGAATACGGCACTATTCACCGAAAAATAAAATTTTTCCTTTTTGTCCAAGATATCTATTATGGTTACTATCTTTGATTGTATCCATGTTTTGATCTTTATTTTTGAATTCTGCTTCACAATTAATTATTATGAAGTATTATTGATCTTGGATAAACTGTTATACGAATCCCTAATATTTGTCCTTCTATCTCACTGGATCGTTTCCTTTAAAATATTTTTCATCATCCTCAGTCCTAAATGATGATATTACTGAATATCTTTGGCCTGTAGTGCAAAGATGTATGATTACTTGATGAATATCTTTGGCCTGTAGTGCAAAGATGAACAGGTGTTGAGATGAACATGACTGACAGGTGATACAAATGAATATCTTTGGCCTGTAGTGCAAAGATGAATATTTGGATAAAGATGATTATTAATTGATGTTACAGGGATAAAATATTGATGATGGACTTTTAAATCTTAGAAGATAGTAGAATTCTTTCTCTACTTGACTCTTCTAATGGTTTGCTGTTTCCACTGCAGTTGTTGATCTAAAACTTGTTGTCGATTATATTCTATCAGATTTTTCCCTGTTGAAGACTAACGATAATTTGTTGTATATTATCTTAGTCATAATATTCTTTACTGGGCTAGTTGAGCTCACCCTTTTTCTTTTTGTTCTATTTTTCTTCTCAGGAGGTGAGAACATAGCAGGATCTAGTCGGGGTATGGATTGATGGTTCTAGAAAGATGTTTTAGCAGTCCTCACTATTTCTGTAAAATAGTGTTTGAATAATTGTATTGAGAACTTATTTGAGTGTGGATATTGTCTAGAAGACAATATTTGTACTTAAACTCACAGTATGTGTTGCCGTATTTTGCACGACAATTGTATTATTGAAGTTGTAGTTTGCTTTCTGTACCATGTATTTGGCGACTCAGAATGGGTGTTGTATACCTATTTTGGGGGCGTCACAATATACATATGTATATTGCATATACAATAATATAATATAATTATATCATTTTCCTAAATATTTAGAACCTATAAAACTAGCCCTCTTCTACGCCTACTTACGGCTCTTTTTTTACCCAAATATATCAAAAAATTCAAATCCCACTGCATTCTTACTACCTCCCTTTTCTCTTCAAGAAAAGCTACTACTTTTGTCAAACCTGTGTTCTCAAACAAAAATTTAAGTTAGAAAGAAATAAGAATAAAAAAGAAAATATACCTATAAATAATACCTCATGTTAGCAAGCTTGCTAAGAATCAATACAACCTACAAAATATTTTTAAAATTTTGTTCAAACTTATATCGCATTAGTACAATATCATTCAAAAAACAATTTCTAATTTAAATAATACCTTTGCTACTGAAATTTCTTCATGCTTGTAAATATCAATATTGATCCAATTTTAAGAAGCTAAATCTCCCATCTTTTACCCTCATCTTAGCTTACATGGTCTGTGAGTTGTACATTACAAAAATTCAATCAACCTTTCCCAGCCACACTCTATGCCTTACATTTATAGTAAGTTCTACATTACAAAATTTTCACTTGGCACAACTATATGACATACAAAGAAATATCAATACATATTCAAAAGGGTGCCCTAAGTGTAAAATTATCTCTCAACAAAAGTACAAAATAAACTAAAATATTAAATACAATATAACAAATACACTAAATAAATATATGAAAAAAACTCATTCAAAATTCATATCACAATAAGTAGGACATCAACCACCAACGAAAAATTATTAACAAAACATCCAAACATATATAACAAAATAAAAAAAACACCTCAAAAAAATTACAATCACATTCATCAACGAAACATCACATTCACAAACAAAATCTGTAAGGCCCCAACTTTTATGAATAAAGATTAGTTTTTTCTAAATATCATTTTGAATATTATGGTGTGAATTTAATATAATGTTATAGTTGTGAGTAGTATTTACAAATTTTGCAAAATAAGCAAGTTGTCATAAAATATTCGTTTGGTCAGATAATATTCTTTTTGTCGGGGAATATCCATACGACGGCACAATCATTGGTGGACCCCGCTACGGAATTACTGTCAAATTAGAAAACGACAGAACTATCTTTTTATAAAATAAAGGCAAAAATTTTACCGTTAACTGTTGAAATACCCGGTGATAAAAGTACAGTAATACGCGTGATTGCATAGTAGCACATAATATTGTACAGTATCTTTGATTATTGATGCTTACATGAGAAGTCACTCAGTTTTATTCAATTATTGTCATAGTAATTGCTTCATAGTATCTAATATTATTGATTCAATTATTGTCACAGTATCATCTGCATAATATTTTATATTATTAAATCAATAATTGAGACGACAAAGTTATTCATATTATTATTTGCATTACTGACAATGTCTACAAAATTCTGTCAAGGAAAGGGGTTTAGTCACCTAATTGCGCGCCAATAGGGAAAAATCCTTATCGAAAAGCCCCCTCTTTCTTTGGAATGATCTGGTTGTTAATATTGCGAGTTATAATATTAATGATGAATGCTATTAAAAATATGTTTTGTGAAGCCAAGTGAATTGAGATAAATAGAGGAGAATTTTATGAAATATTTGTTATAAATTTGGCTTATTATATGGACCCCCACTTACCCATTTTTCAAAATCATCGGGAGAAAGTTATCTCAATTTTATTATATATATATAGGTGTGCAGGTGAAAATGTGTGAAAGTGTGTGTCGTGGGGTGGGGGGCATTTATATATATATATATATATATATATATATATATATATATATATATATAAGTTTTGTTTTTTATGTAAAATATAATATATTATATTTTATTATATTATATTAAATTTTAAGCTTTTCATGTCGGAGTATTATTCAGACATACGACACTATTCATATATACGATACTATTCATACATACGGTACTATTCACGGTATACTATTCATGAGGTAGTATTCCAGAAGTACTATTCACAAGATACTATTCATGAGGTAGTATTCCAGAAGTACTATTCACGGGATACTATTCACTCTTGTACTATTCACGACAAAAAATTAATTCTTTTCTGTCCAAAATATTTTTGATACGTGAATATTATTCTTGAATTTTACTCCACAAAGCAGTTATCATGTTGACAATTTGAACATTTTTAAATTCTAGATAAATTAAAAATCTTTAATATTTATCCTTGATTTCGTGTGATTGAATTCTTATATCATTGCTTATATTGTGATGAAAGTCATCTTTGGCCCATAGTGAATAGATGGACTGTTGATTGGTATGATTATAACCAGGGATTATTCGGTGTAATCATGACCTGTAAGTTACAAATGATGTGGTAAAAGTCCTCATTGGCCCGTAGTGCATTGGTGGACAGTTGTTTGGTATGATCATGACCATGGGTTCTCTTCGGCCAAGGGTGCAAAGATGAATTGTCGATTGGCATAATCATGACCATTGGTGATACTAACGAATATCCTTGGCCCGTTGTGCATGGATAATTCGATGATGTGAATAATTTATTAAGCTTAGTTTGAGCGATAAAATTGATAATAAACTTTTAAATCATAGAAGATAGTAGATATTATGCTCTACTTGACTCTTCTAATGGATTATTTGTTCCGCTGCAGTTAAACTTGTATTCTATCAGTTTAACACTGCTGAAGACTAACGATAATTTATTCTGCATTATCTTAGTCATAATATTTCTTACTGGGCTAGTTGAGGTCATCTTTTCTTTTCATTGTTCTCTTTAGGAAATGAGAATATAGATGGGACTAGTCGGGGAATGGAGTGACCGTCCAGATGGTTGCTTTAGTAGTCTAAGCTATTCTGTGAAATAGTGTGATAATAATTGTAATGAGGATTCCATTTGAGTTTGGATATTGTCTAGAAGACAATATTCATTTTCAAATTCTCAGCTTATGTTACACGACAGTTGTATAATTAAGTTTGTATTTGTATTCTGTACCATGTATTTGGCGACTCAGAATGGGTGATGTATACCTATTTTGGGGGCGTCACAGTTGGTATCAAAGCTTAGGGATATGATCCTTGGCTAAGATTTGAGGCTAGAGCTAGGAGGGGAGAGACGGGTAAATTTTTCACTAGTATGACATACCTAAGCTTATTTGTTATTTAATTGGTCGTTCAGAATATAGGGGTAATATGTGGCATGTTAATTAACCCTTGTTTTGTGGCAGTATTTGAAAATGACATCTGAAAATGTTGAGTTAAGCAATGGAGCACATGTTGAGTCACCGACGATCAATAACCAGGATAATGTGCATTAGGAAAGCAATAATCCTCGTGTAAACAACAACACCGACCAAATGACGAACGATGGTATGTTTAGAAACTTTTTAGCATTTATGCAACACCAAACGAGAGAGACTCCTGTTCAAAATGCTGGTGGAGTCAATGACAACTCACGGCTGGTCACTGTTAAGCAATTCAAGGAGCTGGGACCACCGCCGAAGTTTTTGGGAAAGCCAGAGCCACTTAAGGCAGAGGCATGGATTAAGCATATCACCAAGATATTTGATGTCTTGGGATGCTCATAGGAGAAAAAGGTTCCCTTCGCCAACTTTATGTTGCATGAAGAGGCAGATTACTGGTGAGAATCTGTAAAACATACTCAGCTTGCCACACTAAAGATGTCTTGGGAAAAGTTCTAAGAATTGTTCAACGACAAGTACTTTCCCGAATGTATTCGTCACATGAAGGAGGAGGAATTCATCAAATTAGAACAGAACAACATGACCGTAACGAGGTAAAGTTTGTGGAGTTATCCCGGTTTGCATCCCATTTGGTAGATAATGAGGAGCGTATGATGCATATTTCTGCGAGGTTTGAAACCCGAAATTCATCAATACCTCATTTCACACAAACTTTATTTATATTCAGATGTTGTGAATAGGGCTCAGTTATTGGAGCGCGATAATGAGTCAGCCCAACCAAAAAACGACGACCAACAACACGACAATAATCGTACCGGTGGCAACGGCCATCGGAACAATGATAACCATCGTGGAGGAAATTATCATGCCAGAAATGGTAACCACTTCGGTGGTAATCATGACCAAGATAATAGGAGAGGTGAACTAAGTGGGAACAACTTTAAGAAGATAAGATTCAACAGTGACGTAAAGACGTCGGCAGCAGCAACAACACCTGTTTCCAAGGAAGGAGAATGACCACCGGTCGTCGTATGCTACAAATATGGAGAGGATGGACACATCCGTCCAAACTGTACGCAGCAACCCAAAGCGTATTTTAATTGCAGAAGAGAAGGTCATCTAGCTCGATTTTGTCGTATTGTGACGCCAAAGGATGTCCCAGACAAGTCAAAGTCGGTAGTTTAAGGGAGAGCATTTTTTGTGACGAGGAACCCGAACAAAGTTATCACGGGTAAGCTAATTATAAGCTTTTGCGAAGTCTATACCTTATTCAATACTGGTTCTACCCACTCTTTTATTTCACCTAATTGTATTCAACGTTTGAACTTGACTTCTGAGAAAATAGACTTTGACTTATCTGTTGAAATTTCGTTAGAAGAAACCTTCGCTACATCCACTGTTTATAAATCTTGTTTGATTCAAATCGGCAACCTCACGTTACCTGTCGATCTTATCTCTTCAAAAATACTTCTCTTTGATGTGATTTTAGGAATCGACTGGTTAACTACTCATCATGCTAAAATTGATTGTTTTCGTAAGGTTGTTAGCTTTCATATTCCTAACCAACCTGTTATGCAAATTCAAACAACCAAATCACTAAAGGCAATCACTGTCATATCAAGTCATAAGTAAAGAGCCTTGAGCCTTTCGCTGGTGACTTCCTTGTATGGGATGCACCGAAGCCAGACTTTTCGTAGGGGACGCCGTGAATAATGGTGGCAAGTTGATAGGTATCAATGTGAGGTGCAATCCAAGTCTTGGATGAGAGTCACAGTTTTAAATAATATTTCTATTGTTAATAAATTTCTTGACGTATTCCCCGAAGAACTTCCTAGCCTACCCCCAGAGCGTGAAATTGAATTTTGTATCGACCTTGAACCCGATACAAAACCCTCAAATATTTTTTCACCCAAAACGAACGTAACATACGTCGAAGACGTTGGCTCGAGCTGTTGAAAGATTACGATAATACCATTCAATACCATCCTGAAAAAAATGAACGTGATAGCTGACGCGTTAAGTAGAAGATCGTATGCGGTTACGAGTGCGACGTCGTTAACATAAAGACCAATTTCGTATAACTTACAAATAATGGAGATAGAATTAAAGACTCTAGGGACCTACGTGATGATAACAAATATACGAGTAGAATAGACTTTAATCAATAAAGTTAAAGTTGCTCAAGTTACAGACCTGGAGCTGATGAATATGAAGAAGAAAGTACAAAAATATGTTATTCCAGAAGTAAGAGTCGATGAAGTGAGGAAAGCTTAAACCCTCGATTTATTAGTCTATTTGAAATCCTCGGTCGAGTAGGAACTGTGGCCTATAGACTTGCCTTACCGCTAAATATGTCGCGTGTTCATAACGTTTTTCACGTATCGATGTTACGTAAATATGTGGACGACCCGAACCACATTATTGAATTAGTAGAACTAGACGAGATAGCAGAAGATTTAACGTATGAGGAGATACCTGTTAAAATCTTGGATAAGAAGGAACATATTATATGCTCCAAGGTTATACCTCAAGTCAAAGTTTTGTGGAGAAACCACGATATTGAGGAAATGACCTGAGAGTTAGAATCTGAAATGAAATCAAGGTATCCTTACCTCTTCGACATACCAGGTACGTACACCAATTTCGAGGATGAAATTTCATAAGGAGGGGAGGTTGTAAGACCCCAACTTTTATGAATAAAGATTAATTTTCTCTAAATATCATTTTGAATATTATGGTGCGGATTTGATATAATGTTATGGTTGTGGTTAGTATTTACAAATTTTGCAAAGTAAGCAAGTTGTTATAAAATATTCGTTTGGTCGGGAAATATTCTTTTTGTCGGGGAATATCTGTACGACGGCACAATCATTAGTGAACCCCGCTACGGAATTACTGTCGAAGTTAGAAAATAACATAACTATCTTTTATTAAAATAACGGCGAAAGTTTTATCGTTAACTGTTAAAATACTTGGTGATAAAAGTACAGTAATACGCTTGGTTGCATAGTAGCACACGGTAGGTATTGTACAGTATCTTTGATTATTGATTCTTACGTGAGAAGTCACTCCATTTTATTCAATTATTGCTACAGTAATTGTTGCATAGTATCTCATATTATTGATTCAATTATTGTCGCAGTATCATCTGCACAATATTTTATATTATTAAATCAATAATTGAGATGACAAAGTTATTCATATTATTATTTGTATTATTGACAATGTCTACAAAGTTCTGTCGAGGAAAGGGGTTTGGTCACCTAATTACGCGCCAATAGGGAAAAATCCTTATCGAAAAACCCTCTCTTTCCTGAGAATGATCTGGTTGTTAATATTGCGAGTTATAATATTAATAATGAATGTTATTAAAAATATGTTTTGTGAAGCCAAATGAATTGAGATAAATAGATAGGAGAATTTTATGAAGTATTTATTGTAAATTTGGCTTATTATATGGACCCCCACTTACCCATTTTTCAAAATCATCGGGAGAAAGTTATCTCATATATATATATATATATATATATATATATATATATATATATATATATATATATATAGGTGTGTAGGTGAAAATGTGTGAATGTGTGTGTCGTGGGGTGGGGGGCATTTATATATATATATAATAAGTTTTATTTTTTATGTAAAATAGAATATATTTTATTTTATTATATTGCATAATATTTTTACTATGCAGTATAATGTCTGTATAGTGTTTTTACTATGCAGCATAGTGTTGTATAGTAAAATCATGTGAAATCAATCGAATTCGTCTGTGATTTTTTTCTCCTTAAATAGTATCTTGTCATTCTTGTGACGCCCCCAAAATAGGTATACATCACCCATCTTGAGTCGCCAAATACATGGTACAAAATTCAAATACAACTTAATAATACAGCTGTCGTGTAAAATATGACAAAACATAAGCTGTGAGTTTTAATACAACATTGTCTTCTAAACAGTATTCAAACTCATAATAAGTCCTCAATACATTTATTTTCACACTATTTTATAGAATAGTGAGGACTACTAATGCTATCATCTGGACCGTCACTCCGTTTCCCGACTAGTCCCTGCAACGTTCTCATTTTTTGAAGAGAACGATGAAAGCAAAAGGGTGAGCTTAACTAACCCAGTAAGAAATATTATGACTAAGATAATGCAGAATAAATTATCGTTAGCCTTCAACAGTGTTAAACTGATACAATATAACAAACATCAAGTTTAACTGCAGCGGAATAAGCAATCCATTAAAAGAGTCAAGTAGAGAATAAAATCTACTATCTTTTATGATATAAAAGGTTTTTCATCACTTTTATCGCTGGGACTCAGCTTAATAAATAATACACATCATCCTTGTATTACGGCCAAGGATATTCATTAGTATCACAACCACAAATAATCCATGCACTATGGGCCTAGGATATTCGTGTATTCATCAATGGTCATGATCATGTCAACAACTATCCATCAATGCACTACGAGCCAATGAGGACTTTTACCACATCATTTGTAATATTACGGTCATGATTACACCGATTAATCCCTGGTCATAATCATACCAAGTCCATCTATGCACTACAGGCAACAAATGACTTTCAACAAAATATAAACATGAGAATGATGACAATGATATAAGAATTCAATAAAACAAGTTCAAGAATTAATTTATCCAGGAACTAATAACGTCCAAATTGTCAACATGATACTGCTTTGTAGAGTAAAATTCAAGAATGCTCAGAAGAATATTTCCATGAAAAGGTATTGGATGAAATGCAAATATCAAGGATATTCCACTAATTTCATGGAGTATAGAAGTCAAAACTTTTACCAACTGAGTTTAATAACGAATGGAATAACAAAAGAAATCACCATGCATGCGGTACTTCGCATAGACAGGTTATTCCAACAGAATAATAAGTAACGGAACCAGGTCAGGCGAAATTCGCACCGACAGGATGTTCCAACAGAATAATAAGTAATGGAACCAGGTTCGGCGTAAACGCACAGACAGGATATTCCGACATAATAATAAATTATGGAACCAGGTCCGACGTAAAACGCACAGACAGGATATTCCAACAGAATAATAAAGAATGAAATAACAGAAGAATTTCACCAAGTATAGGGTAGCCCGCGTATACAGGTTATTCCAACAGAATAATAAATAATGGAATAACAGAAGTTCTCTTCATGAATACAAAAGAAATAATACCCCTTACGAGTAAAACAAATAATATCACTTACCTTAGGAGAAAATAGATATAGGAGTAGTGAAGTATCAGAATACTTTTCTTCTTTCTCTCTATAGTTTCTCTCTCTAAAGTTTCAGTGAATTCGTAAGAAATAATGAAGGAATGAGCTTCTATTTATAGAAGAATGGACTGAATAGTAACTAATTCATGAACGGTCCAGATTGATTTACTTTTAAACGGACGGTCCAGATTTAAAATAAAATCTTTTAAATAAAATATAATATTATATATATATATATATATATATAACATGTGCAGAGAAAAAAGAAATCACGGGTGAAAACCCCGTGAACTCATCTCGTCCTCCTTGCCAATTTTTCAAACTTAACTTATATATATATATATATATATATATATATATATATATATATAATACATGTAGTACTCCTTCCACCAAAATCCAAAATCAACCTATATATATATACATATAGCCACATGTTGGTTGTAAACTAAACCACCCGAACATGCATTCAAATTTTTCCTCCACCAATTTTCAAACATGTGCCCCACCTATTATTTCTCCACTTTCCTTATACACACACTAGATTATATATATTCACACACTTCACCACTCACATTTACCAACACACACACTCATCACATATATATATATATATATATATATATATATATATATATATATATATATATATATATATATATATAATACACTCCACCTTTTTCACCATCCTCCACTAATATTACAAACACACACGTCACTTTCGCACACACACACCCTATATACAAATCACTTTCATATTATCACTTTTTCACCACTTTCCACTCACATTATATATATATATATATATATATATATATATATATATATATATATATACACACACACACACACACACACATCACATACCGTATATATAAATATATTTTACCTCTCCTTTACGTAACTTTCTCTCACCCCTATTTTCAAATTTCATACATCACATGTGGGCCCCATATGTGGTCCCCACATGTGGGCCCCACCTTTATTATATAAAATAATTTTTTACCGATTATTTTGAAAAATGGGAAAAATAGGGGGTCATAAAATAAGCAAAACTGAGTGACTTTCACGTAAGCATCAATAATCAATACCGTGTGCTACTATGCAACCACGCGTATTACTGTACTTTTAACACCGGGTGTTTCAACAGTTAACAGTAAAACTTCCGCCGTTCTTTTCATAAAATATTTTTGTCGATTTTTCAATCCTACAATAATTCTGTTGCGGGGTCCACCAATGATTGTACCGTCGTACGGATATTCCCCAACAAAAAGAATATTCCCCGACCAATCGAATATAATATGACAACTTGCGTACTTTGCAAAATTTATAAATACTACCCACAACTATAACATTATATCACATCCACACCATAATATTAAAAAATTATTTCAAGAAAATTAAATATTTATTCATAAAATCTGGGGTCTCACAATTCTCCTGTAAATAGGATGCTTAGTTTAGAATTGAGCGTATTTCTTTAGAGTTTACGGAAGATTTGAGTGTAGAAAACAGTATAAGTTTTTCTTTAAGAATATCTCCGCTATACCAATCGAAATTGCTCTCTTTTTAAGGTAAGGGGTATTATTTATTTCATATTCGCTTACGATATTATTTTTCGTATTCGTAAGAAATTTTATTCCTTTCAATATTCGCAAGAAATATTATTTTCGTTCAATATTCGTAAAGAATATTATCTTCGTTCAATATTCGTAAGGAATATTATTTTCGTTCAACAGTTGTAAGGGATATTATTTTTGTTCAATATTCGTATGAAATAATATTTTCTTCCATACTCTGTAGTATGTAAGTAATATTATTTCGTTTCATATTCCTAATTCTACACTTATGTTGAAAAGTATTGCTTCTATATCCTTGAAATTTGCGCTTCATCGAGTATCTTTTCACAGAAATATTTTTTTTGGACATTCTTGTTAAATTTTAATCTTTTCATGCCGGAGTACTATTCATGTATACTATTCATACGTACGACACTATTTATACGTACGGTACTATTCATACGTATTCACGAAGTACTATTCATGGGGTACTATTTATTCGAGGTACTATTCACAACGAAAAATTGATTCTTTTCTGTCCAAATTATTTTTGATGCGTGAATATTATTCTTGAATTTTACTCCACAAAGCAGTTAACATGTTGACAATTTGAACATTTTTAAATTCTGGATAAATTAAAAATCTTTAATATTTATACTTGATTTCGTTTGATTGAATTCTTATATCATTGTCATCATCCTCATGCTTATATTGTAATGAAAGTCATCTTTGGCACGTAGTGCATAGATGGGTTGTTGACTGGTATAATTATGACCAGGGATTATTCGGTGTAATCATGACCTGTAATGTTATAAATGATGTGGTTCTCTTCGGCCAAGGGTGCAAAGATGAATTATTGATTGGCTTGATCATGACCACTAGTGATACTAACGAATATCCTTGGACCCGTAGTGCATGGATAATTCGATAATGTGAATTATTTATTAAGCTGAGTCTCAGCGATAAAATTGATGATAAACTTTTAAATCATAAAAGATAGTAGATATTATGTTCTACTTGACTCTTCTAATAGATTATTTGTTTCGCTGTAGTTAAACTTGTTGTCTATTGTATTCTATCAGTTTAACACTGCTTAAGGCTAACGATAATTTATTCTGCATTATCTTAGTCATAATATTTTTTATTGGGCTAGTTGAAGTCACCCTTTCCTTTCATTGTTCTCTTCAGGAAATGAGAATAAAGCTGGGACTAGTCGGAAAATGGGGTGACGGTCCAGATGGTTGCTTTAGTTGTCCTCACTATTCTGTGAAATAGTGTGATAATAATTGTAATAAGGACTCTATTTGAGTTTGGATACTGTCTAGAAGACAATATTCGTGTTAAAACTCTTAGGTTATGTTACAGGACAGTAGTATAATTAAGTTTATATTTGTATTCTGCACCATGTATTTGACGACTCAGAATGTGTGATGTATACCTATTTTGGGGGCGTCACAAAATCAAAATTTATCAAAAAAAATTATAATATTCCAACGAAACATCACACAATAACAAAAAAATAACACACATATATAGCACATTCATGCAAGACCAATCAAAAAAATTACAATATTCCAAATAAAGTTTAATAACAATTCGTAAACATATATAACACATTTTATATATATATATATATATATATATATATATATATATATATATGTATGTATGTATGTATACATACACATGTATATTATGTATATTACATAATAATATAATATAATTATATTTAGAACCTATAAAACTAGCCCTCTTCCTATACCTACTCTATCACAAAATCCAAATCCCACTACATTCTTACTACCTCCCTTTTCTCTTCAAGAAAGGCTACTACTTTTGTCAAATATGTGTTCTCAAACAAAAATTTAAGTTAGAAAGAAATAAGAATTAAAAAAAATATACCGATAACAAAATATAACGAAACATTATATTAACAAAACATCCAAACATATATAACTAAATAAAAAAATAACACCACAAAAAAATTACAATCACATTCATCAAAAAAAACATCACATTCACAAACAAAGTCAACATTCATCAAAAAAATTACAATATTCCAACGAAACATCATATTCAAAACAACCATTACAATATTACAACGAAACATCACACAATAACAAAAAAATATCACACATATATAACACATTCATCGAGCAAGACCAATCAAAAAAATTACAATATTTCAAACAAAGTTTAATAACAATCCGTAAACATATATAACATATTTTATATAATATATATAATATAATGTGTACATACATACATGTATATTACGAAAATAGTATAATATATATTATAATACATATATAGATATACATGTATACTTACACATGTATATTACGTATATTACATAATAATATAATATAATATAATATAATAGATATACATATACATGCCTATAACTACTTACAGCTCTTTTTCTACCCAAATCGTCACAAAATCCAAATTCCACTACATTTTTACTACACTTTTCTATTTAAGAACGACTGTTACTTTAAATTTAAGTTAGAAAGAACTAAGAATAAAAAAGAAAATATACTACCTCATGTTCAAAGAGAAGTAAAGACTTCTAAATTTAGCAAGCTTTCTAAGAATCAATACAACCTGCAAAATATTTTTAAAGCTTTGTTCAAACATATATCGCACATTAGTACAATATCATTTAAACAACAATTTCTAATTTAAATAATACATTTGCTACTGAAATTTCTTCATGCTTGTAAATATCAATATATCCAATTTCAAGAAGCTGAATCTTCCATCTTTTAACCTCATCTTCAGCTTACATGGTTTGTGAGTTGTACATTACAAAAATTCACTCAACCTTTCCAAGCCACACTCTATGCCTTACATTTGTAATAAGTTAGAATTACAAAATTTTCACTTGGACATACAAAGAAATATCAATACATATTCAAAAGGGTGCCCCAAGTGTATCTCTCAACAAAAGTATAAAATAAACTAGAATATTTTAAATTTTAAAAACAATAACGAAAAAACTCATTCAAAATTCATATCACAATAATTAGGACATCAACCACCAACGAAACATAATAACAAAACATCCAAACATATATAACAAAATAAAAAAATAACAACACAAAAAAAGTACAATCACATTCATCAACGAAACATCACATTCACAAACAAAATCAACATTCATAAAAAAAATTACAATATTCCAACGAAACATCACATTCAAAACAATTTTATTATTTGTATTTTATTTTTTAAAGCCACGTAGAAAATTGGCCCAATTTTTTAACGTCCGTGAGCAAAATTGGACGAAATTGCTTGATTGAACATTTTAAAAAAATGCAGTGGGCTAATTGAATATTTAAAAAGCACAGTAGGGTAAAAGTGCTTTTTCTCCCCAATTTTCTAACTTCCGTTAGCAAAATTGGACGGAATTGCTTGATTGAACATTTTTAAAAAGTACAGTGGGCTAATTGAATATTTTAAAAGCACAGTGGTTAATTGCTTAAAAAACTACAACCACAGTGGGGTAAAGGTGCTTTTTCCCTAATTTAAATAATACATTTGCTGCTGAAATTTCTTCATGCTTGTAAATATCATCTTCAGCATACATGGTTTGTGAGTTGTACAGTACAAAAATTCACTCAACCTTTCCAAGTCACACTCTATGCCTTATATTATAGTAAGTTCTACATTACAAAATTTTCACTTGGCACAACACATATAAAGACATACAAAGAAATGTCAATACATATTCAAAAGGATGCCCCAAGTGTAAACTTATCTCTCAACAAAAGTACAAAATAAACTAGAATAATACAATATAACAAATACACTAAATAGATACACACGAAAAAACTCATTCAAAATTCATATCACAATAAGTAGGACATCAACCACCAACCAAACATTATTAACAAAACATTCAAACATATATAACAAAATAAAAAAACAACACCACAAAAAAATTACAATCATATTCATCAACGAAACATCACATTCACAAACAAAATCAACATTCATCAAAAAAATTACAATATTCCAACGAAACGTCACATTCAAAACAAATATTACAATATTCCAACAAAACATCACACAATAACAAAAAAAAATAACACACATATATAACACATTCATCAAGAAAGACCAATAAAAAAATTACAATATTTCAAACAAAGTTTAATAACAATCCGTAAACATATATAACACATAATAATATATATAATATAATGTGTATCTATACAAACATATGTATATTACATATATAATATAATATATAATATATAATATAATACATATGTAGATATAAATGTATACATACGCATGTATATTACGTATATTACACAATAATATAATAATATCACTTTCCTATATATTTAGAACCTATAAAACTAGCCATCTTCTACGCCTATACCTACTTACGGCTTTTTTTCTACCCAAGTCTATCACAAAATCCGAATCCCACTACATTCTTACTACCACACTTTTCTCTTCAAGAATGGCTGCTACTTTTGTCAAACCTGTGTTCTCAAAAAAAAATCAAGTTAAAAAAAATAAGAATAAAAAAGAAAATATACCGATAAATAGTACCTCATGTTCCAAGAGAAGTAAAGACTCCTAAATTTAGCAAGCTTGCTATAAATATAACCTGCAAAATATTTTTAAAATTTTGTTCAAACTTATATTTCATCAGTACAATATCATTCAAACAACAATTTTTAATTTAAATAATATACATTTGTTACTGAAATTTCTTCATGCTTGTAAATATCAATATTGATCCAATTTCAAGAAGCTGAGTCTCCCATCTTTTAGCCTCATCTTCAGCTTACATGGTTTGTGAGTTGTACATTAAAAAAATTCACTCAACCTTTCCAAGCCACACTCTATGCCTTACATTTATAGCAAGTTCTACATTACAAAATTATCACTTGGCACAACCCATTACATACATACAAAGAAATAGCAATACATATTCAAAAGGGTGCCCCAAGTGTAAAATTATCTCTCAACAAAAGTACAAAATAAACTAGAATAATACAATATAACAAATACACTAAATAAATACACGAAAAAACTCGTTCAAAATTCATATAGTAACCACCAACGAAACATTATTAACAAAACATCCAAACGTATATAACAAAATAAAAAAACAACACCACAAAAAATTACAATAACATTCATCAACGAAACAACACATTCATAAACAAAATCAGCATTCATAAAAAAATTACAATATTCCAACAAAACATCACCTTCAAAAAAAAACAATATTCCAACGAAACATCACACAATAACCAAAAAAATAACACACATATATAACACATTCATCATGCTTGACAAATCAAAAAAATTACAATATAACACATTTTATATAATATATAACACATTCATCAATCAAGACCAATCAAAAAAATTACAATATTTCAAACAAAGTTTAATAACAATCCGTAAACATATATAATACATTTTATATAATATATATTTATATAATATATATAATAATATAATGTGTTGATATATGTACATATGTATATTACGTATATAATATAATATATAATAAATATATAGATATACATGTGTATACACATGTATATTACGTATATTACATAATAATATAATATAATAGATATACGTGTATACATATATATATATATATATATATATATATATATATATATATATATATATATATATTACATAATAATATAATATAATTATATCACTTTCCTAAATATTTAGAACCTATAAAACTAATCCTCTCCTACGCCTATACCTACTTATGGCTCATTTTCTACCCAAGTCTATCATAAAATCCAAATCCCACTACATTCTTACTACCTCCCTTTATTCTTCAAGAAAGGCTGCTACTTTTGCCAATCATGCGCTCTCAAACAAAAATTTAAGTTAGAAAAAATAAGAATAAAAAAAAAAATATACCGATAAATAGTACCTCATGTTCCAAGAGAAGTAAAGACTTCTAAATTTACCGAGCTTGCTAAGAATCAATACAACCTACAAAATATTTTTAAAATTTTGTTCAAACTTATATCGCATCAGTACAATATCATTCAAACAACAATTTCTAATTTAAATAATACCTTTGCTACTGAAATTTCTTCATGCTTGTAAATATTAATATTGATCCAATTTCAAGAAGCTGAATCTCCAATCTTTTAGCCTCATCTTCAGCTTACATGGTTTGTAAGTTATACATTACAAAATTTTCACTTGGCACAACTCATTACATACAAAGAATTATCAATACATATTCAAAAGGGTGCCCCAAGTGTAAAATTATCTCTCAACAAAACTACAAGAGATACTAGAATAATACAATATAACAAATACACTAAATAAATACACGAAAAAACTAGTTCAAAATTCATATCACAATAAGTAAGACATCAACCATCAACGAAACAATATTAACAAAACATCCAAATATATATAACAAAATAAAAAAACAACACCACAAAAAAATTACAATCACATTCATCAAAGAAACATCACGTTCACAAACAAAATCAACATTCATCAAAAAAATTACGATATTCCAACGAAACATCACACAATAACAAAAAAAAAATAACACATATAATACATTCATCAAGCAAGACCAATTAAAAAAATTACAATATTTCAAACAATGTTTAATAACAATCCGTAAACATATATAACACATTTTATATAATATATAAAATAATATGTGTAGATATATATACATATGTATTACATATTTAATATAATATAATATATAATATAAAATATAATACATATATAGATATACACATACACATGTACATTACGTATATTACATAATAATATAATAAAATAGATATACGTGTATACATACATACATATATATATATATATATATATATATATATATTACATAATAATATAATATAATATAATATAATCACTTTCCTAAATATTTAGAAACTATAAAACTAATCCTCTTCTACGCCTATACCTACTTATGGCTCTTTTTCTACCCAAGTCTATCACAAAATCCAAATCCCACTACATTCTTACTACCTCCCTTTTCTCTTCAAGAAAGGTTGCTACTTTTGTCAATCCTGTGTTCTCAAACAAAAATTTAAGTTAGAAAAAATAAGAATAAAAAAGAAAATATACCGATAAATTGTACCTCATGTTCCAAGAGAAGTAAAGACTTCTAAATTTAGCAAGCTTGTTAAGAATCAATACAACCTGCAAAATATTTTTAAAATTTTGTTCAAACTTATATCGCATCAGTACATATCAAACAATAATTACTAATTTAAATAATACATTTGCTACTGAAATTTCTTCATGCTTGTAAATATTAATATTGATCCAATTTCAAGAAGCTGAATCTCCAATCCTTTAGCCTCATCTTCAGCATGTTTGTGAGTTGTACATTACAAAAATTCACTTAATCTTTCCAAGCCACACTCTATACCTTACATTTATAGTAAGTTTTACATTACAAAATTTTCACTTGGCACAACCCATTACATACAAAGAAATATCAATACATATTCAAAAGGGTGCCCCAAGTGTAAAATTATCTCTCAACAAAAGTACAAAATAAACTAAAATAATACAATACAACAAATACAATAAATAAATACACGAAAAAACTCATTCAAAATTCATAATATCACAATAAGTAGGACATCAACCATCAACGAAACATAACCAAAACATCCAAAACATATATAACAAAATAAAAAAACAACACCACAGAAAAATTGCTATCACATTCATCAAAGAAACATCACATTCACAAACAAAATCAACATTCATCAAAAAAATTACAATATTCCAACGAAACATCACACAATAACAAAAAAAAATAACACATATAACACATTCATCAATCAAGACCAATCAAAAAAATTACAATATTTCAAACAAAGTTTAATAACAATCCGTAAACATATATAACACATTTTATATAATATATATTTATATAATATATATAATAATATAATGTGTTGATATATGTACATATGTATATTACGTATATTACATAATATATAATACATATATAGATATAGATGTACACATGTATATTACATATATTACATAATAATATAATATAATAGATATACGTGTATACATATATATATATATATATATATATATATATTACATAATAATATGATATAATTATATCACTTTCCTAGATATTTAGAACATATAAAACTAGCCCTCTTCTACGCCTATACCTACTACTTACGACTCTTTTTCTACCCAAATCCATCACAAAATCTAAATCCCACTACATTCTTACTACCTCCATTTTCTCTTCAAGAAAGGCTGCTACTTTTGTCAAACCTGTGTTCTCAAACAAAAATTTAAGTTAGAAAAAATAAGAATAAAAAACAAAATATACCGATAAATAGTACCTCATGTTCCAAGAGAAGTAAAGACTTCTAAATTTAGCAAGCTTGCTAAGAATCAATACAACCTGCAAAATATTTTTAAAATTTTGTTCAAACTTATATCGCATCAGTACAATATCATTCAAACAACAATTTCTAATTTAAATAATACCTTTGCTACTGAAATTTCTTCATGCTTGTAAATATTAATATTGATCCAATTTCAAGAAGCTGAATCTCCAATCTTTTAGCCTCATCTTCAGTTTACATGATTTGTGAGATATATACATTACAAAAATTCACTTAACCTTTCCAAGTCACACTCTATGTCTTACATTTATAGTAAGTTCTACATTACAAAATTTTCACTTGGCACAACCCATTACATACAAAGAAAATATCAATACATATTAAAAAGGGTGCCCAAAGTGTAAAATTATCTCTCAACAAAAGTACAAGATAAACTAGAATAATACATATAACAAATACACTAAATAAATACACGAAAAAACTAGTTCAAAATTCATATCATAATAAGTAGGACATCAACCATCAACGAAACAATATTAACAAAACATCCAAATATATATAACAAAATAAAAAAAAACACCACAAAAAATTTACAATCACATTCATCAAAGAAACATCACATTCAAAAACAAAATCAACATTCATATATAGATATACGTGTAAACATACATACATATATATATATATATATATATATATATATATATCACATAATAATATAATATAATATAATATACTATAATATAATATAATATAATCACTTTCCTAAATATTACCTATAAAACTAATTCTCTTCTACGCCTATACCTACTTACGGCTCTTTTTCTACCCAAGTCTATCACAAAATCCAAATCCCACTACATTCTTACTACCTCCCTTTTCTCTTCAAGAAAGGCTGCTACTTTTGTCAATCATGTGTTCTCAAACAAAAATTTAAGTTAGAAAAAATAAGAATAAAAAAGAAAATATACCGATAAATTGTACCTCATGTTCCAAGAGAAGTAAAGACTTCTAAATTTAGCAAGCTTGCTAAGAATCAATACAACCTGCAAAATATTTTTAAAATTTTGTTCAAACCTATATTGCATCAGTACAATAAATCAAACAACAATTACTAATTTAAATAATACCTTTGCTACTGAAATTTCTTCATGCTTGTAAATATTAATATTGATCCAATTTCAAGAAGCTGAATCTCCAATCTTTTAGCCTCATCTTCAGCTTACATGGTTTGTGAGTTGTACATTACAAAAATTCACTTAACCTTTCCAAGTCACACTCTATACCTTACATTTATAGTAAGTTTTACATTACAAAATTTTCCCTTGGCACAACCCATTACATACAAGGAAATATCAATACATATTCAAAAGGGTGCCCCAAGTGTAAAATTATATCTCAACAAAAGTACGAAATAAACTAAAATAATACAATATAACAAATACACTAAATAAATACACGAAAAAACTCATTAAAAATTCATATCACAATAAGTAGGACATCAACCAGAACGAAACATTATTAACAAAACATCCAAACATATATAACAAAATAAGAAAACAACATCATCACAGAAACATCACATTCACAAACAAAATCAACATTCATCAAAAAAATTACAATATTCCAACAAAACATCACACAATAACAAAAAAGAAATAACACATATAACACATTCATCAAGCAAGACCAATAAAAAAAATACAATATTTCAAACAATGTTTAATAACAATCCGTAAACATATATAACACATTTTATATAATATATATTTATATAATATATATAATAATATAATGTGTAGATATATATACATATGTATTACGTATATAATATAATATAATATATAATATATAATATATAATATAATACATATATAGATATGTGTATACACATTTACATTACGTATATTACATAATAATATAATAAAATAGATATACGTGTATACATATATATATATATATATATATATATATATAAATATATATATTACATAATAATATAATATACTATAATATATTATAATATAATCATTTTCCTAAATATTTAGAACCTACAAAACTAATCCTCTTCTACGCCTATACATACTTACGGCTCTTTTTCTACCCAAGTCTATCACAAAATATTTTGTCAAATCTGTGTTCTCAAACAAAAATTTAAGTTAGAAAAAATAAGAATAAAAAACAAAATATACCGATAAATTGTAACTCATGTTCCAAGAGAAGTAAAGACTTCTAAATTTAGCAAGCTTGCTAAGAATCAATACAACCTGCAAAATATTTTTAAAATTTTGTTCAAACTTATATCGCATCAGTACAATAATTCAAACAACAATTACTAATTTAAATAATACCTTTGCTACAGAAATTTCTTCATGCTTGTAAATATTAATATTGATCCAAATTCAAGAAGCCGAATCTCCAATCTTTTAGCCTCATCTTCAGCTTACATGGTTTGTGAGTTGTAAATTACAAAAATTCACTTAACCATACCTTACATTTATAGTAAGTTTTACATTACAAAATTTTCACTTGGCACAACCCATTACATACAAAGAAATATCAATACATATTCAAAAGGGTGCCCCAAGTGTAAAATTATCTCTCAACAAAAGTGCAAAATAAACTAAAATAATACAATATAACAAATACAATAAATAAATACACGAAAAAACTCATTCAAAATTCATAATATATAAGTAGGACATCAACCATCAACGAAACATAACCAAAACATCCAAAACATATATAACAAAATAAAAAAACAACACCACAGAAAAATTGCTATCACATTCATCAAATAAACATCACATTCACAAACAAAATCAACATTCATCAAAAAAATTACAATATTCCAACGAAACATCACACAATAACAAAAAAAATAACACATATAACACATTCATCAATCAAGACCAATCAAAAAAATTACAATATTTCAAACAAAGTTTAATAACAATCCGTAAACATATATAACACATTTTATATAATATATATAATAATATGTGTTGATATATGTACATATGTATATTACGTATATAATATAATATATAATACATATATAGATATACATGTGTATACACATGTATATTACGTATATTACATAATAATATAATATAATAGATATACGTGTATACATACATACATATATCTATATATATATATTTATATATTACATAATAATATAATATAATTATATCACTTTCCTAAATATTTAGAACCTATAAAACTAATCCTCTCCTACGCCTATACCTACTTACGGCTCATTTTCTACCCAAGTCTATCATAAAATCCAAATCCCACTACATTCTTACTACCTCCCTTTATTCTTCAAGAAAGGCTGCTACTTTTACCAATCATGTGCTCTCAAACAAAAATTTAAGTTAGAAAAAATAAGAATAAAAAAGAAAATATACCGATAAATAGTACCTCATGTTCCAAGAGAAGTAAAGACTTCTAAATTTAGCGAGCTTGCTAAGAATCAATACAACCTACAAAATATTTTTAAAATTTTGTTCAAACTTATATCGCATCAGTACAATATCATTCAAACAACAATTTCTAATTTAAATAATACCTTTGCTACTGAAATTTCTTCATGCTTGTAAATACTAATATTGATCCAATTTCAAGAAGCTGAATCTCCAATCTTTTAGCCTCATCTTCAGCTTACATGGTTTGTAAGTTATACATTACAAAATTTTCACTTGGCACAACCCATTACATACAAAGAATTATCAATACATATTCAAAAGGGTGCCCCAAGTGTAAAATTATCTCTCAACAAAACTACAAGAGATACTAGAATAATACAATATAACAAATACACTAAATAAATACACGAAAAAACTAGTTCAAAATTCATATCACAATAAGTAAGACATCAACCATCAACGAAACAATATTAACAAAACATCCAAATATATATAACAAAATAAAAAAACAACACCACAAAAAAATTACAATCACATTCATCAAAGAAACATCACGTTCACAAACAAAATCAACATTCATCAAAAAAATTACGATATTCCAACGAAACATCACACAATAACAAAAAAAAAATAACACATATAATACATTCATCAAGCAAGACCAATTAAAAAAATTACAATATTTCAAACAATGTTTAATAACAATCCGTAAACATATATAACACATTTTATATAATATATATTTATATAATATATATAATAATATGTGTAGATATATATACATATGTATTACATATTTAATATAATATAATATATAATATAAAATATAATACATATATAGATATACACATATACAAATGTACATTACGTATATTACATAATAATATAATAAAATAGATATACGTGTATACATACATATATATATATATATATATATATATATTACATAATAATATAATATAATATAATATAATCACTTTCCTAAATATTTAGAACCTATAAAACTAATCCTCTTCTGCGCCTATACCTACTTATGGCTCTTTTTCTACCCAAGTCTATCACAAAATCCAAATCCCACTACATTCTTACTACCTCCCTTTTCTCTTCAAGAAAGGTTGCTACTTTTGTCAATCCTGTGTTCTCAAACAAAAATTTAAGTTAGAAAAAATAAGAAGAAAAAAGAAAATATACCGATAAATTGTACCTCATGTTCCAAGAGAAGTAAAGAAAATTTAGCAAGCTTGTTAAGAATCAATACAACCTGCAAAATATTTTTAAAATTTTGTTCAAACTTATATCGCATCAGTACATATCAAACAATAATTACTAATTTAAATAATACATTTGCTACTGAAATTTCTTCATGCTTGTAAATATTAATATTGATCCAATTTCAAGAAGCTGAATCTCCAATCTTTTAGCCTCATCTTCAGCATGTTTGTGAGTTGTACATTACAAAAATTCACTTAATCTTTTCAAGCCACACTCTATACCTTACATTTATAGTAAGTTTTACATTACAAAATTTTCACTTGGCACAACCCATTACATACAAAGAAATATCAATACATATTCAAAAGGGTGCCCCAAGTGTAAAATTATCTCTCAACAAAAGTACAAAATAAACTAAAATAATACAATACAACAAATACAATAAATAAATACACGAAAAAACTCATTCAAAATTCATAATATCACAATAAGTAGGACATCAACCATCAACGAAACATAACCAAAACATCCAAAACATATATAACAAAATAAAAAAACAACACCACAGAAAAATTGCTATCACATTCATCAAAGAAACATCACATTCACAAACAAAATCAACATTCATCAAAAAAATTACAATATTCCAACGAAACATCACACAATAACAAAAAAAAATAACACATATAACACATTCATCAATCAAGACCAATCAAAAAAATTACAATATTTCAAACAAAGTTTAATAACAATCCGTAAACATATATAACACATTTTATATAATATATATTTATATAATATATATAATAATATAATGTGTTGATATATGTACATATGTATATTACGTATATTACATAATATATAATACATATATAGATATAGATGTACACATGTATATTACATATATTACATAATAATATAATATAATAGATATACGTGTATACATATATATATATATATATATATATATATATATATATTACATAATAATATGATATAATTATATAACTTTCCTAAATATTTAGAACCTATAAAACTAATCCTCTCCTACGCCTATACCTACTTACGGCTCTTTTTCTACCCAAGTCGATCACAAAATCCAAATCCCACTACATTCTTACTACCTCCCTTTTCTCTTCAAGAAAGACTGCTACTTTTGTTAAACCTGTGTTCTCAAACAAAAATTTAAGTTAGAAAAAATAAGAATAAAAAAGAAAATATACCGATAAATAATACTTCATGTTCCAAGAGAAGTAAAGACTTCTAAATTTAGCAAGCTTGCTAAGAATCAATACAACCTGCAAAATATTTTTAAAATTTTGTTCAAACTTATATCGCATCAGTACAATATCATTCACACAACAATTTCTAATTTAAATAATACCTTTGCTACTGAAATTTCTTCATGCTTGTAAATATTAATATTGATCCAATTTCAAGAAGCTGAATCTCCAATCTTTTAGCCTCATCTTCAGCTTACAAGGTTTGTGAGTTATACATTACAAAAATTCACTTAAATTTTCAAGTCACACTCTACATTACAAAATTTTCACTTGGCACAACCCATTACATACAAAGAAATATCAATACATATTCAAAAGGGTGCTCCAAATGTAAAATTATCTCTCAACAAAAGTACAAATACTAGAATAATACAATATAACAAATACACTACATAAATACACGAAAAAACTAGTTCAAAATTTATATCACAATAAGTAGGACATCAACCATCAACGAAACAATATTAACAAAACATCCAAATATATATAACAAAATAAAAAACAACATCACAAAAAAATTACAATCACATTCATCAAAGAAACATCACGTTCACAAACAAAATCAACATTCATCAAAAAAATTACAATATTCCAACGAAACATCACACAATAACAAAAAAAAATAACACATATAACACATTCATCAAGCAAGACCAATCAAAAAAATTACAATATTTCAAACAATGTTTAATAACAATCCGTAAGCATATATAACACATTTTATATAATATGTATTTATATAATATATATAATAATATAATGTGTAGATATATATACATATGTATTACATATTTAATATAATATAATATATATATATATAATATAAAATATAATACATATATAGATATACACATACACATGTACATTACGTATATTACATAATAATATAACAAAATAGATATACGTGTATACATACATATATATATATATATATATATATATATATATATATATTACATAATAATATAATATAATATAATCACTTTCCTAAATTTTTAAAACCTATAAAACTAATCCTCTTCTACGCCTATACCTACTTACGGCTCTTTTTCTATCCAAGTCTATCACAAAATTCAAATCCCACTACATTCTTACTACCTCCCTTTTCTCTTCAAGAAAGGCTGCTACTTTTGTCAATCCTGTGTTCTCAAACAAAAATTTAAGTTAGAAAAAATAAGAATAAAAAAGAAAATATACCGATAAATTGTACCTCATGTTCCAAGAGAAGTAAAGACTTCTAAATTTAGCAGGCTTGCTAAGAATCAATACAACCTGCAAAATATTTTTAAAATTTTGTTCAAACTTATATCGCATCAGTACAATAATTCAAACAACAATTACTAATTTAAATAATACCTTTGCTACTGAAATTTCTTCATGCTTGTAAATATTAATATTGATCCAAGTTCAAGAAGCTGAATCTCCAATCTTTTAGCTTCATCTTTAGCTTACATGGTTTGTGAGTTGTACATTACAAAAATTCACTTAACAATACCTTACATTTATAGTAAGTTTTACATTACAAAATTTTCATTTGGCACAACCCATTACATACAAAGAAATATCAATACATATTCAAAAGGGTGCCCCAAGTGTAAAATTATCTCTCAACAAAAGTACAAAATAAACTAAAATAATACAATACAACAAATACAATAAATAAATACACGAAAAAACTCATTCAAAATTCATAATATCACAATAAGTAGGACATCAACCATCAACCAAACATAACCAAAACATCCAAAACATATATAACAAAATAAAAAAACAACACCACAGAAAAATTGCTATCACATTCATCAAAGAAACATCACATTCACAAACAAAATCAACATTCATCAAAAAAATTACAATATTCCAACGAAACATCACACAATAACAAAAAAAAAATAAGACATATAACACATTCATCAATCAAGACCAATCAAAAAAATTACAATATTTCAAACAAAGTTTAATAACAATCCGTAAACATATATAATACATTTTATATAATATATATTTATATAATATATATAATAATATAATTTGTTGATATATGTACATATGTATATTACGTATATAATATAATATATAATAAATATATAGATATACATGTGTATACACATGTATATTACGTATATTACATAATAATATAATATAATAGATAGACGTGTATACATATATATATATATATATATATATATATATATATTACATAATAATATGATATAATTATATAACTTTCCTAAATATTTAGAACCTATAAAACTAATCCTCTCCTACGCCTATACCTACTTACGGCTCTTTTTCTACCCAAGTCTATCACAAAATCCGAATCCCACTACATTCTTACTACCTCCCTTTTCTCTTCAAGAAAGACTGCTACTTTTGTTAAACCTGTGTTCTCAAACAAAAATTTAAGTTAGAAAAAATAAGAATAAAAAAGAAAATATACCGATAAATAATACCTCATGTTCCAAGAGAAGTAAAGACTTCTAAATTTAGCAAGCTTGCTAAGAATCAATACAACCTGCAAAATATTTTTAAAATTTTGTTCAAACTTATATCGCATCAGTACAATATCATTCACACAACAATTTCTAATTTAAATAATATCTTTGCTACTGAAATTTCTTCATGCTTGTAAATATTAATATTGATCCAATTTCAAGAAGCTGAATCTCCAATCTTTTAGCCTCATCTTCAGCTTAAATGGTTTGTGAGTTATACATTACAAAAATTCACTTAAATTTCCAAGTCACACTCTACATTACAAAATTTTCTCTTGGCACAACCCATTACATACAAGGAAATATCAATACATATTCAAAAGGGTGCCCCAAGTGTAAAATTATATCTCAACAAAAGTACAAAATAAACTAAAATAATACAATATAACAAATACACTAAATAAATACACGAAAAACCTAGTTCAAAATTCATATCACAATAAGTAGGACATCAACCATCAACGAAACAATATTAACAAAACATCCACATATATATAACAAAATAAAAAACAACACCACAAAAAAATTACAATCACATTCATCAAAGAAACATCACGTTCACAAACAAAATCAACATTCATCAAAAAAATTACAATATTCCAACGAAACATCACACAATAACAAAAAAAAATAACACATATAACACATTCATCAAGCAAAACCAATCAAAAAAATTACAATATTTCAAACAATGTTTAATAACAATCCGTAAGCATATATAACACATTTTATATAATATGTATTTATATAATATATATAATAATATAATGTGTAGATATATATACATATGTATTACATATTTAATATAATATAATATATATATATATATATATATATACACATGTACATTACGTATATTACATAATAATATAACAAAATAGATATACGTGTATACATACATATATATATATATATATATATATATATATTACATAATAATATAATATAATATAATCACTTTCCTAAATTTTTAAAACCTATAAAACTAATCCTCTTCTACGCCTATACCTACTTACGGCTCTTTTTCTACCCAAGTCTATCACAAAATTCAAATTCCACTACATTCTTACTACCTCCCTTTTCTCTTCAAGAAAGGCTGCTACTTTTGTCAATCCTGTGTTCTCAAACAAAAATTTAAGTTAGAAAAAATAAGAATAAAAAAGAAAATATACCGATAAATTGTACCTCATGTTCCAAGAGAAGTAAAAACTTCTAAATTTAGCAGGCTTGCTAAGAATCAATACAACCTGCAAAATATTTTTAAAATTTTGTTCAAACTTATATCGCATCAGTACAATAACTCAAACAACAATTACTAATTTAAATAATACCTTTGCTACTGAAATTTCTTCATGCTTGTAAATATTAATATTGATCCAAGTTCAAGAAGCTGAATCTCCAATCTTTTAGCGTCATCTTTAGCTTACATGGTTTGTGAGTTGTACATTACAAAAATTCACTTAACAATACCTTACATTTATAGTAAGTTTTACATTACAAAATTTTCACTTGGCACAACCCATTACATACAAAGAAATATCAATACATATTCAAAAGGGTGCCCCAAGTGTAAAATTATCTCTCAACAAAAGTACAAAATAAACTAAAATAATACAATACAACAAATACAATAAATAAATACACGAAAAAACTCATTCAAAATTCATAATATCACAATAAGTAGGACATCAACCATCAACGAAACATAACCAAAACATCCAAAACATATATAACAAAATAAAAAAACAACACCACAGAAAAATTGCTATCACATTCATCAAAGAAACATCACATTCACAAACAAAATCAACATTCATCAAAAAAATTACAATATTCCAACGAAACATCACACAATAACAAAAAAAAAAAATAAGACATATAACACATTCATCAATCAAGACCAATCAAAAAAATTACAATATTTCAAACAAAGTTTAATAACAATCCGTAAACATATATAATACATTTTATATAATATATATAATAATATAATGTGTTGATATATGTACACATGTATATTACGTATATAATATAATATATAATAAATATATAGATATACATGTGTATACACATGTATATTACGTATATTACATAATAATATAATATAATAGATATACGTGTGTATATATATATATATATATTACATAATAATATGATATAATTATATATCTTTCCTAAATATTTAGAACCTATAAAACTAATCCTCTCCTACGCCTATACCTACTTACGGCTCTTTTTCTACCCAAGTCGATCACAAAATCCAAATCCCACTACATTCTTACTACCTCCCTTTTCTCTTCAAGAAAGACTGCTACTTTTGTTAAACCTGTGTTCTCAAACAAAAATTTAAGTTAGAAAAAATAAGAATAAAAAAGAAAATATACCGATAAATAATACCTCATGTTCCAAGAGAAGTAAAGACTTCTAAATTTAGCAAGCTTGCTAAGAATCAATACAACCTGCAAAATATTTTTAAAATTTTGTTCAAACTTATATCGCATCAGTACAATATCATTCACACAACAATTTCTAATTTAAATAATACCTTTGCTACTGAAATTTCTTCATGCTTGTAAATATTAATATTGATCCAATTTCAAGAAGCTGAATCTCTAATCTTTTAGCCTCATCTTCAGCTTACATGGTTTGTGAGTTATACATTACAAAAATTCACTTAAATTTCCAAGTCCCACTCTACATTACAAAATTTTCACTTGGCACAACCCATTACATACAAAGAAATATCAATACATATTCAAAAGGGTGCTCCAAATGTAAAATTATATCTCAACAAAAGTACAAATACTAGAATAATACAATATAACAAATACAATAAATAAATACACGAAAAAACCAATTCAAAATTCATATCACAATAAGTAAGACATCAACCATCAACGAAAAAATATTAACAAAACATCCAAATATATATAACAAAATAAAAAACAACACCACAAAAAAATTACAATCACATTCATCAAAGAAACATCACATTCACAAACAAAATCAACATTCATCAAAAAAATTACAATATTCCAACGAAACATAACACAATAACAAAAAAAAAATAACACATATAACACATTCATCAAGCAAGACCAATCAAAAAAATTACAATATTTCAAACAATGTTAAATAACAATCCGTAAACATATATAACACATTTTATATAATATATATTTATATAATATATATAATAATATAATGTGTAGATATATATACATATGTATTACATATTTAATATAATATAATATATAATACATATATAGATATACACATGTACATTACGTATATTACATAATAATATAATAAAATAGATATACGTGTATACATATATATATATACATATATATATATATATATATATATATATATATATATATATATATATATTACATAATAATATAATATAATCACTTTCCTAAATTTTTAGAACCTATAAAACTAATCCTCTTCTACGCCTATACCTACTTACGGCTCTTTTTCTACCCAAGTCTATCACAAAATCCAAATCCCACTACATTCTTACTACCTCCCTTTTCTCTTCAAGAAAGGCTGCTACTTTTGTCAATCCTGTGTTCTCAAACAAAAATTTAAGTTAGAAAAAATAAGAATAAAAAAGAAAATATACCGATAAATTGTACCTCATGTTCCAAGAGAAGTAAAGACTTCTAAATTTAGCAAGCTTGCTAAGAATCAATACAACCTGCAAAATATTTTTAAAATTTTGTTCAAACTTATATCGCATCAGTATAATAATTCAAACAATTACTAATTTAAATAATACCTTTGCTACTGAAATTTCTTCATGCTTGTAAATATTAATATTGATCCAAGTTCAAGAAGCTGAATCTCCAATCTTTTAGCTTCATCTTTAGCTTACATGGTTTGTGAGTTGTACATTACAAAAATTCACTTAACCATACCTTACATTTATAGTAAGTTTTACATTACAAAATTTTCACTTGGCACAACCCATTACATACAAAGAAATATCAATACATATTCAAAAGGGTGCCCCAAGTGTAAAATTATCTCTCAACAAAAGTACAAAATAAACTAAAATAATACAATACAACAAATACAATAAATAAATACACGAAAAAACTCATTCAAAATTCATAATATCACAATAAGTAGGACATCAACCATCAACGAAACATAACCAAAACATCCAAAACATATATAACAAAATAAAAAAACAACACCACAGAAAAATTGCTATCACATTCATCAAAGAAACATCACATTCACAAACAAAATCAACATTCATTAAAAAAATTACAATATTCCAACGAAACATCACACAATAACAAAAAAAAAAATAACACATATAACACATTCATCAATCAAGACCAATCAAAAAAATTACAATATTTCAAACAAAGTTTAATAACAATCCGTAAACATATATAACACATTTTATATAATATATATTTATATAATATATATAATAATATAATGTGTTGATATATGTACATATGTATATTACGTATATTACATAATAATATAATATAATAGATATACGTATATATATATATATATATATATATATATATATATATTACATAATAATATGATATAATTATATATCTTTCCTAAATATTTAGAACCTATAAAACTAATCCTCTCCTACGCCTATACCTACTTACGGCTCTTTTTCTACCCAAGTCGATCACAAAATCCAAATCCCACTACATTCTTACTACCTCCCTTTTCTCTTCAAGAAAGACTGCTACTTTTGTTAAACCTGTGTTCTCAAACAAAAATTTAAGTTAGAAAAAATAAGAATAAAAAAGAAAATATACCGATAAATAATACCTCATGTTCCAAGAGAAGTAAAGACTTCTAAATTTAGCAAGCTTGCTAAGAATCAGTACAACCTGCAAAATATTTTTAAAATTTTGTTCAAACTTATATCGCATCAGTACAATATCATTCACACAACAATTTCTAATTTAAATAATACCTTTGCTACTGAAATTTCTTCATTCTTGTAAATATAAATATTGATCCAATTTCAAGAAGCTGAATCTCCAATCTTTTAGCCTCATCTTCAGCTTACATGGTTTGTGAGTTATACATTACAAAAATTCACTTAAATTTCCAAGTCACACTCTACATTACAAAAATTTCACCTGGCACAACCCATTACATACAAAGAAATATCAATACATATTCAAAAGGGTGCTCCAAATGTAAAATTATCTCTCAACAAAAGTACAAATACTAGAATAATACAATATAACAAATACACTAAATAAATACACGAAAAAACTAGTTCAAAATTCATATCACAATAAGTAGGACATCAACCATCAACGAAACAATATTAACAAAACATCCAAATATATATAACAAAATAAAAAACAACACCACAAAAAAATTACAATCACATTCATCAAAGAAACATCACGTTCACAAACAAAATCAACATTCATCAAAAAAATTACAATATTCCAACGAAACATCACACAAGAACAAAAAAAAATAACACATAACACATTCATCAAGCAAGACCAATCAAAAAAATTACAATATTTCAAACAATGTTTAATAACAATCCGTAAACATATATAACACATTTTATATAATATATATTTATATAATATATATAATAATATAATGTGTAGATATATATACATATGTATTACATATTTAATATAATATAATATATAATATAAAATATAAAATATAATACATATATAGATATACACATATACACATGTACATTACGTATATTACATAATAATATAATAAAATAGATATACGTGTATACATACATATATATATATATATATATATATATATTACATAATAATATAATATAATATAATCACTTTCCTAAATTTTTAGAACCTATAAAACTAATCCTCTTCTACGCCTATACCTACTTACGGCTCTTTTTCTACCCAAGTCTATCACAAAATCCAAATCCCACTACATTCTTACTACCTCCCTTTTCTCTTCAAGAAAGGCTGCTACTTTTGTCAATCCTGTGTTCTCAAACAAAAATTTAAGTTAGAAAAAATAAGAATAAAAAAGAAAATATACCGATAAATTGTACCTCATGTTCCAAGAGAAGTAAAGACTTCTAAATTTAGCAGGCTTGCTAAGAATCAATACAACCTGCAAAATATTTTTAAAATTTTGTTCAAACTTATATCGCATCAGTACAATAATTCAAACAACAATTACTAATTTAAATAATACCTTTGCTACTGAAATTTCTTCATGCTTGTAAATATTAATATTAATCCAAGTTCAAGAAGCTGAATCTCCAATCTCTTAGCCTCATCTTCAGCTTACATGGTTTGTGAGTTGTACATTACAAAAATTCACTTAACCATACCTTACATTTATAGTAAGTTTTACATTACAAAATTTTCACTTGGCACAACCCATTACATACAAAGAAATATCAATACATATTCAAAAGGGTGCCCCAAGTGTAAAATTATCTCTCAACAAAAGTACAAAATAAACTAAAATAATACAATACAACAAATACAATAAATAAATACACGAAAAAACTCATTCAAAATTCATAATATCACAATAAGTAGGACATCAACCATCAACGAAACATAACCAAAACATCCAAAACATATATAACAAAATAAAAAAACAACACCACAGAAAAATTGCTATCACATTCATCAAAGAAACATCACATTCACAAACAAAATCAACATTCATCAAAAAAATTACAATATTCCAACGAAACATCACACAATAACAAAAAAAAAAAATAAGACATATAACACATTCATCAATCAAGACCAATCAAAAAAATTACAATATTTCAAACAAAGTTTAATAACAATCCGTAAACATATATAATACATTTTATATAATATATATTTATATAATATATATAATAATATAATGTGTTGATATATGTACATATGTATATTACGTATATAATATAATATATAATAAATATATAGATATACATGTGTATACACATGTATATTACGTATATTACATAATAATATAATATAATAGATATACGTGTATACATATATATATATATATATATATATATATATATATATATATATATACATAATAATATGATATAATTATATATCTTTCCTAAATATTTAGAACCTATAAAACTAATCCTCTCCTACGCCTATACCTACTTACGGCTCTTTTTCTACCCAAGTCGATCACAAAATCCAAATCCCACTACATTCTTACTACCTCCCTTTTCTCTTCAAGAAAGACTGCTACTTTTGTTAAACCTGTGTTCTCAAACAAAAATTTAAGTTAGAAAAAATAAGAATAAAAAAGAAAATATACCGATAAATAATACCTCATGTTCCAAGAGAAGTAAAGACTTCTAAATTTAGCAAGCTTGCTAAGAATCAATACAACCTGCAAAATATTTTTAAAATTTTGTTCAAACTTATATCGCATCAGTACAATATCATTCACACAACAATTTCTAATTTAAATAATATCTTTGCTACTGAAATTTCTTCATGCTTGTAAATATTAATATTGATCCAATTTCAAGAAGCTGAATCTCCAATCTTTTAGCCTCATCTTCAGCTTACATGGTTTGTGAGTTATACATTACAAAAATTCACTTAAATTTCCAAGTCACACTCTACATTACAAAATTTTCACTTGGCACAACCCATTACATACAAAGAAATATCAATACATATTCAAAAGGGTGCTCCAAATGTAAAATTATCTCTCAACAAAAGTACAAGATACTAGAATAATACAATATAACAAATACACTAAATAAATACACGAAAAAACTAGTTCAAAATTCATATCACAATAAGTAGGACATCAACCATCAACGAAACAATATTAACAAAACATCCAAATATATAACAAAATAAAAAATAACACCACAAAAAAATTACAATCACATTCATCAAAGAAACATCACGTTCACAAACAAAATCAACATTCATCAAAAAAATTACAATATTCCAACGAAACATCACACAATAACAAAAAAAAATAACACATATAACACATTCATCAAGCAAGACCAATCAAAAAAATTACAATATTTCAAACAATGTTTAATAACAATCCGTAAACATATATAACACATTTTATATAATATAATATATAATATAAACTATAATACATATATAGATATACACATTTACACATGTACATTACGTATATTACATAATAATATAATAAAATAGATATACGTGTATACATATATATATATATATATATATATATAATATAATATAATATAATATAATATAATATAATCACTTACCTAAATTTTTAGAACCTATAAAACTAATCCTCTTCTACGCCTATACCTACTTACGGCTCTTTTTCTACCCAAGTCTATCACAAAATCCAAATCCCACTACATTCTTACTACCTCCCTTTTCTCTTCAAGAAATGCTGCTACTTTTGTCAATCCTGTGTTCTCAAACAAAAATTTAAGTTAGAAAAAATAAGAATAAAAAAGAAAATATACCGATAAATTGTATCTCATGTTCCAAGAGAAGTAAAGACTTCTAAATTTCTGGCTTGCTAAGAATCAATACAACCTGCAAAATATTTTTAAAATTTTGTTCAAACTTATATCGCATCAGTACAATAATTCAAACAACAATTACTAATTTAAATAATACCTTTGCTACTAAAATTTCTTCATGCTTGTAAATATTAATATTGATCCAAGTTCAAGAAGCTGAATCTCCAATCTTTTAGCCTCATCTTCAGCTTACATGGTTTGTGAGTTGTACATTACAAAAATTCACTTAACCATATCTTACATTTATAGTAAGTTTTACATTACAAAATTTTCACTTGGCACAACCCATTACATACAAAGAAATATCAATACATATTCAAAAGGGTGCCCCAAGTGTAAAATTATCTCTCAACAAAAGTACAAAATAAACTAAAATAATACAATATAACAAATACAATAAATAAATACACGAAAAAACCCATTCAAAATTCATAATATATAAGTAGGACATCAACCATCAACGAAAATAACCAAAACATCCAAAACATATATAACAAAATAAAAAAACTACACCACAGAAAAATTGCTATCACATTCATCAAAGAAACATCACATTCACAAACAAAATCAACATTCATCAAAAAAATTACAATATTCCAACGAAACATCACACAATAACAAAAAAAAATAACACATAACACATTCATCAATCTAGACCAATCAAAAAAATTACAATATTTCAAACAAAGTTTAATAACAATCCGTAAACATATATAACACATTTTATATAATATATATTTATATAATATATATAATAATATAATGTGTTGATATATGTACATATGTATATTACGTATATAATATAATATATAATAAATATATAGATATACATGTGTATACACATGTATATTACGTATATTACATAATAATATAATATAATAGATATACGTGTATACATATATATATATATAAATATATATATATATATATATATATATATTACATAATAATATGATATAATTATATAACTTTCCTAAATATTTAGAACCTATAAAACTAATCCTCTCCTACGCCTATACCTACTTACGGCTCTTTTTCTACCCAAGTCTATCATAAAATCTAAATCCCACTACATTCTTACTACCTCCCTTTTCTCTTCAAGAAGGGATGCTACTTTTGTCAAACCTGTATTCTCAAACAAAAATTTAAGTTAGAAAAAATAAGAATAAAAAAGAAAATATACCGATAAATAGTATACCTCATGTTCCAAGAGAAGTAAAGACTTCTAAATTTAGCAAGCTTGCTAAGAATCAATACAACCTGCAAAATATTTTTAAAATTTTGCTCAAACTTATATCGCATCAGTACAATATCTTTCAAACAACAATTTCTAATTTTAAATAATACCTTTGCTACTGAAATTTCTTCATTCTTGTAAATATTAATATTGATCCAATTTCAAGAAGCTAAATCTCCAATCTTTTAGCCTCATCTCCAGCTTACATGGTTTGTGAGTTATACATTACAAAAATTCACTTAACCTTTCCAAGTCACACTCTATGCCTTACATTTATAGTAAGTTCTACATTACAAAATTTTCACTTGGCACAACCCATTACATACAAAGAAATATCAATACATATTCAAAAGTCAAAAGGGTGCCCCAAGTGTAAAATTATCTCTCAACAAAAGTACAAAATAAACTAGAATAATACAATATAACAAATACACTAAATAAATACACGAAAAAACTAGTTCAAAATTCATATCACAATAAGTAGGGCATCAACCATCAACGAAACAATATTAACAAAACATCCAAATATATATAACAAAATAAAAAAACAACACCATAAAAAAATTACAATCACATTCATCAAAGAAACATCACGTTCACAAACAAAATCAACATTCATCAAAAAAATTACAATATTCCAACGAAACATCACACAATAACAAAAAAAAAATAACACATATTCATCAAGCAAGACCAATCAAAAAAATTACAATATATAACACATATATAACACATTTTATATAATATATATTTATATAATATATATAATAATATAATGTGTAGATATATATACATATGTATTACATATATAATATAATATAATATATAATATATAATATAAAATATAATACATATATAGATATACACATGTACATTACGTATATTACATAATAATATAATAAAATAGATATATATATATATATATATATATATATATATATATTACATAATAATATAATATAATATAATATAATCACTTTCCTAAATATTTAGAACCTATAAAACTAATCCTCTTCTACGCCTATACCTACTTACGGCTCTTTTTCTACCCAAGTCTATCACAAAATCCAAATCCCACTACATTCTTACTACCTCCCTTTTCTCTTCAAGAAAGGCTGCTACTTTTGTCAAACTTGTGTTCTCAAACAAAAATTTAAGTTAGAAAAAATAAGAATAAAAAAAAAATATGCCAATAAATAGTACCTCATGTTCCAAGAGAAGTAAAGACTTCTAAATTTAGCAAGCTCGCATCAGTACAATATCATTCACACAACAATTTCTAATTTAAATAATACCTTTGCTACTGAAATTTCTTCATGCTTGTAAATATCAATATTGATCCAATTTCAAAAAGCTGAATCTCCCATCTTTTAGCCTCATCTTCAGCTTACATGGTTTGTGAGTGTAAATTACAAAAAAATTATCTCTCAACAAAAGTACAAAATAAATTAAAATAATACAATATAACAAGTACACAAAATAGATACGCGAAAAAACTCATTCAAAATTCATATCACAATAAGTAGGACATCAACTACCAACGAAACATTATTAACAAAACATCCAAACATATATAACAAAATAATAAAACAACACAACAAAAAAATTACAATCACATTCATCAACTAAACATCACATTCATAAACAAAATCAACATTCATCAAAAAAATTACAATATTCCAACGAAACATCTCATTCAAAACAAATATTACAATATTCCAACGAAACATCACATTCAAAACAAATATTACAATATTCCAACGAAACATCACACAATAACAAAAAAAATAACACACATATATAACACATTCATCAAGCAAGACCAATCAAAAAAATTACAATATTTCAGTTTAATAACAATCCGTAAACATATATAACACATTTTATATAATATATATTTATATAATATATATAATATAAAGTGTATACATACATATATATATTATATATATAATATATAATATAGTACATATATATATATATATATATATATATATATATATACTCACATACACATGTATTTTACGTATATTACATAATAATATTATAATACAATATAATAGATATATACGTGTATATATACATATATATATTGCATAATAATATAATTACATCACTTTCCTAAATATTTAGAACCTATAAAAACTAGTACTCTTCTACGCCTATACCTACTTACGACTCTTTTTCTACCAAAATCTATCACAAAATCCAAATCCCACTACATTCTTACTACCTCCCTTTTCTGTTCAACAAAGGCTGTTACTTTTGTCAAACCTGTGTTCTCAAACAAAAATTTAAGTTGGAAAAAATAAGAATAAAAAAGAAAATATACCGATAAATAGTAGTACCTCATATTCCAAGAGAAGTAAAGACTTCTGAATTTAACAAGCTTGCTAAGAATCAATACAACCTGAAAAATATTTTTTAAATTTTATTCAAACTTATATCGCATCAGTACAACATCATTCAAACAACAATTTCTAATTTAAATAATACATTTGCTACTGAAATTTCTTCATGCTTGTAAATATCAATATTGATTCAATTTCAAGAAGTTGAATCTCCTATCTTTTAATGTCATCTTCAGCTTACATGGTTTGTGAGTTGTACATTACAAAAATTCACTCAACCTTTCCAAGCCACGCTATATGCCTTACATTTATAGTAAGTTCTACATTACAAAATTTTCACTTGGCACAGTCCCATATAAAGACATACAAAGAAATATCAATACATATAAATTATCTCTCAACAAAAGTAGAAAATAAACTAGAATAATACAATATAACAAATACACTAAATAGATACACGAAAATACTCATTCAAAATTCACAATAAGCTATAATTTAATCAATAACCACCAACGAAGCATCACATTCAAGCAAGACCAATCAAAAAATTACAATATTCCAAATAAAGTTTAGAATTACACGACTCATACCAAAAACCAATCCGTAAGCATATGTAACATATTTTATATAATATATATTTATATAATATATAATATAATGTGTATCTATACATATATTACGTATATAATATAATATAATACAAATAATTATAATATAATATAATATCACTTTCCTAAATATTTAGAACCTATAAAACTAACCCTCTTCTACGCCTATACCTTACTTACGGCTCTTTTTCTACCCAAATCTATCACAAAATCCAAATCTCACTACATTCCTTACTACCTCCCTTTTCTTTTCAAGAAAGGCTGCTACTTTTGTCAAACTTGTGTTCTCAAACAAAAATTTAAGTTAGAAAGAAAATATATCGATAAATAGTACCTCATGTTCCAAGAAAAGTAGAGACTTCTAAATTGAGCAAGTTTACTGAGACTCAATACAACCTGCAAAATATTTTTAAAATCTCGTTCAAACTTAAATCACATTAATACAATATCATTCAAACATAGCAAACAACAATTTCTAATTTTAATAATACACTTGCTACTGAAATTTCTTCATGCTTGCAAATACATTAATATTGATTCAATTTCAAAAAGTTGAATCTCCTATCTTTTACCTCTATCTTCAACTTACATGGTTGTGAGTTGTAATAAAAAGTTTTTATTACAAGTTTTATGTGCTTTGGATGGCAATTATATTAGCAACTTTCTGCATTTGCTCATGAATTGTTTAATTCATGTTATATGTTTGTCTAAATCCTCTTTCTAGACTGTATGTTTATTTGTGTGCGCGTCTAGATTCTTTATGTGAATGTTATACTTTTATACTTATCAAATAAAAGTTTAAATTAACATAATGGATGTTATACTTTCATACTATATGGATGTTATGGAGGTTATACTTTTATACTTACAATGGTAATATCATTATGAATGTTATATTTTTATGCTTATATGGTAACACATACTTATAATTAATGTGTGTCGGCCTTTTAAATTTTGGTTGTACTACCTTGGGGGTGTTATATAAACTGTGTTGTATTTGATCAACTGAGAAAAGATATTGCTATTACGTATTTTTCCTTCCTTATATTTTTTGGCTACTTTGTTTAAATTTTATAACCGGAAGAAACAGAAAATATAGGATTACAAGGGGCATAAAATTACTGTAATGACCACCTTGTGTACTATTATTCTATTCTATAAATGTTTACTGGTAGGAGATAAATTAGGAAATTACCAAATAGAGAGTGGGTTTCCAACGGAGGAATATTAATATTATATACTATAACAGTAGTATTCCCAAGTTGGGAACAATACACGAGTAGAGAAGTACTCCACTTGGGGCCGGTAACTTTAAAGTAAGTTCAAGGTATATTAAAAGGATGATGATAGCCATAAATTTGACAGATCATCATTTTGTCCATTAAAATTACCAAAAATACTAATTGTTAGTACATATTAGTGGAATATGTCACCCGTGGGTATTTATTGATTAGGACTACCTAAAAGGTGTTACATGATAAATATGCTGCAGAGATATCTCCTCAAGTCATATGCATTCCCTGTTTTGAAAACAAAAAAGGTTACAGCTCATAGAGACTTAAATAAATCACTAACCTCAGCAGCCAGCTCCAAATCCATATTCTGAAGAAATCTTGGGGCAAAAAACAAAGGGAATTATTTTTATATGCAGACATCCTGCATATTAAAATATGTAGTAAATATCACAACTTATTTGCAGAAAATAAGATATCTTACTTCGAACAAGACTTGTGAGCTTCAAAAGAGTTGCAACAAAATTATATATAGTCCTGAGAAGCGACTGATTTTCCCTCCCAATCCCGAGAATTTGATACATGAATTCAGAACTGATTCAATATGAGATGGTGAATCAAAATGAAGCACATACAACCAAATGTAGTTAAAATGTGTAATGAAAGTGAAGTTAATGGTTCCACTTTTCCTCCGGTTGAGGGAATATTGCATATGGGTTGAGTTCTTCTTTTGATGGTTTTGGCAGAGCAGTATCTTCAACAGTATTTTTCTCCTACGCTTACAAGTAGCATAGGCAGGCAGACAGCATTCAAAGAATACAGCCATGCTCACCTCTACTTTGACAGGCTTTTCTTTCTTCTTTTTAACAGGCTTCTCGTTATCTGCAGCAGTCCTTTCACCAAGTAATGCATACAATTTTGCATCGATGAGTTGCTGTTACAAAAAGAAAAACCAGAGCAAATTGTTTGAATACCTAGTTCGTATTCGAGGTAAGTATAGCGTATAAGAGGGCCAAAATCAATGATTAGGACAGCGCCCATAATTGCAGGACTAATGTGCCCCTTAAGGGAGGGGGGTGAGAAAAGTTTAATCTTTGGATCCGCCCATGGCTGCCTCTTCCGAATATGACCAAAAGTTTCGCCAACTAGACAAAAAGTAATTGCAAAGGTATAATGTTGCTCTAAAAGTATAGACATCCAAGGCTGGTAGGAAAAACTAGACTATGCACCATCATGATATATAACAGCCAAGTTACTAGAATAAGCAGGTTGCTAATATTTTCCTTCCCTATATTTTTTGGCTACTTTGTTTAAATTTTATAACCGGAAGAAACAGAAAATATAGGATTACAAGGGGCTGGTAACTTTAAAGTAAGTTCAAGGTATATTAAAAGGATGATGTGATATCCATAAATTTGACAGATCATCATTTTGTCCATTAAAATTACCAAATACTAATTGTTAGTACATATTAATGGATTATGTCACCCGTGGGTATTTTATTGATTAGGACTACATAAAAGGTGTTACATGATAAATATGCTGCAGAGATATCTCCTCAAGTCATATGTATTCCTCATAGAGACTTAAATAAATCACTAACCTCAGCCAGCTCAAAATCCAAATTCTGAAGAAATCTTGGGGCAAAAAACAAAGGGAATTATTTTTATATGCAGACATCCTGCATATTAAAATATGTAGTAAATATCACAACTTATTTGCAAAAAATAAGATATCTTACTTGGAAAAGGACTATGAGCTTCAAAAGTGTTGCAACAAAATTATATATAGTCCTGAGAAGCGTGAAAATGGCTGATTTTCCCTCCCAATACCGAGAATTTGATACATGAAATCAGAACTGATTCAATATGAGATGGTGAATCAAAATGAAGTATATACAACCAAATGTAGTTAAAATGTGTAATGAAAGTGAACTTAATAGTTCCAATTACCAACATATTGGTAATTGGAAAATGATTTTACAAAACTATTGATCTACCTGCAAATCTAAGCATAGAGGCACTTCAGTCTCCTCCATTTTGGCTGCAGAGATAAACAAGCTACAGCCAGCAATTGCATCATCCAAGCTTTGCCCTTCTGCAATAAAGAGTCATTTAAAAATGAGCATATAACTACTACCTACAATTAACATTTTAACTAAATAAAATTGAATAACTTAGGCTTTGATTTAGGAGCTTACTGGTAAGTCATAGGCAGGAAGGAATATGTTCAAGTAGTTTACAGACAAACATGCACACAGGAGGTCCAAAACTGAAATGGTCATGAACCTGTTGTAAACCAAACAAGAAATTGCATTGAGTAATTTTCAATAACAAGAAGAATCTAATTGTTTTTTGGTTGTTTGTTTTTTCAATAAAGAAGGGGAAACTGAAATACAATTTCAGACAGTAAAAGATCCAACCAAAACCCATTTCATTTTAATGCGCGACTACAATAATAAAAAAGGAATCCAAAATTAAAGAAAATCAAAACACAGTTCATCAAACACCAAAAACTACCCAAGAAAAGGTCTATCATAAACTGAAATCAGAATCCAAATTCACTTCAAATACATAATACCCACGTTCATCAAATGATTAAAACATTCAAAAAATGGAATCTAAATCCAAATATCAATCATCGAAAGTTCTAAACTCAAAGAAACATTATCCAAAAATAGGGGGAAAACCCATTAAAAAGACGACTGGATCTACCTTTCCCATCCAATCAACAGCCAGGCCTGGCACACAAATCCTCATTCCTCAATCTCTTCAAGTCATCACCAGCAGGAAAAGGGAGTAGCCATTCGCGAGCAAATGTTGAAACCCTAAAGCACTAGATCTGCACTGCGAATCAAGATTTGTAGACACCAAACCCTGATAATGGTGTTTCCAAATAGAACAACATTAATAAATAAAAAAGTCAAGTAGACTCTCATACTCAAAGTGACAGACAAAACAAACAAAAACCCAATTAGACAAGAAATCAAGGAAAAAGCCCAATTAGACAGAAATCATATGTAAAGAAAACATCTATTCAATGTAAGCCACAAACAATACAAATTATTAATAGCAATCATAAAAAAAAATCCACAAAACTCACAGAGAGAAAAAGAATAGAGAAGAAATCATTACAAAAATTAAATTAAAAAATATGTAAAAGAATACAACTAGATAATAATTAAACTAACTCCACAGAGAAGAAAAAATTGAAATGAATTGCTGTCTCTTGATATCAAAATTTAAGCATCCAATATACACCAAAAAATAGGGTTTACTGAACACACATGAATAGAAAATTTTTAAGTGTAGAATAGAAAATATAATTGTAGGATAATCAAAAGAAAGAGAAGCCCCAATAATCACTATAAACAATAAATACAAAAGATGTAAAAGAATTTAGAGAACCCTAGAATGCAAGAGAAACCGAACAAACTCGAAAATATCAAAATGAATTACTTTCTCTTGAAATCAAAATTAAGAATCAATAAACGCCGAATACTAGGGTTTACAGAACAGAACACAGTATGGATGGAAAAGACGTAATTGTAGAATAATCAAAAGAAATTGAAGATCCAACACAAGAAAACATCTAATTGAATTAAAAGAACCCTAGAGCATAATTAAAACCGAACCTCTGATTTGTCGAACATTGGTCTCGAATCAATTACAAAACACATTGAATCAGCGCAAGAACTCCTTCGTTCATCCGCCTCTGTAAGTAGGCGCTACTATGATCTCTATTTTGCTCTCTCAGATGATCTCTATTTTGCTCTCTCAGATGAAATTCAAATACAGAGAATTGAAATTGAAATACTGTATATAACACGTGCCTTTTAAAGCCTAACGGTTCAACGGCTTTGATTAAGGTTCTATGGCTCTCTCAGATGAAATTCAAATAGAGATAATTGAATGACACGCTCCCCATTTTGGCGTTTGTGTGGCCTAGTTGGTTCAGTAATAAATGGAATACCAAAAAATTAATAAATAGGGGAAAATAACATTAAGTTTGACGGAGTAGATAATTTACAGAGTTGTTATTTTTTATAAGAAAATGTTGATATTTACACAAAATTTTACTTACATGAATGTGAATGGTATTTACTATTCATCATGTTCGGATGGTCTTGTGAAATTATAAAACTCACTTGTGAAAATATAAATTCTCATATTTTATTTTATAGCAGATTATTTAAAGTATACATGATATATTTATAAATATGTATATTTAATTTTCTATTTGTTAATCCCATGACATTTACAAATGTATCTCTTATTAATTTAAGTTTCGTCATTTTGAACGATTTTTTAGATAAGGTTTCCAATTTTACGTCATACTAAGAGCACTCATAACAGTTTCGAGCACTCATAACAGTTTCTTTATCTTTATCCTTACTCAGCATCATTCTGCAAAATAGAGATTCAATTTTTTCATTATGGACCCAACAGATTCCTTATATTATTCCTTAAATAATAAAATTTAAAATTTAAAAGTTCCGACAGTTAAAACATCAAATTAATAATAATCTTATAATTTATAAAAGAGAAAGTATAATTTATCAATTATATTCCACTGTAAAATAAATTTTATTTTATTTTAAATTTTAAGTAATTTATGGAGTGATTATTGAATGGATTGTAGTTGCAAATGTACATAAGATCAATATTAACTTTTAAAAAGTTAATTTGTGATATTTTTAAATTTAAATTTAATATGATTCATTTAAATTTTAAAAATAATAAAATTTATAATTAATTGTACTTTTATAATATTTATAATTATATTGACATAAATTTATATCAATTTTAAATTTGAATACGTTTGAAATTAATTTTTTTTTAAAAGTCAATATTAAGTTTATAATTTGAAAATGAAGTAGTAAAAAAATGTCAAGATGTGTATGATTGATAAGTTGTCCAGTTAATGTGTAAAATATCATTTTGTATATATAGAGAACGATCTTTTGATTCACTCACACTGGGGAGTAAAATCCTATATAGGGATTAAAATAGAGAGTCAAAATTGGGGATAAAGATTTGATTAGGAAAATTGTTATTAATGCTCTAAATTAATGTTATATATTTGCAAATTGATATTTTCATATGATTTTTTTGATATTTTCACATGAAAATCATAATTATAGATCATAAACCGTCGCAATATATCTATAGCGACACTTTTCATGTAGAAATATCAAAAAATCATGTGAAAATATTAATTTTCTATCTATTTATGAGATCCGGTTAGCATGAAGTGAACTTCATAATAAATTTATTTCATGCCCAATACAATGTTGACACAGGCTTGATTTTAATTAATTTTTTTGTTTAAGTTAAATTAAAAAAACTTGAACTAAACATAATATTATTTAATCATAATAATGTTTACAAATTGTAATAAATATTCATAATTCAAACTAAAAAAGGAATTTCAAATAAATAATATTTAGATACAATTTAGAAACTTACTTTGATTACTTGTCATAGTTAAATTTGAATTATTTCTCAAATGCTCAAAGTCTCGAACCAAATTTACTTTTTATATTCAAACAAAACCATGAATTAATTTCAAACCATAAACTAGTTTTGGTATCTTTTTATAAGTTTCAAATAAGTTGATATATATTGCAAATGTTTATGTCGATTTTTTTGATTGTCGGTTCTTCATGGTAACTTTTTTTGAGAGATGTGTAATAAGTGGGTTTTTTTTATAAGATCTCATGTATCGATAAGTTTTGCAATTGTAATTCGGCGTAATTATGGCGGTACATAGCAGGATTATCTTGTTCAAAGAGTTATTACTGTGAATATTTTAATTGTGATGGTCATGTACTGTAACTTGCATGATCTTGGGTCGACTGAATGTTTGTACTGAAAATGGGGAAAGCCAAAAAGATGTAATGAAGAAAAGAAAAGAGAGGCATCTTGTTATTGTGCTGATATTTTGGAATTTGAAATTGTAATGAATTTATGTGATTTCATTTCTATCGTACAACAGCAGTTATCATAGGTATTTTAAATATTTTTAATTATAAATTTAAATGCATACAAAACTATTTAGCTTGTAGTTTGCTTAATTATAACTGATCCATGTAGGGCTTCTAATAGTTTTGTGATTTGACTTGGGATAATATTTTGTTTATTATATAATTTCTATCATTTGTGAAAAAAATTAATTATTATATTTGTTTAAAATGATTGATGTATTCTATTCTATCTATCTGTACACAAATTACTGAGAATATGATCTTTTTGTTATTACTGACAAGAGTAGTGTATTCCAAACTATAAGTTGTTATCCAATAGTTTAAATATCACGAACTAAACAAACATAAAATAAAATAAAATTATTTTAAGTTATCTCGTGAATAATCTCATTCAAAATAAATACGTGACTCGATAGTCTTCAAATATAAATTTATGAGAATATAATTTCAGAATTATAAGTATCGTAAACAAATATGGCCTAAGAATTCTAAAGGGAGTGATTTATGGTTAATCCTTTTTATCATTGTAAACAAATAGGGCTCCAATGAACAAAACGTTTTTAAAGTTGTTATTATTATTATTATTGTTATTATTATTGTTCACGTTACTCTATTTATAATGAACACGTACTCTATTTTTCATTATTATTTATTTTTTAAATTTTATTAAAGCGAAAAAAAAAAGTCAATCTAGATGAGAGCGACAAAGGTATCATCTTATCCTCTTATATCTATTTTTAGGGGTTGTTTGATAAAAATTGAATGAAGCTGAATCTGAATCTGAATCTGAATCTGAATGAGCTGAATCTGAATCTGAATGAAAAAAGTTGTTTGATAATTGATATGTCTGAAATATCTGAATAACAGTATTTTACTATTTTACCCTTTTAAACTATGCTGAACAAGTATATAATTTTGTTTGGACGTATTTAAAAAAATTAAATACAATATTATTCATTGTACAACAAATAAAAATAAATAATTCAAATAAATTATCAAACAAAGTATTGAATAATTCAAACAATTTTAACCCAAGTTTCATAGAAAATAAGAAATGTAACTAGTTAAACAAACATGTCAACATAATAATAAAATTAATAAAATTACATTAATTTCAGTGAGTCACTTTATAGTTCACGAGCAATTTGGTCACGCAGATTGTTCATATATTGTACGCCTTGAGGGCCCCATTGCACTGCATCTTGCTCTCCTTTATGATTTTCTTCATATTGTTCATCATCTCCATCAATTGTGGTAGCTTGATCATACTGAGCAAATTACTCATCCTCAATATTCTCTTTTCTTATAAAATTGTGAACAACAAAGCAAGCAATAACTACATCTCTTTGCACTGAAAAAGGATAAGGAGCCATTTGCTTCAATATTGGGGATCTTGCTTTTAATACACCATAGGCACACTCAATAATATTTTTGAGTTGGGCATGAGCATGATTAAACTTTTATTTTCTATTTAAGGCACGTCGATGTCGAAAATCTGCTAACCAGTACCTTGTGTTGCGATATGGAGATTGTGACGCCCCCAAAATTAGGTATACATCACCCATCTTGGGTCGTCAGATACATAGTACAAAATACAAATACAACTTACTAATACAACTGTCGTGTACAATACGACAAAACATAAACTGTGAGTTTGAATACAAATATTATCTTCTGGAGAGTATTCATACTCAAAAGGAGTCCTCATTATATTTATTAACACACCATTACATAGAATAGTGAGAACTACTAACTAATACTATCATTCGGACCATCACTCCGTTCCCCGACTTGCCCCAGCTACGTTCTCATTTCCTGAAGAGAACAGTGAAAGAAAGGGTGAGCTCAACTAGCCCAGTAAGAAATATTATGACTAAGATAATGCAGAATAAATTATCATTAGCCTTCAACAATGTTAAACTGATAAAATATAATAGACATCAAGTTTAACTGCAGCGGAACAAGCAATCCATTAAAAGAGTCAAGTAGAAAATAAACTCTACTATCTTTTATGATTTAAAAGATTTTCCAACACTGTGATCGCTGAGACTCAGCTTAATAAAATAATCCACATCATCGAATCACCCCTGCACTACGGCCAAGGATATTCGTATATTCATTAATGGTCATGATCATGCCAATAACTGTCCATCAATGCACTACGGGCCAATGACGACTTTTACCACATCATTCGTAACATTACGGTCATGATTACACCGAATAATCCCTGGTCATAATCATACCAAGTCCATCTATGCACTACAGGCCACAGATGACTTTCAACAGAATATAAACATGAGAATGATGACAATGATATAAGAGTTCAATAAAACAAGTTCAAGAATTAATTTATCCAAGAATTAACAACGTCCAAATTGTCAACATAATACTACTTTGTGGAGTAAAATTCAAGAATGATCAGGAGAATATTTTCATGAATAGATACTAGATGAAGCGCAAATGTCAAGGATATTCCACAAATTTCATGGAGTATAGAAGTCAAAATTCTTAACCAACTGAGTATAATAAATAATGGAATAACAAAAGAAATCACCATGCATGCGATAGGCCGCACAGACAGGTTATTCCGATAGAATAATAAATAATGGAACCAGGTCCGGCGTAAACGCACAGACAGGATATTTCGACAGAATAATAACAAGACGGAACCAGGTCCGGTGTAAAACACACAGACAGGATGTTCCAACAGAATAACAGAATAATAACAAGACGGAACCAGGTCCGGTGTAAAACACACAGACAGGATGTTCCAACAGAATAATAATAAAAACGGAACCAGGTCCGGTGTAAAACACACAGACAGGATGTTCCAACAAAATAATAGAAGAATGTCACCAAGTATAGGGTATATCCGCGTATACAGGTTATTCCAACAGAATAATAAGAAATGGAATAACAACAGTTCTCTTCATGAATAAGAAAGAATAACACCCCTTACCGTTTTAAAGACGAGCTGAAATAAGGAAGTAGTTAAGTAGCAGAATACTCTTCTTCTCTCTCTCTATAGTTTCTCTCTCTAGAGTTCAGTGAATTCGTAAGAAATAATGAAGGAATGAGCTGCTATTTATAGAAAAATAGAATGCATAGTAACTAATCCATGAACGGTCCAGATTGATTACTTTAATCTGACGGTCCATATTTAAAGAAAAATCTTTTAAATAAAATATAATATATTCTATTTATAGAATAACTTTAATAAAGTATTCTGTTTTATATAAAAAGATGTTTCTGTTTTATTACGTTAATAATACGAATAAAACAAAACGTCATTATCGCTAAATAATTCATATTATTAACTGACAATAATTGAATCAAACTGAGTGACTTCTCACATAAGCATTAATAATCAATACCGTGTGCTACTATGCAACCACACGTATTACTGTACTTTTACTACCGAGTAGTTCAACAGTAACAATGGTAAAATTTCCGCCGTTATTTTTAATAAAATATTTTTGTCGTTTTTTTCAATCCGACAATAATTCCGTTGTGGGGTCCACAAATAATTGTGTCGTTGTACGAATATTCCCTGTTAAAACGAATATTCCCTGACCAATCGAATATTATATAACAACTTGCGTACTTTGCAAAATTTATAAATATTACCCACAACTATAACATTATATCAAATTAACTCCATAATATTCAAAAATGATATTTATTCATCTTTATTTATAAAATTTGGGGTCTTACAACCTCCCCTTCTTATGAAATTTTGCCCTCGAAATTAGGGTACGTACCTGGTATGTCGAAGAGGTAAGGATACCTTGATTTCATTTCAGATTCTAACTCCCAAGTCATTTCCTCAATATCGTGGTTTCTCCACAAAACTTTGACTTGAGGTATAACCTTGGAGCGTAGAATATGTTCCTTCTTATCCAAGATTTGAACAGGAACTTCTTCATACGTCAAATCTTCCGCTATTTCGTCCGGTTCTAACTCAATAATGTGGTTCGGGTCTTCCACATATTTGCGTAACATGGATATGTGAAAAACGTTATGAACACGAGACATACTTGGCGGTAAAGCAAGTCTATATGCCACAGTTCCTACTTGATCGAGGATTAAAAATGGACCGATGAATCGAGGATTGAGCTTTCCTCTCTTTCCAAATCTCGTAACTCCTTTCCATAGAGCAACACGTAAGAACACATGATCTCCTACATCAAATTCCACGTCCTTCCCGATGAAGATCAACATAACTCTTTTGTCGATCTTGTGAGGTTTTTATACGTTGTCGGATCGTTTGAATCTTTTCTGTAGTCATACGTACCAACTCCGGTCCCAACAACGTTGCTTCACCCACCTCATTCCAGCATACTGGAGAACGACATTTTCTTCCATACAATGCTTCGAATGGAGCTATGCCAATACTTGCTTGATAACTGTTGTTGTAGGAAAACTCCACCAATGGTAAGAACTTGTCCCAACTTCCTTTGAAGTCAAAGACACAGAGTCTTAATAGATCTTCAAGAGTTTGAATAGTCCTCTCTGATTGTCCGTCCGTCTGAGGATGATATGCTGAACTAAATCGTAACCCGTGCCCATAGCTTTTTGTAAACTAACCCAAAATCGTGAAGTGAATCTTGGGTCTCGGTCAGAAACTATGGATACTGGCATACCATGCAGTCTTACAATCTCGTTTATGTACATACGAGCAAGACGTTCAAGTGTATAAGTTTCTCGTATCGGTAAGAAATGAGCAAACTTGGTCAATCTATCAACAATGACCCAAATCGCATCAATACCTTGAGAAACCCTAGGAAGACCGGTAACGAAATCCATGGTAATGTGCTCCCACTTCCATTCTGGAATTTCAAGTGGTTGCAATGGACCTTTTGGTACTTGATGCTCCGCTTTGACTCGTTGACAAGTTAGACACCTTGAGATAAACAACGCTATCTCTCTCTTCATATTGCTCCACCAAAATGTATGACGAAGATCATGATACATTTTGGTACTTCCAGGATGGATTGCAAACGGTGTGTTGTGCGCCTCCATCATGATTTCATACTTTAAATCAGGGTTGTTAGGAACACAAAGTCTGGAGTTGACTCGAAGTATTCCTTCTTCATCGATTCTTGCTTCCGGTATAGCACCTTCTTGCACTTTCTTCTTCATACGCATCAGCTCCAGGTCTGTAGCTTGAGCAGCTTTAACTTTATCGATTAAAGTCGGTTCTACTCGTATATTCGCCATCATCACATGGGTCCCTGGAGTCTTTAACTCTATCTCCATCATTTGCAAATCACACAAAATGGGTCTTTGTGTTGACAATATCGCACTCGTACTTGCATATGATCTTCTACTCAATGCGTCAGCTACCACGTTCGCTTTTCCAGGATGATATTGAATGGTATGATCATAATCTTTCAACAGTTCAAGCCAACGTCGTTGTCGCATGTTGAGTTCCTTTTGAGTGAAGAAATATTTGAGACTTTTATGATCCGTAAAGATCTCCACCTTCTCCCCATACAAGTAATGCCTCCAAATTTTAAGTGCAAAGACAACAGCTGCCAACTCTAGATCATGAGTAGGATAATTCCTCTCATATTCCTTGAGTTGTCTTGATGCATAGGCTATGACTTTTCCATGTTGCATGAGAACACATCCCAACCCTTTGCTCGAAGCATCACTGTAGATGACAAATCCCTCCGAGCCAGATGGTATTGTTAGAACAGGTGCTGAAATGAGTCTCCTCTTGAGTTCTTGAAAACTCTGCTCACATTCTTCGCTCCAACCGAACTTTGTATCTTTTCGAGTCAGCTGAGTTAACGGAGTAGCGATTCGAGAAAATCCTTCCACGAATCTCCGATAATAACCAGCTAGATCGAGAAAGCTACGTACTTCGGTTATTGATTTAGGTTGCTCCCAGCTTTGAATAGCTTCAATCTTTGCCGGGTCAACCGATATTCCACGACTTGATACTACGTGCCCAAGGAATGCTACCTCTTCCAGCCAGAACTCGCATTTCTTCAACTTGGCATAAATTTTGTATTCACGAAGCTTTTGGAGTACCAGCCTCAAGTGTTGCTCATGATCTTCACGACTTTTGGAATAAACAAGGATGTCATCGATAAAGACGACCACAAAGTGATCCAAATATTCCTTAAATACCCTGTTCATCATATCCATGAAGGCAGCAGGAGCATTAGTCAATCCAAAAGACATAACTAAGAATTCATAATGCCCATACCGAGTTCTGAAGGCAGTCTTTGGAATATCCTCAGTTCTAACCTTCAGCTGATGATATCCAGAACGAAGATCGATCTTTGAAAAGAATTGTGCTCCTTGCAACTGGTCAAACAGGTCATCAATACGTGGCAATGGGTACCTATTTTTGATGGTGACATGATTCAACTCCCGATAATCAATACAAAGTCGCATACTCCCATCTTTCTTCTTCACGAACAGAACAGGAGCACCCCAAGGAGAAGTACTAGGACGAATAAAACCAATGTCTAACAATTCCTGCAGTTGGGTCTTTAACTCCTGAAGTTCAATAGGAGCCATTCGATATGGGGCTTTGGAAATGGGTTTTGTACCGGGTTCAAGGTCGATACAAAATTCAATTTCACGCTCTGGGGGTAGGCCAGGAAGTTCTTCGGGAAATACGTCAGGAAATTTATTAACAACAGAAATATCATTCAAAGCTGACGTATTTTTGTTTAGATCTGTGACATGAGCTAAGAAAGCTTGACATCCGTTTTTCAATAAACGAATAGCTTTATGGCTTGAGATGACAGCGATTGATTTTAATGGTTTGGTTGCTTGAATTCGCATAATAGGTCGATTAGGAATATGAAAGCTAACAACCTTACGAAAATAATCAATTTTTGCATGATGAGTAGTTAACCAATCAATCCCTAGAATCACGTCAAATGCAAGTATTTTTAATGAAATAAGATCGACAGGAAATGTGTGGGTACCAACTTGAACCAAACAAGACTTATAAACCGTGGATGTAATGAAGGTTTCTCCCAATGGAGTTTCAACAGCTAAGTCAAAGTCTAATTTCTCCGGAATCAAATTTAATCGATGAGCGCAAGTAGGAGAAATAAAAGAATGGGTAGAACCGGTATCAAATAAAGTATAGACTTCGTTAGAGTTTATGATAAGCTTACCCGTGATGACCTCATTCGGGTTCCTTGCTTTCTGGGAGTTCACAACAAACGCTCTCCCTTGCACAACCGGTTTTGACTTTTCTGGGACGGCCTTTGGTGCCTCCATCCTAGCTGAATTTGTCTTCGGTAAACGACAAAATCGGGCTAAATGACATTCTCTTCCACAATTATAACATGCTTTGGACGGCATCGCGCAGTTTGGACTGATGTGCCCCTCCCCTCCGCATTTGAAACATATGATAGGTGGTCGTTCTCCTTCCTTAATGACAGGTGCTGGTGCTGACGTCTTTCCATCATTGTTGAATCTCCTCTTCTTGAAATGTCCATTCTTATTGTTTTGGCCCTGATTACCACCGAAGTGGTTACCATTTCTGGCCTGTTGATTCCCTCCACGCTTGTTGTCACCGCTTCGATGACTGCTTTCACTGGTATTATCATTTTGTCGGCTGCTCTCTTTTGGTTGTGTTGTCTCGTTATCGCGCTCCACCAACTGAGCCCTATTTACAACATCTGAATACAAACACAGTTTATGAGAAACAAGATGTTGACGTATCTCCAGTTTCAAACCTCTTAAAAACATCCGCGTCATTCTTTCTTCATTATCCACCAGGTGGGACGCAAACCGGGATAACTCCGCAAATTTTGCCTCGTACTGCGACACGGTCATATTATTCTGCTCCAATTTGATGAACTCCACCTCCTTCATGTGACGAATACTCTCGGGAAAGTATTTGTCGTTAAACAGCTCTTGGAACTTCTCCCAAGACATCTTCAGTGCGGTAGGTTGAGTACGCTTTATCGATTCCCACCAGTAATCTGCCTCTCCTCGCAACATAAAGGCGGCAAAGGGAACCTTTTGCTCCTCGGAGCAACCCAAGACATCAAATATCTTGGTGATCTGCTTTATCCATGTTTCAGCTACAAGTGGTTTGGGTTCTCCCTTAAACTCCGGTGGTCCCAGCTCCTTAAACTGTTTAGCGGTGACCGCCAGAGAGTTTTCAGTATTTCCACCTACGTTGTGGACAGGAGCCGCTTTCACCTGTTGTTGCATGAATTGCATAAAGCCTCTGAACATTTGATCATTCATCATTTGGTCAGTGTTGTTGTTTGCATGAGGATTGTCACCTTCCTGATGCACATTATCCTGATTATTGATATGAGGTGAATCAACAGTCGCCTGTGCTCCATTGCTATTCTCAACATTCTCAGATGCCATTTTCAGATACTGCCACAAAATAAAAATTAATTGATATGTCATATTTTATCCTTATATTATGACCGACCAATTAAATACCATGCAAATAAACTTAGGTAGGTTATACTAGCGAAAGAATTCCCCGTCTCTCCTCTCCTAGTTCTATTCTCACATCTTAGCCAGGGATCATATCCCTAAGCTCTGATACCAACTGTGACGCCCCCAAAATTAGGTATACATCACCCATCTTGGGTCGTCAGATACATAGTACAGAATACAAATACAACTTACTAATACAACTGTCGTGTACAATACGACAAAACATAAACTGTGAGTTTGAATACAAATATTATCTTCTAGAGAGTATTCATACTCAAAAGGAGTCCTCATTACATTTATTAACACACCATTACATAGAATAGTGAGGACTACTAACTAATACTATCATTCGGACCATCACTCCGTTCCCCGACTTGCCCCAGCTACGTTCTCATTTCCTGAAGAGAACAGTGAAAGAAAGGGTGAGCTCAACTAGCCCAGTAAGAAATATTATGACTAAGATAATGCAGAATAAATTATCATTAGCCTTCAACAATGTTAAACTGATAAAATATAATAGACATCAAGTTTAACTGCAGCGGAACAAGCAATCCATTAAAAGAGTCAAGTAGAAAATAAACTCTACTATCTTTTATGATTTAAAAGATTTTCCAACACTGTGATCGCTGAGACTCAGCTTAATAAAATAATCCACATCATCGAATCACCCCTGCACTACGGCCAAGGATATTCGTATATTCATTAATGGTCATGATCATGCCAACAACTGTCCATCAATGTACTACGGGCCAATGACGACTTTTACCACATCATTCGTAACATTACGGTCATGATTACACCGAATAATCCCTGGTCATAATCATACCAAGTCCATCTATGCACTACAGGCCACAGATGACTTTCAACAGAATATAAACATGAGAATGATGACAATGATATAAGAGTTCAATAAAACAAGTTCAAGAATTAATTTATCCAAGAATTAACAACGTCCAAATTGTCAACATGATACTACTTTGTGGAGTAAAATTCAAGAATGATCAGGAGAATATTTTCATGAATAGATACTAGATGAAGCGCAAATGTCAAGGATATTCCACAAATTTCATGGAGTATAGAAGTCAAAACTTAACCAACTGAGTATAATAAAGAATGGAATAACAAAAGAAATCACCATGCATGCGATAGACCGCACAGACAGGTTATTCCAACAGAATAATAAATAATGGAACCAGGTCCGGCTTAAACGCACAGACAGGATATTCCGACAGAATAATAAATAATGGAACCAGGTCCGGCGTAAACGCACAGACAGGATATTCCGACAGAATAATAACAAGACGGAACCAGGTCCGGTGTAAAACACACAGACAGGATGTTCCAACAGAATAATAATAAAAACGGAACCAGGTCCGGTGTAAAACACACAGACAGGATGTTCCAACAGAATAATAGAAGAATGTCACCAAGTATAGGGTATATCCGCGTATACAGGTTATTCCAACAGAATAATAAGAAATGGAATAACAACAGTTCTCTTCATGAATAAGAAAGAATAACACCCCTTACCGTTTTAAAGACGAGCTGAAATAAGGAAGTAGTTAAGTAGCAGAATACTCTTCTTCTCTCTCTCTATAGTTTCTCTCTCTAGAGTTCAGTGAATTCGTAAGAAATAATGAAGGAATGAGCTGCTATTTATAGAAAAATAGAATGCATAGTAACTAATCCATGAACGGTCCAGATTGATTACTTTAATCTGACGGTCCATATTTAAAGAAAAATCTTTTAAATAAAATATAATATATTCTATTTATAGAATAACTTTAATAAAGTATTCTGTTTTATATAAAAAGATGTTTCTGTTTTATTACGTTAATAATACGAATAAAACAAAACGTCATTATCGCTAAATAATTCATATTATTAACTGACAATAATTGAATCAAACTGAGTGACTTCTCACATAAGCATTAATAATCAATACCGTGTGCTACTATGCAACCACACGTATTACTGTACTTTTACTACCGAGTAGTTCAACAGTAACAATGGTAAAATTTTCGCCGTTATTTTTAATAAAATATTTTTGTCATTTTTTTCAATCCGACAATAATTCCGTTGTGGGGTTCACAAATAATTGTGTCGTTGTACGAATATTCCCTGTTAAAACGAATATTCCCCGACCAATCGAATATTATATAACAACTTGCGTACTTTGCAAAATTTATAAATATTACCCACAACTATAACATTATATCAAATTAACTCCATAATATTCAAAAATGATATTTATTCATCTTTATTTATAAAATTTGGGGTCTTACAGAGATAAAAAGCCTCGAGTGTTTGTATATGCAGCATCACAAAGATAATATTTATCTACAATTATAAAAACAAAATTTAACCCAAGTTATTAAAATAAATAATCAAATATGATAATCAAATAAAAAAATGTAATACATACTTTAAGGGGGAAATGGAAAGTCGGAACCAGGATCGAAGACAACTTATGTTAATACTCTTGAATCATGTACTATTTCTTCCTATCTAGCCCAAACAAATGTGAATATCATATTGAAGTCATAAATTCCTAATACATTTTGATAGCATTCACCCCTTCCTCATCCTCTATAACGAGCTTATTCTTTATAATTATATTGACATAAATTTATATCAATTTTAAATTTGAATACGTTTGAAATTAATTTTTTTTTAAAAAGTCAATATTAAGTTTATAATTTGAAAATGAAGTAGTAAAAAATGTCAAGATGTGTATGATTGATAAGTTATCCAGTTAATGTGTAAAATATCATTTTGTATATATAGAGAACAATCTTTTGATTCACTCATACTGGGGAGTAAAATCCTATATAGGGATTAAAATAAAGAGTCAAATAAAGATAAGGAAACTGATGGATAATGATTTCTTGATGTATTATTCAAAATTGGGGATATAGATTTGATTAGGAAAATTGTTATTAATGCTCTAAATTAATGTTATATATTTGCAAACTGATATTTTCATATGATTTTTTTGATATTTTCACATGAAAATCATAACTATAGATCATATGTGACGCCCCCAAAATTAGGTATACATCACCCATCTTGGGTCGTCAGATACATGGTACAGAATACAAATACAACTTACTAATACAACTGTCGTGTACAATACGACAAAATATAACTGTGAGTTTGAATACAATTATTGTCTACTAGAGACTATACAAACTCAAAAGGAGTCCTCATTACAATTATTGTCACACTATTTAACAGAATAGTGAGGACTACTAATACTATCATCTGGTCCATCACTCCGTTTCCCGACTCGGGAAAGTATTTGTCATTGAACAGCTCTTGGAACTTCTCCCAAGACATCTTCAGTGCGGCAGGTTGAGTACGCTTAATCGATTCCCACCAGTAATCTGCCTCTCCTCGCAACATAAAAGCGGCAAAGGGAACCTTTTGCTCCTCGGAGCATCATCAAATATCTTGGTGATCTGCTTTATCCATGTTTCCGCTATAAGTGATTTTGGCTCTCCCTTAAACTCCGGTGGTCCCAGCTCCTTGAACTGTTTAGCGGTGACCGTCCGAGAGTTTTCAGTGTTTTCACCTACATTTTGAACAGGAGCCGCTCTCGCCTGCTGTTGCATAAACTGCATAAAGCTTCTGAACATTCCATCATTCATCATTTGGTCAGTATTGTTGTTTGCATGAGGATTGTCGCCTTCCTGATGCACATTATCCCGATTATTGATATGTGATGAATCAACAGTCGCCTGTGCTCCATTACTATTCTCAACATTCTCGGATGCCATTTTTCAGATACTGCGACAAAACAAAAGTTAATTGATATGTCATATATTATCCTTATATTCTGACCGACCAATTAAATACCATGCAAATAAACTTAGGTAGGTCATACTAGCGAAGGAATTCCCCGTCTCTCCCCTCCTAGTTCTATTCTCACATCTTAGCCAGGGATCATATCCCTAAGCTTTGATACCAACTGTGATGCCCCCAAAATTAGGTATACATCACCCATCTTGGGTCGTCAGATACATGGTACAGAATACAAATATAACTTACTAATACAACTGTCGTGTACAATACGACAAAACATAACTGTGAGTTTGAATACAATTATTGTCTACTAGAGACTATACAAACTCAAAAGGAGTCCTCATTATAATTATTGTCACACTATTTAACAGAATAGTGAGGATTACTAATACTATCATCTGGTCCATTACTCCGTTCTCCGACTCGTTCCAGCTATATTCTCATTTCCTGAAGAGAACAGTGAAAGAAAGGGTGAGCTCAACTAGCCCAATAAGAAATATTATGACTAAGATAATGCAGAATAAATTATCATTAGCCTTCAACAGTGTTAAACTGATAAAATATAATGAACATCAAGTTTAACTGCAGCGGAACAAGCAATCCATTAAAAGAGTCAAGTAAAAAATAAAATCTACTATCTTCTATGATTTAAAAGATTTTTCAACACTGTTATCGCTGGGACTCAACTTAATAAAATAATCCACCTCATCGAATCACCCCTGCACTACGGCCAAGGATATTCGTGTATTCATTAATGGTCATGATCATGCCAACAACTGTCCATCAATGCACTACGGGCCAATGAGGACTTTTACCATATCATTTGTAACATTACGGTCATGATTATACCGAATAATCCCTGGTCATAATCATACCAAGTCCATCTATGCACTACAAGCCACATATGACTTTCAACATTTTATAAACATGAGGATGATGACAATGATATAAGAATTTAATAAAATAAGTTCAAGAATTAATTTATCCAAGAATTAACAACGTCTAAATTGTCAACATGATACTGCTTTGTGGAGTAAAATTTAAGAATGCTTAGAAGAATATTTTCATGAAAAAATACTGGATGAAACACAATTATCAATGATATTCCACAAATTTCATGGAGTATAGAAGTCAAAACTTAACCAACTGAGTATAATAAAGAATGGAATAACAAAAGAAATCACCATGCATGCGATAGATCGCACAGACAGGTTATTCCAACAGAATAATAAATAATGGAACCAGGCCCGACGTAAAATGCACAGACAGGATATTCCAACAGAATAATAATAAAGACGGAACCAGGTCCGGTGTAAAACACACAGACAGGATGTTCCAACAGAATAATAATAAAGACGGAACCAGGTCCGATGTAAAACACACAGACAGGATGTTCCAACAGAATAATAGAAGAATGTCACCAAGTATAGGGGAGACCGCGTATACAGGTTATTCCAACAGAATAATAAAAAATGGAATAACAACAATTTTCTTCATGAATAAGAAAGAATAACACCCCTTACCGTTTTAAAGAAGAACTGAAATAAGGAAGTAGTTAAGTAGCAGAATACTTTTCTTCTCTCTCCCTATAGTTTCTCTCTCTAGAGTTCAGTGAATTAGTAAGAAATAATAAATGAATGAGCTGCTATTTATAGAAAAATAGAATGCATAGTAACTAATCCATGAACGGTCCAGATTGATTACTTTAATCTGACGGTCCATATTTAAAGAAAAATCTTTTAAATAAAATATAATATATTCTATTTATAGAATAACTTTAATAAAGTATTCTGTTTTATATAAAAAGATGTTTCTGTTTTATTACGTTAATAATACAAATAAAACAAAACTTCATTATCGCTAAATAATTCATATTATTAACTGACAATAATTGAATCAAACTGAGTGACTTCTCACATAAGTATTAATAATCAATACCGTGTGCAACTATGCAACCACACGTATTACTGTACTTTTACTACCGAGTAGTTCAACAGTATCAATGGTAAAACTTCCGCTGTTATTTTTAATAAAATATTTTTGTCGTTTTCTCAATCCGACAATAATTTCGTTGTGGGGTCCACCAATGATTGTGCCGTTGTACGAATATTCTCTGTTAAAACGAATATTCCCCGACCAATCGAATATTATATAACAACTTGCGTACTTTGCAAAATTTATAAATATTACCCATAACTATAACATTATATCAAATTAACTCCATAATATTCAAAAATGATATTTATAAAAAATTCATCTTTATTTATAAAAGTTGGGGTCTTACATCATAAACCGTCGTAATATATCTATAGCGACACTTTTCATGTGGAAATATCAAAAAATCATGTGAAAATATCAATTTTCTATTTATTTATGAGATCCGGTTAGCATGAAGTGAACTTCATGATAAATTTATTTTATGCCCAACACAATGTTGACACAGGCTAGATTTTAATTAATTTTTTTGTTTAAGTTAAATTAAAAAAACTTGAACTAAACATAATATTATTTAATCATAATAACGTTTATAAATTGTAATAAATATTCATAATTCAAACTAAAAAAGAAATTTCAAATAAATAATATTTAGATACAATTTAGAAACTTACTTTGATTACTTGTCATAGTTAAATTTAAATTATTTCTCAAATGCTCAAAGTCTCGTACCAAATTTACTTTTTATATTCAAACAAAACCATGAATTAATTTCAAACCATAAACTAGTTTTGGTATCTTTTCATAAGTTTCAAATAAGTTGATATATATTGCGAATGTTTATGTCGATTTTTTTGATTGCCGGTTCTTCATGGTAACTTATTTGGAGAGATGTGTAATAAGTGGGTTTTTTTTATAAGATCTCATGTATCGATAAGTTTTGCAATTGTAATTCGGCGTAATTATGGCAGTACATAGCAGGATTATCTTGTTCAAAGAGTTATTACTGTCAGAGCCGGCCCTGGGCAAGGGTCACTAGGGCAACCGCCTAGGGCCTATAATTGAGAGGGGCCCAAATTTTTTTATAAACTTATGTATTTATGTGTATAAAAAAATTAAAATAATAAAAATATTAGCGATATTATGCATTAAAAATGATATTTTAGAAAATATTAAATATGATAGTGTAATTGATGATTTTGCATCTAAAATTACAACAAGAAGACATTTTAAATGATGTTTTGTAGTTTAGATTTCATTGAGCAAAACTAAAAAAATACCCATTGTAGTTGGTAAGTTTTACTGATTACACTATTGAACTTTTAATTTTTTAAATTACACCACTAAACTAATTATTATTTTGAAATTGGGTCATTCCGTTAAAAAAAACGAAAGTTAATTTTTTATCTAAAAACTAATGAATTACCTACTGTAGTTGGCACATTTTACTGATTATACCATTGAACTTTTAATTTTTCAAATTACCCCATCAAACTAATTAAAAATAATTATTTTAAATATTTTTATAAATAATTATTATTTTAAGTAAAAAATATTAGAAATTTTTTTTTTTCATAAAATGAGTAGAGTTTCATAAAATATAGATTCAAAAAAATTAAAGTGATTTTAAATTAAATTAATGTTTACTTAATTTTTTTAACAGAATGACCCATTCTAAATATTAGAATTTTTTTTTAAAAAAAACTAAAAATAGAAATTAAAATAAAAAAAGAGTAAAAGATAAATAAAAAAACTGATTCAATTTTTTCAAAAAAAAAAATAATTTTTATATATAAATATTATTTTCAAGAAAAAAATTGAAAAATTCTACATATTTTAAAAAAATGAATAAAAATTTATAAATCTATATTTTATGAAACTTTAATTTTTTTTAAATCTATATTTTATGAAACTTTACTCATTTTATGAAAAAAAATTAAAGTTTCTAATATTTTTTACTGAAAATAATAATAATTTTTAAAAGTATTTAAAATAATCATTTTTAATTAGTTTAATGGGGTAATTTGAAAAATTAAAAGTTCAATGGTGTAATCAGTAAAACTTGCCAACTATTGTGGGTATTTCATTTGTTTTACCGATTTCATTGATATTTTTATTTTATAGGTAATTGTGATGATTATTTGCTTCGATGACATTTTAAAGTGTTCTTCCTTATCTTTTGTAAATTCTTATAATTTTAATAAAAATAATTAGTTGATAATTTATTTATTTAATTTTTATAAAGGGGCACACTTGAAATTTTTTACCCTGGGCCTTAAAAAATCCAGGACCGGCTCTGATTACTGTGAATTTTTTAATTGTGATGGTCATGTACTGTAACTTGCATGATCTTGGGTCGACTGAATTTTTGTACTGAAAATGGGGAAAGCCAAAAAGATGTAATGAAGAAAAGAAAAGAGAGGCATCTTGTTATTGTGCTGATATTTTGGAATTTGAAATTGTAATGAATTTATGTGATTTCATTTCTATCGTACAACAGCAGTTATCGTAGGTATTTTAAATATTTTTAATTATAAATTTAAATGCATACAAAACTATTTAGCTTGTAGTTTGCTTAATTATAACTGATCCATGTAGGGCTTCTAATACTTTTGTGATTTGACTTGGGATAATATTATGTTTATTATAATTTCTATCATTTGTGGAAAAAATTAATTATTATATTTGTTTAAAATGATTGATGTATTCTATTCTATCCATCTATACACAAATTACTGAGAATATGATCTTTTTGTTGTTACTGACAAGAGTATAGTATTCCAAACCATAAGTTGTTATCCAATTGTTTAAATATCACGGACTAAACAAACATAAAATAAAATAAAATTATTTTAAGTTATCTCGTGAATTATCTTATTCAAAATAAATACGTAACTCGATAGTCTTCGAATATAAATTTATAAGAATATAATTTCAGAATTATAAGTATCTTAAACAAATATGGCCTAAGAATTCTAAAGGGAGTGATTTATGGTTAATCCCTTTTATCATTGTAAACAAATATGGCTCCAATGAACAAAGCGTTTTTAAAGTTATTATTATTCATGTTACTCTATTTATAATGAACACGTACTCTATTTTTAATTATTATTTATTTTTTAAAGTTTATTAAAGCAAAAAAAAAGAGTCAATCTAGATGAGAGCGACAAAGGTATCATCTTATCCTCTTATATCTATTTTTAGGGGCTGTTTGATAAAAATTGAATGAAGCTGAATCTAAATTTGAATCTGAATGAGCTGAATGAAAAAAGTTGTTTGATAATTGATATGTCTGAAATATCTGAATAACAGTATTTTACTATTTTACCTCTCTAAACTATGCTAAACAAGTATATAATTTTGTCTGGACGTATTTAAAAAAATTAAATACAATATTCAATGTACAACAAATAAAAATAAATAGTTCAAATAAATTACCAAACAAAGTATTGAATAATTCAAACAATTTTAACCCAAGTTTCATAGAAAATAAGAAATGTAACTAGTTAAACAAACATGTCAACATAATAATAAAATTACATTAATTTCAGTGAGTCACTTTATAGTTCACGATCAATTTGGTCACGTAGATTGTTCATATATTGTACGCCTTGAGGGCCCCATTGCACTGCATCTTGCTTTCCTCCATGATTTTCTTCGTATTGTTCATCATCTCCATCAATTATGGTAGCTTGATCATATTGAACAAATAACTCATCCTCAATATTCTCTTTTCTTATAAAATTGTGAACAACAAAGCAAGCAATAACTACATCTCTTTGCACTGAAAAAGGATAAGGAGTCATCTGCTTCAATATGGGGAATCTTGCTTTTAATACACCATAGGCACACTCAATAATATTTCTGAGTTGGGCATGAGCATGGTTAAACTTTTCTTTTCTATTTAAGGTACGTCGACGTCGAAAATCTGCTAGTTAGTACCTTGTATTGCGATATGGAGATATAAAGCCTCGAGTGTTTGTATATGCAGCATCACAAAGATAATATTTATCTACAATTATAAAAATAAAATTTAACCCAAGTTATTAAAATAAATAATCAAATAAAAAATTGTAATACATACTTTAAGGGGGAAATGGAAAGCCGAAACTAGGATCGAAGACAACTTATGTTAATACTCTTGAATCATGTACAATTCCTTCCCATCCAGCCCGAACAAATGTGAATATCATATTGAAGTCACAAATTCCTAATATATTTTGATAGCATTCACCTCTTTCTCGTCCTCTATAGCGAGCTTGTTGATTGCCATGAATAACTGCATGTACAAGTGTGTCATCTAGTGCACCAACTGCTCCCTACATTGAATGATTATATTTATGTTATCCACATATTCGCAAATATATATTTGTGCCAATTATATTTATCAAATTTAAAATTACATACCGAATTTTTTTCCTGTAAGTCTTTATAGTTCCCCGGAACATTTAGATTTGGATCAAAAGATGTGGGCACTATGATTTCCTTTGCAAATTCTATCATTCCATTCAACACCTCGTGAAAAAATTTATGAATTGTTTGTGCAGAGTGTTGAAATCTTCGTTTCACTACTCTAAATCATTCGTTATGACCTATTATAGTCAAGAACATAGCAATCTTTTCCTCAATAGTTACGTACTTACTATCTTGTACCCATTGTTTTTGCCTAAAATGATTGCATAAATGCACATATGCAACACGTGAAAGTCGCTTCAATTCTAGACATTGCGTACGTGATCCATATAATAACTCCAATGTATAAGCATGTCCACTCAAGATTGAAGTGTTATCTTTAATTCTTGGTATGTTTGTTGAATGAATTCGTTTCAAGTAACACCACATAATGATTAAGCATAAAAGTTGATCTTCAATAGTCATGCTCGACCTATTTCCAAAAACAGTGATAGCAAATATATTAAGGAAAATATGTTTGTGATATAATGAAACTCACATAATGACCATATGTCAAGTTCAACAAATCATGATCCATCAAAACAATAACCACATATAATAAGTTATTAAATAAATATATACTAAAAGTAACAAGTTCATACAAAAGTCGTATCCAAAAATCAAAGTTTTGGCCATCAATCCAAAATTAACCCTTTGCACCCAAAATAATAAGTTTTGGCCATCGATCCGTACAAAATATTAAAGTTTTAACTAAAATAATCCAATAGTAAATATTTAATTAGACTAGAAATCCTAACTTGCATGAAACCATTTCAACCTAAGCTTCATTCTCATCGTCTTCTAAGATCATCCATTGTTCCCTATAACTTGCACTCTCACAAAATATCCCAAGTGCCATTTTGTGCAATGGATTTTGTGATCCCCACCCAAAGACGATTTAAATTATCTTTGCACTTGTAAGACCCCGAATTTTATGAAATAAAAGTATTCAATTTTTCTTATAATTACTATTCAGTAAATGGTTAAATTGATAAAAGTTTAAAGTTATGGGTGAAATGTGAATTTTTTTTCAAAATAAGCAAGTGGTTATAAAATAATCATTGTTGTTGGGGAATATTCGTTTGGTCGTGGAATATTCTTTCTGTCGGAGAATATTCGTACGACAAAGCAGCTATTTGTGGGCCCCATAACAAATAACTGTCGGATGAAGAAAATAACAAATTTGAGTTTTTACAAATAACGACGTAGTTGTTACCGTTAATACTATTGAAATACCCGGTGGTTAAAATACAGTAATACGCGTTATTGCACAGTAGCACACAGTATTGCACAGTATTTTTTGAAATTATTGATTCTTATATAAGAAGGCACTACTCAATAATTGTTACAGTAATTACTGTTCAATATTTTATTTTATTGATTCAATAATTGCTACGTTGAAATTTTATATTATTATTTTTCAATAATTGTCACTGCATATTATTTCCCATTATCAGATCAATAATTCATATTATTTGAATAATATTATTAGATAACATTATTGGCAATGTCTAGAAAGTTCTGTCTAAGGAGAGGTTTGGTCACCTAATTGCGCGCCAATAAGGATAAATCCTTATTGGAAAGCCCCCTCTTTCTTGGGAACGGCCTGGTTGTCATAAATGTGATTCTGTAATATTATCTGTGAATAATTAATTATTGATTCATATGATAAGGAAATATTTATTTTATGTGGATATAAATGAGGGATATATTTTTGTGGTTAAAAATGAAGGAGTTAATGTTGAGGTGTTTTACCTGTATTTTTGTCGGAACGGAGGTATTGAAAATCACATTAGGGTTTTTGAGATATTTTGTGAGGGTTATAATTTTTAATCTGACCGTTGGATCGTGGTAATATTTGGATATGTTATACATATATAAGTTGAGTATATGTCCACAAATTTTGAACCGTTAAAAATGAACGTATAATTTGTTATGAATTTTACGAGATGACTGGTTCAGAAATTGTTGAAATTTCGGAGTTAATCATTTTGGTGGAAAATTCTAGAATTGGTGGGCCCCACTCTTGGTTGGTGAAGAAATGTGCTGAGATTTTTATTCAAATATGGTGGGTAGGAATAGTAGCAGGTAAAGCCATCAGTTTACAGGTTAAGTCTGCTTCGGCGTGCTAACATTTTCCTATAAGTAGAGGGCTAAGTTAGAATTGAAAATCACTCTAGAATTCATAAGTTTTCTCTCTAGATTATCGAGTGTATTTTGTGAGTATTTAGATACTTGGTGAGTTGCTATTCATCAGTGCAAGTTTTTTTCAGCGTCATATCTGATATCCAGTCAGAAGTGCTGCTCTTTTGAGGTAAGGGATAGTAAGGGATAGTAAGGAATTTTAAGGGTTGTTATGATTTTCAGTTTTGTAATTTTTCTGATCTTCAAAAATTCTGAAAAAATTTGAAATGATATTTTGATGAGTTTTATTGATTGTGTCCAAAAATGGTGATTTTTGGATGTATAGATTAAGAGTTATGAATTTTATAAGAAAAGACTATTTTAAAAGTAACCGCTTATAACTCCTTGTGATTAACTCCAAAATTGATGAAATTTTTATTGGGAGTACATCTATATAATATTAGTGTACTCTGTGGATTTCAGAATTTTTAGATAAAAGTACAATTTTTGATAAATGTCTAAATATTCGGCTGTTTTGGCCATATAAAAAATAGTAAATGACTTTTAAAAATTCTGAGAAAAATATATGTTCACTATGGGACTATATTATGCTAAATCTCAGAAAAGAAATATTTTTGGAACTGATTTGGTATTTTTTTATGAAAATGGTCTAGTTATGAGTAAATAAATTAAATATGTTTTGTGAAGTAAGAAAATTAGAAAATAGAATTTTATGGCTTGAGAATCCTATATGAGATATATGCAGATTTTTGATGAGGGTTTTTGGTTATTGGTGATGAAATCTTATGAGTTTGGCATTTTAGGATGATTAAATGTATTATTTAGTAAAGTATAAACAATTAAAATAAATTGTTTATAAGCTTAAGAAATATTATTCTTTCAATATCATTATACCGAAATATTGGTATGTATTTTATTGTGGAATTTCTACTTTTTTGTGTCGAGTTACTATTCACGAGTTACTATTCACGAATTACTATTCACAAAAAAATTGGTTTCTTTTTCTGACCAAATTATAGTTGGTTTATGAATATTACTCTTGAGATTAAATCTATATGTTGATTATAGTTTATTATCATATATAACATTTTTATAACCCTAATGATGATATTTCTATTTGACTTGAGTGTAAAGATGGGTAAATTTTTGGTATGATCATGACTATGGGTTCTCTTTGGCCAGTAGTGCAAAGTTGAATTGGTGACTGGTATGATCATGGCCATTGAATTTATAAGTGAATATCTTTAGCTTAAGTGCAAAGGTGAATTGATCAACATGGTTATAATTATTGTTTATATAAATTCTGAAATGATTATATATTTCTTTGAGATATGAATATATTTGGCCTGTAGTGGAAATATGAACTGTTGAGGAATATCTTTGGCCTGTAGTGCAAAGATGAATTGTTGATGAATATCTTTGTCCCGTAGTGCAAAGATGACCTGTTGTTGAATATCTTTGGCCAGTAGTGCAAAGATGAACTATTGACGAATATCGTTGGCCTGTAGTGCAAAGATGAATTTATTAATATGATTATGAACAGGAACTGTGATTTGGTATAACCATGATCTTTGATGTTTCAGGTAAAGATAGGTGATGAAAATTATCTTCGTCCTGGATGAGAAGAGGAATTTAGAACTACAATTATGATTATGAGTTATTCATATGATTGTGGACCAGAATTGTTGATTGATGTTACAGAGATAAAACATTGTTGGTGGATTTTTAACATGGAGAAGATAATAGACTTTGTAGTCTATTTTACTCTTCTAATGGATTGCTCGTTCCGCTGCAACTATGTTTGAAATTTTTATCATCTACCATATGTTCTAAATCTCTGATTTAATTCTGTTGAAGGCTATTGATAACTTATTTATCTTTAGTCATGATATTATTTATTGGGCTAGTTGTGCTCACCCTTCTGTTTCACAATTCCTTTCAGGTAATAAGAGTGTAGCTGGGTCGAGCGGGGGTAACAGGGGAATAGAACGGCGGTCATCATTTAGTAGTTATATTTGGTGAATCATCTAGGGTGAAGCGAACCCAACGTTGGAAGGGTGTTTTGCCACTGTCATACAAGATGTCTAATGACATACAACCTCGTGTCATCATAAGACAGGGTTGTGCACATCCACTTGTTGAGTATATATACAAGCACTACCTATATAATCTTGGTGTTTGTTTGAAGTATAATTCTCAATTAGAGACAGTAGAGATAATGATATGTCAAGAGAAGACTCACCATTGGGAAGAATATGATAGTAATCTTCTCGTTTTTCTTTGGGGTCTATTGGGCCAACCAATGATAATTTTGTGGCCATATGATATGTATCGTAACCTAGACGCATGGCCTCCCATGTACGAAGGTTTCCTTGAGCACTTTCCAAAGATTCTAATTTCTAAAACAGTTTTTGACTGTACCTTTATGTAAGGTACCTCTGTGAGGTGCTGATACATGATGGTGTCCAATGTCACATTTGGTATATATTTGTATCCAAACTCACAGCATATGTGTTGTTGTATTTTCCACGACAATTGTTGTAATAAAGTTGTAGTTATTTTCTGTACCATGTATTTGACGACTCAGATTGGGTTGGGTGGAATGGACCTATTTTGGGGTCGTCACAGCACTCCTTCAAGGAAGGTCCACTATTGTTATTCACAATGAGCTTTAACGCTTTGCACATCTCTTCCTCTATTTCGGAGTTATTAGATTTTTTTGTTGAATTCTTCGCTTTTTTCGTTGGCCTTTGTTCTTCAAAGTTGGGAGTGGAAGCATGTGATTGGGTACCCGGGGTTGATGAATTTAGAGGTGGGTTTGAGGACTCTTGAGCTTGAGTACTAAAAGGGATATCCTCGATACTAAAAATTTCCAAATCCTTATTTGGTTCAACGGTCCTATCCCTTTTAGAGCTAGGTCCCCAGCCATCAATCCCCGTAGCAGTAGCTCCATCCTAGAGTTGAGTGCAAAGCTCAGGAAAACTTATAGGTGAAGTCCTCAAGGAGTCAACATGCTTATTTGTCTATATCCAAAAATCATACCCAAAATGTTATTCACATGTTTAATAATTTAACAAGCTTTTATGGTTAACTTAAAAAAGTAGTTACTAACCTTTGACTCTAGCTCCCATTCCTCATCCGTGAAGTTGAATGTGTTAGTTGTGTGATCATAATGATTTCCGATCTTTCTTTTTAGTTGACACCATGCAGTATATTTTCCCTTTATATAATCATAACGATTTCTCCCACTTTTGACCATGAATATGGCTTAAAACTACCGCCTAGCTAGCCTATCATTTTCCGTAACCTCGCCAATACATGCTTCAAGAAAAGTTTTCATTACATTTTCATTTCTCCAACTCACTCTTGATTTTCTTTGATTTTGAGTTCACTCGATTGTTCCATGCCTAACACAAATAAAAGGATGAATTTAGAGATTCTAATCCTAATAATAAACAAATCTACTATAAGCAAATATACTTTTTAGATCAATTGTCTCAATTCTATCATCAAAGATTACAGGAAGACTCCAGCAGAAAGAAATAATGTACTCCAGTAGATTATGTACTACCTAAATTATAAAGAGCCCACATGGCCACATACTAGTTAATGAAAAGTAACAATGTTCATTATGACAGAGCTGATCTAGCTACCAGAAACAATATTAATGAGAAACATGAAACTAGATGGTTAAATATATACACATTACACACCCTATAAGCAGTCAGATGATTGAAAAACAAGCTTTTTGTGACGCCCCCAAAATTAGGTATACATCACCCATCTTGGGTCGTCAGATACAAAGTACAGAAAACAAATACAACTTACTAATACAACTGTCGTGTACAATACGACAAAATATAAACTGTGAGTTTGAATACAAATATTATCTTCTAGAGAGTATTCATACTCAAAAGGAGTCCTCATTACATTTATTAACACACCATTACATAGAATAGTGAGGACTACTAACTAATACTATCATTCGGACCATCACTCCGTTCCCCGACTTGCCCCAGCTACGTTCTCATTTCCTGAAGAGAACAGTGAAAGAAAGGGTGAGCTCAACTAGCCCAGTAAGAAATATTATGACTAAGATAATGCAGAATAAATTATCATTAGCCTTCAACAATGTTAAACTGATAAAATATAAAAGACATCAAGTTTAACTGCAGCGGAACAAGCAATCCATTAAAAGAGTCAAGTAGAAAATAAACTCTACTATCTTTTATGATTTAAAAGATTTTCCAACACTGTGATAGCTGAGACTCAGCTTAATAAAATAATTTACATCATCGAATCACCCCTGCACTACGGCCAAGGATATTCGTATATTCATTAATGGTCATGATCATGCCAACAACTGTCCAACAATGCACTACGGGCCAATGAGGACTTTTACCACATCATTTGTAACATTACGGTCATGATTATACCGAATAATCCCTGGTCATAATCATACCAAGTCCATCTATGCACTACAAGCCACATATGACTTTTAACATTTTATAAACATGAGGATGATGACAATGATATAAGAATTCAATAAAACAAGTTCAAGAATTAATTTATCCAAAAATTAACAACGTCCAAATTGTCAACATGATACTGCTTTGTGGAGTAAAATTTAAAAATGCTTAAAAGAATATTTTCATGAAAAGATACTGGATGAACCGCAATTATCAAGGATATTCCACAAATTTCATGGAGTATAGAAGTCAAAACTTAACCAACTGAGTACAATAAAGAATGGAATAACAAAAGAAATCACCATGCATGCGATAGACCGCACAGACAGGTTATTCCAACAGAATAATAAATAATGGAACCAGGTCCGGCGTAAACGCACAGACAGGATATTCCGACAGAATAATAAATAATGGAGAATAATAAATAATGGAACCAGGTCCGGTGTAAAACACACAGACAGGATATTCCGACAGAATAATAAATAAAGGAACCAGGTCCGGTGTAAAACACACAGACATGATGTTCCAACAGAATAATAATAAAAACGGAACCAGGTCCGGTGTAAAACACACAGACAGGATGTTCCAACAGAATAATAATAAAAACGGAACCAGGTCCGGTGTAAAACACACAGACAGGATGTTCCAACAGAATAATAGAAGAATGTCACCAAGTATAGGGTATATCCGCGTATACAGGTTATTCCAACAGAATAATAAGAAATGGAATAACAACAGTTCTCTTCATGAATAAGAAAAAATAACACCCCTTACCGTAAAAGAACTGGATATAAGAGTAGTGAAGTAGCAAAAACTTTTCTTCTGTCTCTATATAGTCTCTCTCTATAGTTTCTCTCTCTAGAGTTCAGTGAATTCGTAAGAAATAATGAAGGAATGAGCTGCTATTTATAGAAAAATAGAATGCATAGTAACTAATCCATGAACGGTCCAGATTGATTACTTTAATCTGACGGTCCATATTTAAAGAAAAATATTTTAAATAAAATATAATATATTCTATTTATAGAATAACTTTAATAAAGTATTCTGTTTTATATAAAAAGATGTTTCTGTTTTATTACGTTAATAATACGAATAAAACAAAACGTCATTATCGCTAAATAATTCATATTATTAACTGACAATAATTGAATAAAACTGAGTGACTTCTCACATAAGCATTAATAATCAATACCGTGTGCTACTATGCAACCACACGTATTACTGTACTTTTACTACCGAGTAGTTCAACAGTAACAATGGTAAAACTTCCGCCGTTATTTTTAATAAAATATTTTTGTCGTTTTCTCAATCCGACAATAATTCTGTTGTGGGGTCCACCAATGATTGTGTCGTTGTACGAATATTCTCTGTTAAAACGAATATTCCCCGACCAATCGAATATTATATAACAACTTGCGTACTTTACAAAATTTATAAATATTACCCACAACTATAACATTAAATCCACACCATAATAATAAAAAATTATTTCGAGAAAAATTAAATATTTATTCATAAAATCTGGGGTTTCACAATCTCCCCTCCTTATAGAATTTCGCCCTCGAAATTTACGTACGTGCTTGGTATGCCGAACATGTGAGGATACCTTGACTTCACTTCAAATTCTAACTCTTGAGGTATAACCTTTAAGCATCGAATATGATCCTTCTTATCCAAGATGTTAACACGTATCTCCTCATACGTTAAATCTTTCGCTATTTCGTCCGGTTCTAAATTAATAATGCGATTCGGGTCGTCCACATATTTACGTAACATCGATACGAAAAAAAAAATGTTCTAAACACGCAACATACTTGGCGGTAAAACGAGTCTATAGGCCACAGTTCCTACTTCATCGAGGATTTTAAATGGGCCAATTAAATCGAGAGTTGAGATTTCCTCTCTTCGTCGATTCTTGCTTCTAGAATAACGCCCTCTTGAACCTTCTTCTTCACATTTATCAGCTCTTAGTATGTAGCTTGAGCAGCTTTAACTTTATCGATTAAAGTCAATTTTAATCGTATATTCGTTATCTTCACGTGGGTTCGAATATTCGCACTTGTAACCGTATACGATCTTCTACACAACGCGTCAGCTACCACGTTCACTTTTTCACGATGTTATTGAATGGTACGATCGTAATCTTCAATAGCTCGAGCCAACGTCTTTGGCGCATAATACGTTCGTTTTAGTTGAAGAAATATTTGAGGGTTTAAGAAATGAGTTTTGTACTGGGGTCAATACAAAATTCAATTTTACGCTCTGGGGTAGGCTAAAAAGTCTTCAAGAATACATCAAGAAATTTATTAACAATAGAAATATCGTTCAAAACTGTGACCCTCGTCCAAGACTTGGATAATACGTCACATTGATACCTATCAACTTGTCATCGTCATTTACAACGTCTCCTACGGAAAGTCTAGCTTCGGTGCATTCCACACCAGGAAGTCAACAACGAAAGGAACGGGGATTTTTACTTATGGCTTGATATGACAATGATTGACTTTAGTGGTTTGGTTACTTTGAATTTGCATAACAGGTTGGTTAGGAGTATGAAAGCTAACAACCTTACGAGAAGCATGATGAGTAGTGAACCAATCGTTTCAAAAAAATCACATCAAAGGCAAGTATTTTCAAAGAGATAAGATCGACAGGTAACGTGAAAGTGTTGATTTGAACAAGATTTATAAATAGTAGAGGTAACGAAGGTTTCTCCCAACTGAGTTTAAACAGACATATCAAAGTCTAAGTTCTCCGGAGTTAACTTCAAACATTTAACACAACTAGGTGAAATAAAAGAGTGAGTAGAACCGGTATCTAACACGGTATAGACTTCGCAAGAGTTTATGACTAACATACCCGTGATAATTTTATTCAGGTTCCTCGTCACAAAAAAAAAATATTCTCTCTTAAACTACTGGCTTTGGCTTTTCTGGGACGGTCTTTGGTGCCTCCATCCTATCTGAACTTGTCTTCGGTGAACGACAAAATCGGGCTAAGTGACCTTCTCTTCCACAATTATAGCATGCTTTGGATGGCATCGCGCAGTTTGGACTGATGTGCCCCTCCCCTCCGCATTTGAAACATATGATAGGTGGTCGTTCTCCTTCCTTAACAACGGGTGCTGGTGCTGACGTCTTTCCATTATTGTTGAATCTCCTCTTCTTGAAATGACCATTCTTATTATTTTGGCCTTGATTACCACCGAAGTGGTTACCATTTCTGGCCTGTTGATTCCCTCCACGCTTGTTGTCACCGCTTCGATGACTGCTCTCACTGGTATTATCATTTTGCCGACTGCCCTCTTTTGGTTGCGTTGACTCGTTATCGCGCTCCACTAACTGAGCCCTATTCACAACATCTGAATACAAACACAGTTTATGAGAAATAAGATGTTGACGTATCTCAGGTTTCAAACCTCTTAAAAACATCCGCGTCATTCTCTCTTCATTATCCACCAAGTGGGATGCAAATCGGGACAACTCGGCAAACTTGGCTTCGTACTGCGACACGGTCATGTTATTTTGTTCCAACTTGATAAATTCCACCTTCTTCATGTGACGAATACTTTCGGGAAAGTACTTGTCATTGAACAGTTCTTGGAACTTCTCCCAAGACATCTTGAGTGCGTCAGGCTGGGTACGTTTTACAGATTCCCACCAGTAATCTACCTCTTCACGCAACATAAAAGTGTCAAAGGGAACCTTTTGCTCCTCGGAGCATCCCAAGACATCAAATATCTTGGTGATCTGCTTTAACCACGTCTCCGCCTTAAGTGGTTCTGGCTTTCCCAAAAACTCCAGTGGTCCTAGCTCCTTGAATTGCTTAGCGGTGACCAACCGTGGGTTGTCATTGTTTCCTCCTTCATTTTGGATAGGAGCCGCTCTCGCCCGTTGTTGCATGAATTGCTCCTTGAACTGCTTAGCGGTGACCGTCCGAGAGTTATTTTGTTGTTGCATAAATTGCATAAAGTCTCTGACCATCCCATCATTCACCATTTCATCGGTGTTATTATTTTCATGAGGATTATCGTCCTATGGTTGCACATTATCCTGAGCATTGATCGTTGGTGATTCAATGGTCTCATGTGCTTCATTGTTTATCTCAACATTTTCGGATGCCATTTGCAAATACTGCAACAAAACAAGGGTTAATTAACATATAACATATTATCCATATACTTTGACCGACCAATTAAATACCAAATAAACTTAGGTAGGTCATACTAGCGAAAGAATTTTTCGTCTCTCCCCTCCTAGTTCTATTCTCACATCCTAGCCAGGGATCATATCCCTAAGCTCTGATACCAACTGTGACGCCCCCAAAATTAGGTATACATCACCCATCTTAGGTCGTCAGATACAAAGTACAGAAAACAAATACAACTTACTAATACAACTGTCGTGTACAATACGACAAAACATAAACTGTGAGTTTGAATACAAATATTATCTTCTAGAGAGTATTCATACTCAAAAGGAGTCCTCATTACATTTATTAACACACCATTACATAGAATAGTGAGGACTACTAACTAATACTATCATTCGGACCATCACTCCGTTCCCCGACTTGCCCCAGCTACGTTCTCATTTCCTGAAGAGAACAGTGAAAGAAAGGGTGAGCTCAACTAGCCCAGTAAGAAATATTATGACTAAGATAATGCAGAATAAATTATCATTAGCCTTCAACAATGTTAAACTGATAAAATACAAAAGACATCAAGTTTAACTGCAGCGGAACAAGCAATCCATTAAAAGAGTCAAGTAGAAAATAAACTCTACTATCTTTTATGATTTAAAAGATTTTCCAACACTGTGATCGCTGAGACTCAGCTTAATAAAATAATTCACATCATCGAATCACCCCTGCACTACGGCCAAGGATATTCGTATATTCATTAATGGTCATGATCATGCCAACAACTGTCCAACAATGCACTACGGGCCAATGAGGACTTTTACCACATCATTTGTAACATTACGGTCATGATTATACCGAATAATCCCTGGTCATAATCATACCAAGTCCATCTATGCACTACAAGCCACATATGACTTTTAACATTTTATAAACATGAGGATGATGACAATGATATAAGAATTCAATAAAACAAGTTCAAGAATTAATTTATCCAAGAATTAACAACGTCCAAATTGTCAACATGATACTGCTTTGTGGAGTAAAATTTAAAAATGCTTAAAAGAATATTTTCATGAAAAGATACTGGATGAGCCGCAATTATCAAGGATATTCCACAAATTTCATGGAGTATAGAAGTCAAAACTTAACCAACTGAGTACAATAAAGAATGGAATAACAAAAGAAATCACCATGCATGCGATAGACCGCACAGACAGGTTATTCCAACAGAATAATAAATAATGGAACCAGGTCCGGCGTAAACGCACAGACAGGATATTCCGACAGAATAATAAATAATGGAACCAGGTCCGGTGTAAAACACACAGACAGGATATTCCGACAGAATAATAAATAAAGGAACCAGGTCCGGTGTAAAACACACAGACGGGATGTTCCAACAGAATAATAATAAAAACGGAACCAGGTCCGGTGTAAAACACACAGACAAGATGTTCCAACAGAATAATAGAAGAATGTCACCAAGTATAGGGTATATCCGCGTATACAGGTTATTCCAACAGAATAATAAGAAATGGAATAACAACAGTTCTCTTCATGAATAAGAAAGAATAACACCCCTTACCGTAAAAGAACTGGATATAAGAGTAGTGAAGTAGCAGAAACTTTTCTTCTATCTCTATATAGTCTCTCTCTATAGTTTCTCTCTCTAGAGTTCAGTGAATTCGTAAGAAATAATGAAGGAATGAGCTGCTATTTATAGAAAAATAGAATGCATAGTAACTAATCCATGAACGGTCCAGATTGATTACTTTAATCTGACGGTCCATATTTAAAGAAAAATCTTTTAAATAAAATATAATATATTCTATTTATAGAATAACTTTAATAAAGTATTCTGTTTTATATAAAAAGATGTTTCTGTTTTATTACGTTAATAATACGAATAAAACAAAACGTCATTATCGCTAAATAATTCATATTATTAACTGACAATAATTGAATCAAACTGAGTGACTTCTCACATAAGCATTAATAATCAATACTGTGTGCTACTATGCAACCACACGTATTACTGTACTTTTACTACCGAGTAGTTCAACAGTAACAATGGTAAAACTTCCGCCGTTATTTTTAATAAAATATTTTTGTCGTTTTCTCAATCCGACAATAATTTCGTTGTGGGGTCCACCAATGATTGTGTCGTTGTACGAATATTCCCTGTTAAAACGAATATTTCCCGACCAATCGAATATTATATAACAACTTGCGTACTTTACAAAATTTATAAATATTACCCACAACTATAACATTAAATCCACACCATAATAATAAAAAATTATTTCGAGAAAAAATAAATATTTATTCATAAAATCTGGGGTTTCACACTTTTTACAATTATCCTAAATCTTTAATAGAATAAATATGCCAACAGAATTAGAGACTGACTGCTATAATGGGCTTTACAACTCAAAACATTTTACTATGTTTAAAAAAGTTTACAATAGATGCCACTAAATAACAGACTATTATAAGTCCGAATAGCATTATACAGTATTTTGGGTCGATTCTAATATAATGGAGACCCGTCAATATAATGGGTCTGATTCTAATATAATGGAGGCCACATTCCAAGTACTATCGGAATGTTGAAAAATATAGAGCGCATTTATCTTGAACATAATAGACTTCAAGGTTCCATCCCAAATGAACTTTGTTTGTTAGATAGGATGGGAGACTTGTATTTCAGCCATAACCAGCTCAATGGCTCCATTCCAACATGCTTGGGAGAGCTTAGATCATTGAGAAGGTTGTACTTGGACTCGAACAAATTTAGTTCCAAAATACCATCGCCCTTGTGGACACGTGTAGATCCCGTGGAACTAAATCTGTCAACAAATTTGCTGTCCGGAGATTTAGCATCAGAGATCGAAAAGTTGAAGATGACAACACAAATGGACTTGTCTTGGAATTAGTTATCTGGCAATGTATTTGCCAATGCATTGGAAGTGCTCAGTCACTGAATTATTTGTCCTTGGCTCATACTTCCTCCGTTCCTTAATATAAGTCGTTTTAGAGTTATGCACAAGTATTAAGGTAATGATTGTATATCATTAACTATAATATTAATTGTCTATATTGTCCTTGTATTGAAATAAGAGATTGTTTTTTATTGGACAGAAAATAGTAAGAGAATCAAAGTTACATTTAATACTTGGGGTAATATTGGAAACTAAGCAATTAATGCTTACTTGAAATTCTAAAATTGAAAGTAATATGCACACAAGCCAATCATGTTTGATGATAAAGCATATACTTTGTAACAATCTTATTCATTTATTAATAAAAAGTATTAATTTATTAAAGACTTTTAATTATCTACATGATGCTATTTTATAATATGTGATAAACCTATAGTTTTAAACAATGCTTTTAGAATAATGATGATGATTTTTCTAATGAGATCTAAATTCTGAGAAAGCTTAAAACTAAAATAGTTCCTAATCATTGGATTACTAAATTGGGGATTAGTGTATCCGGATAGATTGGTACATACGTTGCTTGCTCATTAGATGAGGATGATTGATCTCATGATCATTTGTGTGGAGACACTAATGCAAGTATGTAGGTGCTTATTAGAGAATAAGTTCACTGAACATGACTCGCTAAGGAATACCTATGGAGTTTTACTTGTCTGTCAATAGAACTCTATTTTACCACGTTTCCGCTTACTTTGTGCAATTTGATTGCGTTCATGAATATTACAAACCTAACAGTGGTATCAGAGCCAAAACTTTATGCAAATTATTAATTATTTTAATTTGATATGTATATTGATATGTGTTTAGAACAATTTAATTGGGCATAATTTATTGTATAAAATTTATTAAAAAAAATTGTGAAATTGATTTCCGTGACTTTATTGGTTATTTAAAAGTTACAGGATCAGCCCCATGAATTTGTTTTATATGATTACTTTGATTAACAACATGTCAGCAACAATAAAGTAATATATATATATATATATATATATATATATATATATATATATAATATAAGATACTTCATAAGGAATCTTTAGTATGTATATTTATATATATAATCATCTTGCAGAATGATTTCTTTATATATATACTTCACACTAGAATTTTGATTCACGGAATTTCGTTCTTGATTCACGGAATTTTGTTTGCCTACAGGATTCTTAGTAATCATATATATTATATATATATATATATATATATATGGTTATATATATATATATATATATATATATATATATATATATATATATTATTCTTAATTATTTTATAATTAAAATAAAAAGTTTATTTTAATTTTAAAATTGAATTTCATGCTAACTAATTAGAGTTGGAATTGGATTCCATGATAACTAATTGGAGTTGAAATTGAATTATACGTTTCCTTAAATAAAGGAGTTTACTTAGATATAGAATAAGATTTCATATTATTCAAAATAAAGGAGTTTATTTGTGAATAGGAAAGAGAATTCGTGTTTCCTTTAATAAATGGGTTTTTCTTTTCTTTTTTTAGAATTGGATTCCATAATTAATTGAAATAAATGAGTTTATTTTGATTAAAGATTTTGATTAAAATAAAATAGTTTATTTTATTCAAAACTGGATAAATTAAAATAAAAGGGTTTTATTTTGATTTAAATTTGGATTAAAAATAAAAGAGTTTATTTTAATTCAAAATTAAATTTTATACTAACTAAATTTGTACATTAAATGCCATCAATATATATATATATATATTGAATGTTTATTATTCATGAGATGAATGTTATTTATTGATGCATATGTAGATGTGTATGATAATAAATGAGATTGATTATGGACTATTGACCAATGTGATCGGATTTTATTTTAATTGGATGCATGAATATATGGCTTTTATTAAATGGGGTCTGCGTACCTCGTCTTCTCTAAATTTTTTCTTAATGTAAATTCTAACTCCCTCCTATGTACTTCCCCTTGACTGCTGATCAAGGTTTCTATTTATTTTAAATAGTTTTGTAATAGAAATAGTTAGAATTAATTTTGAAAAATTGGAGATCAATGAGCAAGGAGCGCTTGAAGACCCATTTGTAATAGAGTCCGGGTTTAAATGTAATAGTTATATTTAAATATTAATTCTTGCACCCCTAGGTTTGACCTTTTGGTTCACTTGGCGGCTCTAGTGAACCAAACTAGAATAAAGTCCATAATTAATCTGGGTAGAATATAGTATTCTATATGTGCATGCTTATTCTATATATATTATATATTATACAAATATGCTTCGCATGTTAATTAATATGACGCATATTTTATATATATATGTGTGTATGTGCGCTAAACAAGATGAGATAAATTAATAACAAACCCCTCAAATATTTTATATTAAGTTGTAACGTTCAAAGATATTTGGAATATCGAACGTCGCCTTCTAACATGATAGAAACAATAGAGTATTGAATATTTAATATGAGTTTGTTGTGCACACACAAGGCAAGTATTAAATATTTAAGATATTTTTATTACATATGATGTTTATAAGGAATTGAACATTACTGTTTTATTGTGCACACACAAGGGCTGTAGTTTTCTCTTCACTTATATGGAAATGCTGGGTCTGACTTAACTTAAATTATTTTAGTTCGGATGTGCACACATTTGACCATTATGATTTAAGAGGTAAAATACAAGGAGTTGCATAGTTGATGTAATTGACAAGAGTTGTCTACCTAATTATTTATATATAATTTGTTGTGCACACACAAGGCTATATACATTTGAAATGGGATCCTTATTCTCACTAGCATATTTTTAATTAGATATCGCCGAACTATATAAATTGAGGGTAATATATTTTGATAAAAGAGTTTGGGAGATACTAATTTAAAACAAGACCTAAATTATTTTGGTAATTAATAAAAGAATGTATGTTAAAATGTTATTAATTATAAATTCATTTACAGAATTTTACAATGTCTAAAATTACTATCACTGCGTAGCATATTAGATGTTATTTAATCGGACCGAATTAAACGAATTGGTTAAGAAAATTGAGAATAGTTCTCACGGCTGAAAAGCTATCTTATGTCTTTAATACGTCTATCCCTGCAATGGTTGCAGATAATGCCTCTGAGGAAGAGATTGCTACTTTTAAAAAGTGACAAGATGTTGCACAGTTGGCTCAATGCATCATTCTCGTATCCATGAGTAACGTGCTTCAACGTCAGCATAAACTATGGATGCTCCTACTATATTCCTGCACATCAAGTAGTTGATGGTGAGGAAAGTAGGAATGATAGATATCAGATATCTAAGGAGCTCTTCCGATCTAGAATGACCGATGACATTACAGTACAGATAAAAGTCCTTAACATTATCAATTTGATTGATCAATTAGGACAACATGTTTTGTCATGGATGGAGAGTTGAGCCAAGATTTGATCTTGCATTCACTCTCGGACTCCTTTCATATTTGTTGTGAATTTTTCATATGAACAAGCTAGATATCAACCTCGCTGATTTGCTTAACATGTTGAAAAATAGCTGAGAGTCACTTTTCAACCAAGAAAGACCAAGTCTTACTGGCAGGGGCCAAAGGATCTTTTAAAAAGAAGAACAATTCAAAGAAGGTAAATAGAAAGACAAAAATAAAGAATAATAAGAACAAAATTGATACGGATAGCAAAGGAGTTTGCTTCCATTGCAATAAGCCTGGACACTAGAAAGAAACTACAAGAAGTATCTTGCAAAGGCTAACCAGAAGAAGCTTAGTGAAGTTTCGATTACAAATACAATTTTGTTCATGTTTTAAAATAATTTTTTTTTAAGTCAAGGTTCTACTAGGGTATTGGATACCGACTTTGGTTATCATAAATATAGATTTATGAAGGGACCAAGCAGAGGTAGAAAGCTAAACAAATATAAGTAATCTTATGTGTGGGAAATGAAGCAAAGGTTGCCACATTAGCCATAGAAACTTATAGTTTAGCAATGCCTATATACGGGTAAATCTATTAAGTCAATAAGTTGTTATTGTATTTTAGTTCTTGTTAGAAACATTATTTTTATTTTGTTGTTGGACAATAAAATCTTTGGTATTATAATTAAGAACAATTGTTGTTCTATTTATAATAATAATATTTTGTATAGAACTGAAATATTACTTAATGAATTTTGTGTACTTGACTTACATAAAAAATTATTTTACAAAATGAACAAACTAGTATAAGAAAAGGAGATGATCATTCAAAGAGTTGAATTTGTGCATTTGTTGAAATACAAGAGTGAATTATTTGAAATGTTCAAAGAATTCAGAAGTGAAACAAATTGACAAAGTATTAGGATTCTTTGATCTGACCAAGGAATAAATACTTGTGCAATGAGTTTCTAAATCATCTCAAATGGCTTTCTTACAATGGACGCCTCCTGATACGCAATAATTGATTGATGTATCTGAAAGAAAAAATTATACCTTGTTGGACATGGTGCGGTCCATAATGATTTTATCGACATTCCAGTATCCCTCTGGGGTCATGTCCTAGAAATGACTGCATATCTACGAAAAGATAACCTCAAAATCCGGCTCCAAGACGCCATAAAAGTTATGGACAGGGAGGATTCCTAATCTTAAGTATGTTAAAATAAGGGGTTGTCCAGCTTATGTGAAAAAGGTTTCAAAGGATAAGCTTGGGACAAGATTTGACAAGTACACATTTGTGGGACATCCTAAAGTAAGTTTAGGGTATATGTTCTATAATCCTACTTAGCAAAAGGTGTTTGATGCGAAACACGATACCTTCTAAGATAAATGTGTTTATCATTAAAAGGGCTAGTGGGAGGATAATAGATCTTGAAGAGTTCAAGAACCACAAAACACTATAAGTCAAATAAGAGAAAACTGTAGATAGACCTATTATACCACAACCGAGTCGTAAATCTGGAATAGTACCGAAGATACATAGGAGGTATGGATTCATCACAGATGATGATGATGAGGTACACATCATAGAAGATGATGAACCAGTTACATACGATGAGGTAAGAGTTGTAGACACTCAGAAAAATAAATTGAAGCAAGTTTCTCAAAAATGGAACATTCGTTTTGATGAAAAAATCAAAAGAGTTTGATTTTATCACAAATAAAAATGAACCTAGTATGTACAAAAGGGTCAGTGGGAGCGTCGTGACATTCTTAGTATTATATGTTGATATACTACGGATAAGGAATGACATACCAATGCTACAATTAGTAAAGATAAAGTTGTCTAAACATTCCTCCATGAATGATTTGGGAAGAGTATCTTAATTGGGGAAACAAATCTATATAGATAGATTTAATAGGATGCTCGACTTAACCCAATGAACGTATATTCATTTGATGCTAAAGTCGTTTAGCATGACAAACTCTAAGAGATGTCTCATGTTGATGAGCTATGAAGTGTATCTCTCTTAATAGTCCCAAAGACTCCAAAAAAAAGAGAGATCGCATGAGTAACAATCATGTATACAATGAAATATACGAGACCTGATGTTGATCAGTCATATTCTGGAGAAGTTCACTGTGAGACAGTGAAAAACATCTTAAAATACTTAACCGACACTAAGGATGTGATTAAAATTTATGGTGAGTCTAAATTAAAACTAGAGGGTTTAACAAACTCAAGTTTTTTAGACAGATCAAGACGACAGAAAATCCACTTTAAGGTAAAGCGTTACCTTGAATGGTGGTGCAGTGAATTGGAAAGATTCCAAACAGCAAAGAGTTGCTGGTTTAGTGATAAAGACAAAGTATATAGCTGTAAATGAAGCTGCAAGTTGATTGTTTGGATGAAAAGTTTATTACAGAACTAGGAATAGTTCCTAAGTCTCATCTTAAATCTAAACATGTGTTGTGACACTTTCATTTGATTATAAGAATCATTGAAAGATGAGAAATCACTATAGAGATAGTGGACTCTCAAGAACAACATTACATATCCATTAACTAAAGCTTATCCAACAGCAGGATAATCGTCACTTAAAGAATAAGGGTATGAGATACCATGACGATTGGCTTTAGTGCAAGTGGGAGATTGAAAGTAGTATGCACACAAGCCAATCATGTTTGATGATAAAGCATATACTTTGTAACAATCTTATTCATTTATTAATAAAAAGTATTAATTTATTAAAGGCTTTTAATTATCTATATGATGTTATTTTATAATATGTGATAAACCCATAGTTTTAAGCTGTAACACTCCCTTTCCGAAATAGAAAGAGAGGTTACCCAAAACATAATCAAAACTGATGAATTTAATAACAAGGCTCAAAGCCACAAAAGAATGGTCTTAATAACTGATAAATACCACAAGTCAACCATAATAAATCTCAAACTGTCTCAAACCACAATCTAAAATAATTATTACAATTCCAAGTAAACTAACACATCAAGTCTAAACAGAATATTTTTAAATCGTTGGAATGAATGGAGCTCTCATCACACTTGCTCTTGATCCCCCTGATTACCTGCCGGAAGAAAAACATAGCATGAGCCAAATGCCCAGTACGGATATAGAATACAAATAATGAACCGAAATAACTAACTCAATTAAATGAAATGAAACGAAATGAACTGTAACGAAACGAACAAAACTAACACAACGAAACAATAGGCTGAATGAAATGGCTGGGTGTTATTTCATACCGAGCTCAGAACAAAACAGAAATATACATTGCCACACAGGCAAGTTAAATAATACCACACAGGCAAATCACACACGTTGGATCGCGAATCCAATGCATATAAAATCAAAAGGTGTGTTTGGCACAAACATCACCAATCTGCAGAACAGAACTGAACATAAACTAGGGTCGACCCATACGCCTCCCACAACAAAACACCAAATAGCTAACTCCCACCGGAGCATAAAACGGAGACGCCGTGGACTGATCACACCGCCACAGAATGTGTCATGCCTCGGTGCCAAGAGGACATGCCTGTGGTACCCCCACAGGTGGTTATAGCTCAAGTATACCCTACGGTATTCTAACAAAAATATAATGTCACAATATCAACACAAAGTGGTTCTAACGTGTACATGTTAAATCGAACGAATCATCAACATAAATCTCCAACAATATACTAACATGTACATCACTACGAGAATCGAAATAAATATTAAACATGATAAACGAGTTCAAAGAGCACAAGTTATGATATTCTAAAGGTCAAAATAAACTGTCATATGAACTTCACTAAAATCAAGGTATCGAGACAATATTCGAAATAAAAACGAGAAGCAAAACAAACAACTAAAATTAAAGAGTATCGCTGAATGAGTACGGAATCCGTGCCTGAATTAAGTAATGTAATATCCAAAGTTATTATCCCAATATTTTTTGTTAAATTCCTTCCGTCTAATCTAATAAAAATAATAATAATAGAATTATAAGTTACCTAATAATTATAATTTATACTAATATAAAATTAATTACTCCAATTACATCAATTTTACAAGACAATTCAAATTAAATTATAATTTATAATCTAATCATTTTTTTTAACATACCAGTAATCCTAATATATTATATATATTATATACAACATCATTCATAACAGAAAGTTCAGCAACTTAGCTTCTTCACATGCCCACGATTTTATCATTATTAAATTTTATTAAGCTAGCATACTAACTTTATCACCCCACTAGCCATCCGAAATCAGAATGCTACAAGAATTTCAAGTTTTCGCATATTGCCAATCATTATATGTACACTGCCATCTGACTACAATTATAGACTACAACTAAGAAAATTACAATTACTCACCGGAAAAAATTGGCAACCAACAACAATCCGTTCTCCTGCGCCGCCGCACTGCTCTGTTTTTTTCTTCTTCTTCTTATTTTCGCGTAAGACTTATTATGGGTAAATTTAGGTTTTGCTTATTTATTTACTTAAACAAATTTTATTAATTAATATAATATATTTATTAACTCTCCAACTTTTAATAGGATTTTAAACTACACAATTATAAATTAGATCCACTTAGTTTTAATGCCCAAATGGTACTAAATTAATTTATCCACACTTATTAATATTTATTAGCCCATATAAATTAAATACTAGTTTGACCCAAATAAATGACAAAGTCCAATTAATATATTTTAAAACAAGGTAATTTTTATTATTTTTATATATATATTTTTCTCGGGTATTACATAAGCAATGCTTTTAGAATAATGATGATGATCATTCTAATGAGATCAAAATTCTGAGAAAGCTTAAAACTAAAATAGTTCTCAATCGTTGGATTACTAAATTAGGGATTAGTGTATCCGGATAGATTGGTTCATACGTTGCTTGCTCTTTGGATGAGAATGATTGATCTCATGATCATTTGTGTGGAGACACTAATGCAAGTATGTAGGTGCTTATTAGAGAATAAGTTCACTGAACGTGGCTCGCTAAGGAATATCTAATTGAGTTTTACTTGCCTGACAATAGGAATTCCTGTAGTGATAGTAGTACAAGTGATCCTTGGACTTGAGATCATCATAGTATCTTGTGTATGATGAGTTATACTTTGACTTATTCCTTAAGACCCTTAGGATATATCAAATGGTATGCTTGGGTATAATAAGTTGTACATAGAGATAATATATGATCAATAAAGAATGGTGGAAGGATTGAATTATACGATAACTATTTACTCAAAGGTTCTTTTATGATTAATGTTAAAATTTATATTATCTGAAAAGTCGTTAATCGCTAGGGAGGCTTATCCCTATTATAGAATAAATATTATTTATTTAAATAAATTAATAGTTTAATTTATTTATTTAAATAAGATTAGAATTGTTCTAATTGATTTATTCACAACCAGTTTAATATGGAGAACCTAAAGGGTCACACCATAAAAGGAAGAATAATTATTTAAGAAGTTAATGGCATAATCGTAATAATAAGTTAAGTATATTTAATTTAATCTATGGTGATAGAATAAATTAAATTGCTTAATATTTATTATTTAATATTTTGGAAATATTAAATATAAATTAATAAGAGGAGTCTTATTATTATTATTACTATTATTATTTTTTAATTTCTAAAGGAGTTTAGAAATTAATTAATAAAAGTACTCTCAAATATCCTAATAAGATTAGGAGGCTGATTAATTAAAAGAATTTAATTAATTATTCATAATAAAATTGGGAGCCTGATTAATTAAAGGAATTTAATTAATTAAAATAAAACCCAATTCCTTAATTGTTAAGGAAGGTTGCCCACATCTATAAATAAGAGGAGTCTTATTATGGGTGGGGTGGTTGTTGACTTTTTCACAACAGACGTAATTTCAATTGTTGGAGAGTACGCTCCTTTTCTATGAGAGATAGAAAAACTAGGGTTTTGCCAACCACCCTTCTTCTTGAATATTTCTTCTTCCTTGGTTGATCACCTCTAGAGGCCAAACACTTGGGTGGCTAACGTTGATGAAAGGAAGGAACCAAGCCCGGTGGATTCAAGTTGAACGCGAAAAGAATTGGAGGTGAACTTGTACCTGAGGAAGCTCGATTCTTCAAGGGTATGATTCTTGTTCTTTATCTTTTCGTTTAATTAATAATTGTGCATAAAGGGTGATCCGGGTATATGATTTGTAAAATTTTAAAGCTCTATTTTACCACGTTTCCGTTTACTTTGTGCAATTTGATTGCGTTCATGAATATTACAAACCTAACAAAAACGACTTATATTAAGGAACGAAAATATTTCTCCAAGGGGGATGTATTTAATTAAGATTTTTAAAGATTTTTTTTAAGTGACAGATTTTTGTAGAATTTGTGAGATTTTAATAACTTTCACAAACTTTAAAGACTTTTTAATCACTTTTATAGACTCCATGAAATAAGTAACAGACTTTTATAAACTTTTTATAATACTGTGATTGACTTTTGTATACTTCTAATATATCTTACAACTTATATTAATTGTTAATTAGCCCATGTGTACATCCTCTCTTTTTTTTTCATGAACTAGAGTAAATCTCATTATATTATTGTGGCATGAGATTTTATATATGTTGAAAGCGTTCACATTATTCTACTCATTTCATGGTGCATTTGGATACTCGGATACCAATAAAATTTTAGAAACTACAGACGCAATACAAAAATTAAGCTCACTTTTTATTAAGCTATATATACTTTATGCATATGCGTACGCTTTTTACTAATAATTGATTGCTTTTTATTATCGATTGCTTTACTAATATATATATATATATATATATATATATATATATATATATGTTGATTGTATGATTCTGTCAACCCAATTTTTCATCTTAACTGTTGCTAATTTTGTTTGATTGTGTGGACCTTTTTTATGCGCCTAACATATATCAAAGCAGTGCGTTTCTCTTTTTTATAAGGGAAAGATAACGATTCTGTCAATTTGTCATGCAGGAATACAACCACATGTTACATTATTTCTCTATGATACACCAAAGACATTTGAAAACAAATATGAAGGATGTCTCAAAAATTAACAGTGATTTCCTTCGTTTAAAATGTCAGAAAACTAAAAAAAAACATACACATACACATCATATATTTTCTATTTTCATATATTATAATACATAATCTTTACAATTCATATGAGAGTTTTATGATTTTATCTCACATTTGTTGAACAAATCTCTTTCTTCTTTCTATTGGAAGCTTTCGAACGACTGTTTTTTCCCTCACCAATTCAGATTAGGTCTAGTTATATGTTTACTTATTAATATATCTTGTTAATTCTCTTATAATAAAATTATAATAAATCCAATTATTTTTATGGCCCAAATTTTACCAAATTATTTATTCATCACATATTAATATTTATTATACCACATAAAATAAATAACTAATTTGACCCAATAAAAGATAAAGTCCAATTAATAATTAGTTTTATCCACCTTTGTGTTTATTTGAAAGTCTTTAGAAATCTTTAGAGATGAGGTAAGACTTTGGATATGGGTTGATAGTTATAATTCTTCTTTTAAAGTATGTCAAACTCTACTATTTGATAGAAATCTTTAAAATTTATGACTTTTTGAATACCAAAATATTTTTATAGACTTTGTAAAAATCTTAATTCAATATCACCTAACTTTTAAAAACATTAAAAAAGTTGTAATTGAATACCACTAAACTTTTATAAACTCTTTAAATGTCTTGATTGAATACAACCAAACTTTTAAAGTCTTTAAAAATCTTAATTGAATACACCCCCTTAAAACGACTTATATTAAGGAACGGAGGAGTAATAAACTAGAAGGGTCTATTTCTCAATCGTTGGGCAGCTTGTTAGGCTTGGAATTCTTGGATCTTTCGAATACCAATTTGTCCGGAAAGATCCCAAAATCCTTGGAGGCACTTCGGTATCTACATTATTTCAACGTTTCTTTTAATAAACTGGAAGGAGAAATTCCAACAGGAGGTATTTTTGTAAACTTTACAGCTCAATCATATATGCAAAATTATGCATTATGTGGTGCACCTAGACTATTAGTCCAGCTTTGGCAAAACAGAACTCCCCATCAATCAGGCTCAAGAAACATTTCTGTAAAATATATTCTACCCCCTATTGCAGCAGTAATTCTCTTGGTGGTTCTTATATTTGTGTTAAGAAAAAGCTAGTCGTAAGCAGAATATATTATTGACACAAGAGGATTCATTACCTCATGCTTGGAGAAGAGTTTCTTACATTGAACTTTCTCGAGCCACAGATGGATTTAGTGAAACCAACCTACTTGGCATGGGAGGTTTTGGATCCGTATATAAAGGAACACTTTCAGATGGGATGATTGTAGCAGTAAAGGTGCTCCATTTGCAGCTTGAAGGAGCTTCCAAAAGTTTTGATGCTGAATGTGAAGTAATGCGCAATGTTTGCCATAGAAACCTTACAAAACTCATCAGTAGTTGCACTAACTTGGATTTTAAAGCCTTGGTACTAGAGTGGATGCCTAATGGGTGCCTTGAAAAGTGTTTGTACGCTCAAAACTATTGTTTGGATATGTTAGAGCGGTTGAACATAACGATAGATGTTGCATCCGCTCTGAATTACCTACACCATGGCCATCCAACACCAATTGTGCATTGTGATTTGAAGCCCAGCAATGTCCTGCTTGATAAAGATATGATTGCACATGTTTGTGATTTTGGTATTGCCAAAATCCTAGGCGAGGAGGAATTTATGGTGAGAACTAAGACCTTGGGAACAATCGGGTATATGGCACCAGGTAATATTCTAACACATTCACTTTCTTTTCTATTTTTGTTCTTTGAGTTTTATAGTCCTACATATTATGTAAGAACTTGCAAGCAAATGCCCTCTAACCAAAAAAGATTTTAAAACTTCCAAATGCCCTCTAACCAAGCAAGCACTAACTTCTAAATCTGTTAATGTCATTCACAGAATATTGAAGGGAAGGAATAGTATCTACAAGAGGCGACGTATACAGCTATGGTTATATGTTGATGGAAACATTCACAAGGAAAAAGCCCGCTGATGAAATGTTTTCGACCGAAAAGAGCTTCAAGGATTGGGTGGAAGAAGGGTTACATGGTTCGGTGATTCATGTTTTGGACGCCAGTTTGATAGGAGAAGAGGATAAGCTTAATTTTCTATGTGAAAGAGCAATGTGCATTGTCAATTAATATTTGGTTTGGCCATGGATTGTTCAAGAAATGTGCCTATTGAGAGGATCACCTTGGAAGATGCTGGCTAGGCTCAACAAAATAAAAACTACATTTGTAGAGCAATGCCATATCATAGATATTTAGCTAGTAAGAATTTCTGCAGCTCAAACAAGGCTGGTTTCATGTTCTAGGGAACCTGTAGTTATACGTGGAATAGGTTTTCTTACCGTATACTTGGGATAAAAGATATTGACGAGTAACTCAAAAAGTTTGGTTACTTTAATTTTTTTTCCAGTTCATAAATTGACGGTATACATTATTGCAACTAGCATTGTGAAAAACTTGCTCGCTGTGAATCAATTTTTTTTCCTCATAAAAAAAAGTCAAATTATGAAATTCTTATATTTGTTTATTTTGAATGTTTTTGACAGGCCTGGCACTAGCCCATCTGAGATTCAGGCATACACTCTTGATCACCATATGCAGACTTGACAAAGTGGTGATTCATTAATGGGGTGAGATGAGTAGAATGGAGATTGAAACTGAAGGAAACTTATGCCAGTTCTCTCTCCCAATCTTATCCTGTTGAAATAGTTGATTCTGTTGCCACCACTGGAATATTTTTTCCCCCACAACATTTTTGTTTGATTTAAATTCAATACAAGATTATTCTGCTAATTCTTTTTCATGTTCTTTGTTTTGGCCTGTGGATAAGTTTGTTGTGATATGACAAGTTAATCAATATGGTAGTTTTGATTAGACTTTCAGTTATCACACGTTTGAATTGAGAGAATGAAATAAAAAAAAGAATAAAATAAAAATAGTGTATTTGATAATTATTTTGGAAGATAAACTATTTCAATGGAATGTAAATTTATTTTATCCCTTTGTTTTTTATTATATGTGGAGAAGGTAGAATAAAATTCATTCAAATGGAATGAATATATGTGATAATTTTGTCATTATACGATAACACTCATCCCCAACAATAATTAAATATACACTCAAAATACCTTAAAATTATTTTATTTCGTCCTCCATTCTATTCTTTTAATCCAAACTCAACATTAGATCTCCAAACAAAGAAGTCACTAGCGTTCTACTTTGCTTTTATTTGTTTTATAATGCTGCACTTGAAAAATAGTGGACTATCTCTATTTACAAAAACATTTTCAGAGGGTAACCAAATATTAAAATATATTTATAGTATTTATTGGACTAAATTACAAATCTAATCCTCCTATTTATTATGTTTTTGTAAAAGTGTTTCCTAAACTTTTTTCTTAGCACAAGTCTCCTTCATAAATATATTAATTGTGCAAAAGTGTTCCTCCAACTCTTTTTGTCAATAAAAAATTGAATTTTATCAAATTAAATTTGACAGAAAGTGCTAACATATTATTCATGCATAGAGTAAGGTTATTATAGTCATTATGGTAGTTAGACTTATTTGAAATGCATTCGAGAGCAACAAAATTCGTATTTACGATCAAGAAAGGACAAATATCAGTTAAGAGATCTCAAATAGTGTTCGAATTCATCTTAATCAAACAATAGATTTTAAATCAGGGCTAAAATTCATCTCAACCAAATTGTATTTTGTGAAATTAAAGTTATAAGTAGTCGTTAGGGTTTAAATCAATGTTACAAAAGAAATAAATAATTCGATTGCCACATTGGAAAGATGACACACTTGTTAGCACTATAATAACCGTTATTTATGTAACGTAATAACACGTTAGTATTTTTTTTTTATCAAATTCAATTAACAAAAATTACTTTATTGTTAATGGAAAAGAACGGAAGAATAATTTTGTATGACTAATGTATTTATAAGGGAGACTTGTGTTAAAAAATAAATTTAGAGTACACTCACAAAAATATGAGAAATAGAAGGGTTAGATTTGCAATTTAGTCATAGTCAAACGGGCTCTGTCTTTAATTTACAACAAGGGTATCAGCTACTTCTCCCGTTTACTTTGACGGACTGGGTCTCCGGTCGTTCTGTTTCGAATACTTCCACTTTTATCAGAACTACCCTCTCCTCCGCCTACAAACATCCCCTCAAACCTTAAAACCCTAGTTTTCTTTCTCATACACTATATATATATATATACATTCACGCTTGCGTTGTATATTTTTGTTGCATTCCCAGCTCTAATATTAAGTTGAATCAATGATTAAAGGCCTACCATTTAATGTACATATATACTCATATACGGAAGACTCTGAAACGGATTTCAATTTGCTTACGCAAGTGTAGTTCTGATTTTGAACCAGTGCATATTAGGGGACTTGGGGTTTTGATTCCGAAATTGTAGATTTCAATGGACAATTCGAGGGTTTCTGATCAACACGATTCCCGATTTCCCTACATGAAGAGCGCGTCTTTTAATTATCACAAATTAGAAACCGATTCGCCTCAATCCTGGAACGGCGATTTTGGATTCGGCAGCGGTACTGATCGCCGATTTGCATTTTCTCGTCAGGCTTCATTTCGTCAATCACCATCAGTTGAGCCACCTCACACACCAATATCCATAATTCCCAACGATTCTGTGAGAAAGCCTTTCCTTTCCAGGACTGTCTCGAGCATTGACATACCGCACGCTGATTATCCACAAGATGGAACTGAGAGCCTCTGGGCAGAAGATAAGTTGTTTTCTGCAGATTCCAAAACTTTGGGTGATAAAGTTTCGATTTTTGGATTTCTGTTATTGATTTTTAGGGCAGCGAGGTCTGGTAACCGGCCAATGAAGAAGTTGTTCATGTTAATCTCGCTAAATGTGGCTTATTCTACTGCTGAATTATTTATTGGCCTTGTATCCGGCCGTATTGGTATGCATTTTTTTATAATATTAATTCATTCTTATTACTTTGTTAGCAAATGTAATAATGTATGTTCTTGAGTTTCTATTGCATTGTTCAACCTCATTTCAGGTTTGGTTTCTGATGCATTTCATTTAACTTTTGGCTGTGGACTCTTAACATTCTCGTTGTTTGCAATGGATGCTTCTAGGAAAAAGCCTGACCGAGTCTACACTTATGGGTAAGCTTAAATAATTCTCCTTCTGTCCATATAAAAACCTAGTTCAGTCACCGTTAAATGTTAATAGGTAGCTAAAATGCTTGAACCTCCTCAATTGGAGGAGGGATTTATCTGCAAATGTCTCTATCACTATGTATATAATTGGAATGAGGTGATGTAGGATGAGTCACAAGATGCTTACATTTACAGAAGTTATTGTATATATTTATTATTATTTTTATCTTTAAAATTTCAGTTTTATTATTTTCTAGAATTATTTTAGGCTTGATTTTTAGTGTTCTAATTGTTGAATTTAAGTCGTAATAGATTTCCATATAAAGAGTTTTATTATTACACTAATTTAGTTCTCTTCTACTCATGTTGGGAATTTGAGTATGTTTTAATGAATTATGTAGATAATTATGTCTTCTACTCTTCTGTGGACTTGACCATATGGACTTAAACTGATTAGAGTTCTATTGTGGTCCAGGTACAAAAGGCTAGAAGTTTTGTCTGCTTTCACCAACGCTGTAAGTATATGAATTTCAGCATGATTGTAGATTTTGTTTTTCAATTTCGTTGATTAGGAAATTAATACTATACTTGTGTACATTCATTTCATTTCGCCAGAAAAAATTGTGTAAGCTTTTCGTAATTCTTTTAGATATATTGCTAGAATGAATAGCTACATTGAATAAAAAATGATATATAAGGAACAAAAACTAAGAAGATATATGTACCATTTCTTTAAAATCGACTTATTTTTTTTATGTAAATATATTTTTTCTATATTTTTTGGCTTTGGGGGATGCCTTCTAGTTTCCTTTTTTTCTTTCTTTACTAAATCTGAACCTCTTTCACTGTCTGTTTTTCCCCATCTTTTAATAGCATTTGGCATTGTGATTGTTGAATATTATTTTTATTAACTAAATTTACTTCCGGACTTTTACTTGCACAGTTGTTACTAAGGAATTTCGTCTTTATGTTATTGCTCTTCTTCTTCTCTCTCTCTCCTCCTCTGTAGTCAATTGTATCTTCTGAGCTAACATAGGAATATTTTGATTGTGTTGCCTGTGTAGACAGCTATTTCTTTTGTTTATGTCATTCTCCTTGGCTGTCGAAGCACTTCATGCCTTTATACAAGATGAATCTGAGCACAAGTAAGTTAGTAACGTTGATCTGTGAACATTTTTTTGCTTTGTGAATGACAGCAAATTTATCAAATATCTTCATTGCTATTATGTGCCTTTAGATGCAAACTGCTACATTGTCACCTGATATACCACAAAAATCTCAAGTTTGATTACCGTCTATGGATCTGGTTTTGTGCGTATTACTTACAAAATTAGCATTTCTTTTTAATTATTTTTAAATGTTCTTTTTATTTCAATTTTTTTTCCTCCAAACTAGATTGGACTGTTGCATTACTCGGTTGTTTCCATATAAACGTAGAAATGCAGTTATCAGGTGTGCCTTTCTGTAGGAAAAAATAGTCATTCATCCAAAGGCTTTGTTTTTTTTAAACATATAACTTTATGTACACAAGTTGCTACATCTATATAGAAATTTTAGAAAGATGTCTCTGACACATGATTCAATTTAATTCATGATGTTCAAATTTTGTGCTCAATATGCTGTACTGTTCATCCTGATATCTAAGCTGATATGCCAAGCCAAGGTCACAAAATCTTACGGTCGCTTCAAAATTATTATATATATATATATATATATATATATATATTTTCAGAGAGCTAAATTATAGAAATACAGTTTCCTGACAGTAGTTTAAATTAATTGAACCAACAGCAGGGATGAAACTCATCTGCTTGCTGGGCATACAATGTTAAGTAGAATAAAGAAGAAAAGATGTTGTGATAGTGCATTAATGAAATGCATGCTTCTTTTATCTTAAAAAATTAGAATTGTAGAAATGAATGCTTCACAATTTTTTGATACTGCAAATTATATAATTTGTGATACTTTCTTTTGGGTTTGTCTTGGTAAGTTTTGGTTCAAATAATTGTCAACTAACATAATGTACTTTTAGGCATTACTTGATTATATCGGCCATAACTAATCTGTTGGTGAATCTTATTGGTGTTTGGTTCTTCCGGAATTATGCTCGTGTTAATCTTGGTAAGTCTTTGCTACTTGAAATTTTTCACAAGGTGATATTCCTGTTTGATTTTTATTTTATTTTTTGTTTTGCTAAAGCCACCATTTAATTGTAATTTGAAAGAATGTCAAGTGTTAGAAATCTTGAATTTGAGATAATTTAAATTGGATTTGAAGCATTGGAATGTTGAATGGAGATTTCATATTATTATCTAAAGGCTGACTGTAAAAATGATCTTTTATACACATTAGTTTGAAAGGTTGCCGCAGAATCACTTATTTTTTGTTGGAACACAGAAATTGTGTTTGCTTGAATACCTTTTAACTAGTTGTTGGTTAATGATCCTAGGATCTCAGTTAAGCTACAATTTGGTATGGTAGGATTTGTACATTGATGGAGAAATTATGACCTAAGGTTTGATGATTATGGGACTCAAAAAGCCAGTCAGAATCTACAAGCACCTTTTAAGGTTCATTGAAATATTGTAAGTAAGAAATGTTTTCGTAGTGATAGAAGGACCATTGTGGTAACTATAAGACCGTAAGGGTTAGATTTACATCTTTTTGCCAAATTTATTTATTTTTGATCTCAAAAAGTAATCAGTCAATGTTTTAAGAGTTTAAGATACAATGATTAGGCTATCATATCAAGAAATTGGAGTTGTTACAGGTGAAATGATCCAGACTTCATGATCGTTCATAAAAGATAGTGTATTAAGATTTAAGAGCCATTAACAAAGGAATAGCCTTTATTAAATATTAGTTGCTTTAGGATATTACAGGTCGTAGTCAGAAGAAAACTATACTAATGAAGTAAAATACAGTGACACCCCCTGTAGATAATCATAATAATACTCACCACTCTTCTAGTTTTTCAAGTAAAAGTTAGTACCCCTCTAATCTACAATATATAACTTTCACTACCCCTAGTGTGATTGACCAATTAATATCCAAAAATATTTTTAATATAATGTCTAATACACCCTTCAAGTTATAATGTTTAATTTATCCACTAAATATAAATTTGTATACTATAATTTTTACTGAACTTGATCTAATTAATTAAATTATGAATTTGTACAATAAATAACATAAATGTCAAAAAATAATAAATATTCATTTTATCAAGACAATAAAGGCATACAATTTTTGCTAATTTAATTTCTCAAAGATTAAAATTTACATGATATATATTCAAATATATTTTTTTGTAATTAAAAAGTAAAATTTTAATACCCATAGAAAGTACAAATTAACGCAATAAAATTATAATTATTTTTTCCAAATATTAAAATTTATGTAAAACAAACTTATTATACAGAACGAATCTTATTATTCATATAAAAAATGTATTAAAAATTATATTAATTATTTTTCTCATATATTAAACTAAACATAAGTCATGCTTAAACATAATTATTTACAGCAGAAATGACAAATGTTGTTACTCAAAAAAAAAAAAATATATATATATATATATATATATATATATATAAAGAAAAATCTTTTTACAACATAGAGATAGTAATAAATATTATTATATTTTCTTTTATTCAATATTGTACAAAAACGCCAACTGTATATTAAAAAAATGTAATCAAAATCATAAACATTCCAAACTTTGACATATACTCAAGAAAATTTAACATATAAAAATTATAATATGAAACTAAGAATTCAAATAATAATTTTTGTTGTTAAATACCAAAAATTAAACTATCAACATACTCGGTCACTCTAATTAGAATAGCTTCGTTAATAATTTAATTTAAATTTTTTAATATTTGTATCACTTTATCCAAAAATGTGTTAATTAAACTAAATTAGTTGTTTTATAAGTTACCAACAATTTAAATGAGATAGTCTTAATTACAAATAAAACTATAATTAAAATATATTGTATTAAAAAAAGTATAATTAAACATATATATATATATATATTATTTAGAAATTAAAATTTGATAACATACAAGGGTAAATATGTAACTTTATCTATTTAGTCAACCTTAAAAACTTGCAGGGGTTGCTTAAAAAACTAGAGGGTAGGTGAGTATTATTATGGTTATCTAGAGAGGGTGTAACTGTATTTTACTCATTAATCTATTACTTAAAAAACTACTATATTGTATGAATGTATAACACAAGCATAATGTTCCTGCACATTATATTGTGGAATCTCTCTCTTACATATACTCAAGAAAATTTAACATATAAAAATCATAATATGAAACTAAGAATTCAAATAATAATTTTTATTGTTAAATACCAAAAACTAAACTATCAACATACTCGGTCACTCTAATTAGAATAGCTTCGTTAATAATTTAATTTAAATTTTTTAATATTTGTATCACTTTATCCAAAAATATGTGTTAATTAAACTAAATTAGTTGTTTTATAAGTTACTAACAATTTAAATGAGATAGTCTTAATTACAAATAAAACTATAATTAAAATATATTATATTAAAAAAAGGATAATTATATATATATATATATATATTATTTAGAAATTAAAATTTGATAACATACAAGGGTAAATATGTAACTTTATCTATTTAGTCAACCCTAAAAACTTGCAGGGGTTGCTTAAAAAACTAGAGGGGAGGTGAGTATTATTATGATTATCTAGAGAGGGTGTTACTGTATTTTACTCGTTAATCTATTACTTAAAAAACTACTATATTGTATGAATGTATAACACAAGCATAATGTTCCTGCACATTATATTGTGGAATCTCTCTCTTACCCTCAATGTTTGTTTGTAGTTTACAGAAAAGCCGAAGATATGAACTACCACTCGGTTTGCCTGCATGTTCTTGCTGATTCCATTCGCAGGTATGAATCTCTGTTTGTGTGAATATTCTTGCTGAATTCATTATCAGCTGTAGAACCCCACCCCCTCCCCTTTTCAGAGCTATCTACAATATGAACAAGTGCGAAGATTCACCCCGTTATATATGTGATTCTAAATCCTTTCCTTACATGCTTATTTATAGATCCATCTTAAGCTGATCTGCTTCCTTTTGTTTCTCAGTGCAGGTGTGATCCTGGCATCCTGGTTGTTGGCCCTTGGGTAATCTCTATGTTTTCTACATTTAGTTAGTTACAAAAAGAAACCCGCTCTTCTCAATTCAGTAAAGAGATATTTTTGTTTTCCAGGGTTGAAAATGCTGAAGTTTTGTGTTTGGGACTAGTTTCAGTCACAGTATTTATGCTAGTAATGCCACTTTTTAGAGCAAGTGGTGGTGTCCTTCTCCAAATGGCACCCCCCAGCATTCCATCGTCAGCCTTGAGTAAATGCTTGAGACAGGTAATTCTAACCCCCTCTTCAAAAAGCCCGGATTAATAAAAGAGTGCGTCACAGCTTCTTTGATTACCTTTTTTAGGCATACTAACAGTTTTTGTCTTTAGGTCAATTCTTGTGAAGATGTTTTAGAAGTTTCTCAAGCTCGCTTCTGGGAATTGGTGCCAGGTCATGTCGTTGGATCACTCTCACTACAGGTAATATTACCAATATTGTCTTTTTATATCTGATCTGTATAAGACCACCATTATAGAACTTAACATGCAGGAGGGAGGGAGGGAGGGGGGAACAAAACGCTGTCTGAGGAATGCTACGCTTTCTTCTGATTGATTTCCTTTTTTCTTATTCAACCATAGTTCCTTTTGGTCAAATGTGCAATATAAATTCAGAGGTGGTTTTTGGTGGATTTCATTAACAGGTGAAGAAGGGTACGGATGAGCGCGCTATACTTGAATATGTGCATCATTTATACCATGATTTAGGGGTTCAGGACTTGACAGTTCAAACCGATTTTGCCTGAGCTTGTATCTTTCCGTTCTCGTCTTTTTAATAAATATTTTTTTATAGTGGTCAGTAACAACTACTTTTATGATTAAAGTAGTTGGTGTTCTAGTTGACAAGGAATGTAAACGAAATTATTACTGCTGAAACACTTGCCCGTACCCTTGTAACTGTCAATTTTGATATAATAGGTTGGGCTCTCAGCTTTTTGAGATGTTGGGTTCCTCGTTTTATCCTTGTGCAATTTGTATTTGTATTTTTATTTTACTTGAAAACATTGTGTGTTGTTACAATTACCTTGTAAATTATCTTATAATCCATGCTTTCTGTATTTATTGTTACTGTTGCTTAAAACATTTTTGTTTGCTAGGATAACATGGATTCTTAGGACAAGCCTAAACACTATTCTATAATTAATTTAGTTTTTCCTTTCATTGCATTTTGAAAGATTTATCCTTCATTCCTTTACTTGGATATGGAGTTGAAATGAAGTGCATTTTGGATATTAAGAATATATTTGGTTAAGACAGTTGTTTTCTTTTTCCTTTAAAGTAATCTAGGCATGACCTCCTAAAGCATCAAATGATCATATGGGCTCCACCAGACATTGTTAAGGAATGCGATATTTTCCAAATGCCTTGGTCTGCGAAGACGCAATTTTCATTTTGCAGTAACCTTTTGTCCTGCGAAACTGCAGATGAAACCTTTTGCCCTCTTCAACATTATTCCGACTTGGATTAAGGCATCCCTCTATACCAGTGGTGATCTTTTAGGTGATTAGTTTATCAGAAATCAGTGTGAAGGCCATAGCTGAGATCTTTTAGGGAGTATTTTCCAAGTCTGGTTGTCTGAGAGAACACGAGTTTGGATATTATTCAACACAATCAACAATGACAGCTGAGATGGCCTGTATGCCAGCCTCTTCACCTGCATGCTCCCTTGCAGAGGCCAATTAAATTTTCTAAATTAAAAGCGGTTTATTTGAAGCTACCAATCATAGGACTGGACTTTCTTCTCTTCAATCATAAACACAGAATGCCTTGTAGTTATCCTTTCACCTGAAACCCTCTGAAGCTACCTACTACTTGATCGCAAATGAATTGTAACATCCTTAATTCTGTTGTTATAACTGTTGAACTTGTTTTGGATCCCCGGCCTTCTTTCACCACTCAACTTCTTTCCACAGTTGCCTTGCTTCTATGAAACTCTCCGGAGCCATATATCCAGGTGTTCCAGCAATTTCATTTGTTGAGTGGTGAGTTTTTTCACTTCCTGAATAGTTCTAGCCAGTCCAAAGTCTCCCAGTTTTGCATTGAACTCTGAGTCCAGCATTATATTACCCATTGTGAAGATAATCTAGAGCTTGAGCTACACCAAAAATGATTGCATGCCTTCTCCCCCAATTTAACCACGGGCCTGTGGTGCCTACCTTTTCATGACTAAATATGATCTTCTTTAAGCTCCCATATGGCATGAAGTCATACACAACATACACCATCCAACTAATCTTATGAGATTCCTGTGATGGAGATTACCAATTATTGCGACTTCAGCTATGAAATCTTGTTTTCCTTGGCTTGAGGAGTTTGAAAATCTTTTGATAGCCACCTCTTTATTACCCAATAATCCTTTGTAGACTACCCCGCAGCCTCCTCTTCCAAGCATGTTCTCGGGGTCAAAGTTCCCAGTAACATGTTTCAGTTCCTTCAGTGGGAACTTCTGGGGTGCAGTCGCTGAACTCTGTATCTGTTGTTCAACCATGGGATCGTCATCTGGCACTTGCTTCGCTGAACAGGTAAAAGAGAACTCGCTTACTAGAACGGCCAGAATTATTGTGATTCCTATCCACAGGCCCCATAAAAAATCAGCTGCATCATCCATCTCTGTGTACTTGTTAAAGTCCATGATATTATGCAGTTGATCTCGCTACTTAACCGTTGGTACCCGCATTCACAATCGCTAGCCATTTACCTTCACTGTTTTCTGGGATGAATCCAATCTCCTTGGTCAATATAAAGGCTAGTCCTTCACCACATGAAATTAGTCTGTGGTCCCTGTGGAGATATATAAAGAACAAACGTGGAGGCGTAACATTTTTTCTTTTCGCTCCATAGCTTGAATGGCTGTTTATACCAACTAGGAGCACCCATAACTTCACCAGTCACTTGAATGGCATTAAAAGTGATATACGAGTGAGTGAGTGAGTGCTCGCTGGGTGGTAATGAAATCTTTCTTATTCTGTTGGGTGAAGTTTGCCACCAGGAACTTGCAGACCCTGTAAAGAATGGATTGGTTGTTCATCATTCATGGCGATGATTATCGTCTTAAGTGGCTAAACAATATGTTGGAAATTATCCCTCCCTTGTTTCAAAAACAATATGGTGGTTTGTTTGTTTGTTTGTTTTTCAAGAAATTGAGATAGTGATTAACGACTTTCCGGGTAATGATTAGTGTTTTTTTATAATCATTTCAACCTAGGCCCGTGTAAGCTTGTACTTGCTTCGTTCTTAAAAGATTGTCGTTTTAGAAGAAAAAATTTGTTCCAAAATGTTTGTCGTTTACAACTTTCGAGGAGAATAAATTATTTACTTACCTATATTACCCCTATCTTCTCTCGTTATCCCAAGAAATTCTCTCCCTTATTAATACATAAAGGGGTAGTGATGAAATTTCAAATAAATTTTACTTGGTAAATGATAGTAGTACTTTCTTAATCTATGTGCAAAAACCTTAAACGACAATCTTTTAAGAACGGAGGTAGTACTAGTAGTCCCTCCGTCCCTATTTAAATGACGTTTTAGAGTTTTTTATTTGTCCCTAATTAATCGACGTTTGTTCAAATCTAGGAGAATTAATGATAATTTTTTCAAAATTACCCCTTATTACTCTACCTATTTTTTTGGTACTTTAAACTCTTGTGCTATGATAAATTAATGATTTAAGGGTATTATAGACAATTAAGTACTATATTTAATATTTTCCAATCATTATCTTAATTCTTGTGTCCATCTCTAAAAGGTCATTTAAATAAGGACGGAGGGAGTATTTTATTTGCTCGACTGACAGAAATTAACAAATTCTTTTTGAGTTTCTTGGAAATTCTGTGATGATCATTTGACCAGATTTGGTGCATTTAATATTCAAGCGATTGAGTTGCCAGTATATAACTAGAACTACAATTCGTCTCATTAATCTATTTCTTCTAAAAGAGTTTTCTTGTTATTAATAATTGTATAAACTGACGTCTTAATATTTGGAGCAATTAATTTAGAACAAACTTATATTCTTTATATTTGTAGAATTTACAGTTTAAGCTCTCCTTTAGCGGAACTAAGGAGTAAGTGATTGGTAAATTATTTATATGAGAAAAAATTAAGTACAAATTGATAGGCAGGAGCAAGACGGACTCATCTGCCAAAATCAACCAAGCTTGTTAAATAACAATTGCTGGGACATTACAACCCATTAAGTACAGCACCATTGACAAATGACATTAAAACAGAGAAACCTTTTTAGGACCTGCTGAACATGAGGAGTCGCAGACCTTTTTTCTGTCAACATATGGAGAGATAACTGATGGTATATATGTATGCGCACTAGTACCTAACAAATGCACCATCTAATAAATACATAAAATCATATGGTGGGTAGAAAATAAATAATTCCTTTGCCTGAATTAATCATCTTCCACTGAGTACCGTTATCGGGGTGAGCTGGCCTCCCGTGAGAGAGTAATCAAAATTTTCATTGAACGATGGAGACATTGCTGGCCACGTAAAGGTAGGTTTTTCTCTCGGGATAGGTGGTGAAAATGCCTCCCCTGTAAGAACCTGCAAAACAATCCTCATGGAGGGTCTTACGTATGGGTTCGGATGGCAGCATGCCAGTCCCAACTTGAGCACGCACTCAACCTGCTCTTCCTCAAAAGGCCTATCTACTCCAACATCTACGGCATCAATTATCCTCCCCATTGCATGAAGTCGCCATACCCAGTCCACAATTCTGTTGTTATAATTGTTGTGTTCCGTTTGGATTCCAGGCCTTCTTTGGCATGCATCTTCAAGTATGAGAACTCCAAATGCATACACGTCTGTTTCGACAGTAGCCTTGCCTGTATGAAAACTCTCCGGAGCCATATACCCAGGTGTTCCAGTAATCTCCTTTGTCGAGTGGTGAGTTTTTCCACTTCCTTGAATAGTTCTTGCCAGTCCAAAGTCTCCCAGCCTGGCATTAAACTCCGAGTCCAGCATTATATTGCTGGCCTTGATGTCGCGGTGCAGCACCCTGTTTTCGCACCCATTGTGTATAATCTAGAGCCTGAGCCACGCCAAAAATAACCACATGCCTTCTCTCCCAACATAGCCTTGGGAGTTTAGTGTCTTCCTTTTCATCACGAAATATGATCTTCTCTAGGCTACCATTCGGCATGAAATCATACACAACAAGGAGCTCGTTGCTTTCGTAGCATCATCCCACTAATCTTACGAGATTCCTGTGATGGAGATTACCAATTATCGAGACTTCAGCTATGAAATCGTGCTTCCCTGGGCTTGAAGAGTTCAAAAATCTTTTGACAGCCACCTCTTTGTTGCTCAATAATCCTTTGTAGACTACGCCGCAGCCTCCTCTCCCAAGCATGTTCCTGGGGTCAAAGTTCCCAGTGGCCCGTTTCAATTCCTTCAACTTAAACTTCAGAGGTGCAGTTGCTGAACTCCGTATCTGTTGCTCAACCCTCGGATCCTCATCTGGCATTTGATTCTCTTTGTTTTTCGTTTTCCAATACCCATAAAAGAGAACACCGGTTACTAGAACAACCACCAAAATTATTGCAATTCCCATCCACACCACCCATAATTTTTCAGTTGCATCATCATCACCTATTTCTGTACTTGTAAAAGTCCATGATTTTATGCAATTTAGCTCGGGATATTTCCCCGTGGATGCAGAAAATCCCACAAAAACATCTTCTGGAAGATAATCAGAGAGGTCAAGGAACAATGAAATTATTGGGATTTTCATGATCTCACCTGTTGTGTTAGTCTTGAATACATAAACCACCAATTCTTTAGTCCCCCCATCATATTGGACACTAAAAGAAATATTGGTAGCGGTAGAAATATTAACACCATATCCAGTTAATGAAACTTGTTTAATGGAATAAACACTGTTTACATCAACACCTACATGGTTGCCATCAATATCTTCCAAATAGCTCTTCTTCGTGTCGAATTCCACTGCAATTATATTGTTTGCAGAGGAACTGTTTGTGCTGGCATTCACAATCCCTAGCCATTTCCCTTGGCTGTTGTCTGGGATGAAGCTGAAGCTGCTCTCTTTAGTCAATATAAAGGCAAGTCCGTCACCCCATGAATCATTAGTCGGGGGTCCCTGGGTAGTGATATTAGGAGTGATATTAAGAACAAATGTGGAGTTAAAAGATGCTGTAACATTTTTTCTTTTGTTCCATAGCATGAATTGCTGTTTATACCAAATCCTCCCGGACAAGTTTTCAATAGGAGCTCCCCGAGCTTCACCTGTCATTTGAATGGCATTAAAGGCAATATATGAGTTCTCCGTAGTGATGAAATCTTCATTATCCTGTCTGGTGAAGTTGGTGTAACTGAAATTCAAGCATTCTACTCGAAAAACAAAGCACACTAACAGTATTGCTACAAGCAACTTATAAGTGGCTTGGTTGTTCATCATGTGATGATTTTGTCCCAAGTGGCTTAACCAAATGTTGTTACTTTTGTGAGATTTATGTTTCAAGTTATTTTTCATACGACGAGCTGTATGAATAATAAGGTTGTTTGTTCTTCAACAGAACAAGGTCACGGTTAATAGTCTTTTCAAGTTATGACTAGTTTTGAAGAGGAAACTTCTTTGTTGTTTCGGATTTTACTAGTATAAGTTTTTGTCGGAATTTTTCTTCTTGTGAAAATAGGTTTTTAAAAAATAAAAATAAAATAAAACTAGGATTATCGAAATAACAAATATATATATATATATACCATGTATTTGAAATATGAATTTGTTACTTAATGCTTGGTTGGATTAATACGTTTTGAAAAATCGTATAGTCTCTAGTATCTTCGAGATCTTTCCTCCTATAATTTCCTCCTATAACCTCATACTGAAAATGGAGAGTGGCCTACAAAACACCCTTATGAAAAAAAAAACTCTTGATGTGTTTTTCGCGGCTGAAATAGAGAATACAAAAGTTGGTATTTTATACGTTTCTGATCAATGATATATATATATAATGTGACGACCCCAAAATAGGTCCATTCCATCCAACTCATTCTGAGTCGTCAAATACATGGTACAGAAAACAACTACAACTTTATTACAACAATTGTCGTGCAAAATACAACAACACATATGCTGTGAGTTTGGATACAAATATATACCAAATGTGACTCATGTTCCAACTGTGGACATCACCTCACAATAACACCTTACATAAAGGTATAGTCAAAAACTGTTTTAGAAATTAGAATCTTTGGGAAGTGCTCAAGGAAACCTTTGTACATGGGAGGCCACGCGTCTAGGTTATGATAGATATCATATGGCCACAGAATTATCCTTGGTTGACCCAATAGACCCCAAAGAAAAACGAGAAGATTACTATCATATTCTTCCCAATGGTGAGTCTTCTCTTGACATATCATTATCTCTACTGTCTCTAATTGAGAATTATACTTCAAACAAACACCAAGATTATATAGGTAGTGCTCGTATATATACCCAGCAAGTGGATGAGTACAACCCTGTCTTATGATGACACGAGGTTGTATGTCATTAGACATTTTGTATGATAGTGACAAAACACCCTTCCAACGTTGGGTTCGCCTCACCCTATTTTCTTCACCAAATATAACTACTAAATGATGACCACCGTTCTATTCCTTGTTACCCCCGCTCGACCCAGCTACACTCTTATTACCTGAAAGGAATTGTGAAGCAAAAGGGTGAGCACAACTAGCTCAGTAAAGAATATCATGACTAAAGATAATTAAATTATCAATAGCCTTCATCAATAATAAATCAGAGATTTAGAACATATGGTAGATGATAAAAAATTTCAACCATAGTTGCAGCGGAACATGCAATCCATTAGAAGAGTCAAATAGACTATAAAGTCTATTATCTTCTCCATGTTAAAAATCCACCAACAATGTTTTATCCCTGTAACATCAATCAACAGTTCTGGTCCACAATCATATAAATAACTCATAATCATAATTATGATTCTAAATTCCTCTTCTCATCCAGGACAAAGATAATTTTCATCACTTGTCTTTACCTGAAACATCAAAGATCATGGTTATACCAAATCACAATTCTTGTTCATAATCATACTAATAATTTCATCTTTGTACTACGGGCCAAAGATATTCGTCAACAGTTTATCTTTGCAGTACTGGCCAAAGATATTCAACAACAGTTCATCTTTGCACTACAGGCCAAAGATATTCAACAACATATCATCTTTGCACTACAGGCCAAAGATATTCATCAACAGTTCATATTTGCACTACATGCCAAATATATTCATCAACAGTTCATATTTGCACTACATGCCAAATATATTAATATCTCAAAGAATTATAATCATTTTAGAATTTATATAAACAATAATTATAACCATGTTGATCAATTCACCTTTGCACTTAAGCTTAAGATATTCAATTATAAATTCAATGGTCATGATCATACCAGTCACAATTCAACTTTGCACTACAGGCCAAAGAGAACCCTAGTCATGATCATACCAATAATCTACCCATCTTTACACTCCAGTGAAAGAGAATTTCAACATCAGGGTTATAAAAATGTTATATATGATGATAAAAATAATATGATCAACATATAGTTTTAATCTCAAGAGTAATATTCGTAACTCATGAATAGTAAATCGTGAATAGTAACTCATGAATAGTAACTCGTGAATAGTAACCCTGACATGAAAAGGTAGAAATTCCACAATAATATACATACCAATATTTCAGTATAATGATATTGAAAGAATAATATTCTTAAGCTTATAAACAATTTATTTTAATTGTTTACACTTTACTAAATAATGCATTTAATCATTCTAAAATGTCAAACTCATAAGATTTCATCACCAATAACCAAAACCCTCATCAAAAATCTGCATATACCTCATATAGGATTCTCAAGTCATAAAATCCTATTTTCCAATTTTCTTACTTCACAAAACATATTTAATTCATTTACTCATAACCAGACTATTTTCATGAAAAATACCAAATCAGTTCTAAAAATATTTCTTTTCTGAGATTTAGCATAATATAGTCCCATAGTGAACATATATTTTTCTCAGAATTTTTAAAAGTCATTTACTATTTTTCATATAGCCAAAACAGCCGAATATTTAGACATTTATCAAAAATTATACTTTTGTCCAAAAATTCTGAAATTTACAGAGTATACTTCTATCATACACATGTACTTTCAATAAAAATTTTATCAATTTTGGAGTTAACCACAAGGAATTATAAGCGGTTACTTTTAAAATAGTCTTTTCCCGTAAAATTCATAACTCTTAATCTATACATCCAAAAATCACCATTTTTGGACACAATCAATAAAACTCATCAAAATATCATTTCAAATTTTTCCATAATTTTTGAAGATCAGAAAAATTACGAAACTGAAAATCATAACAACCCTTAAAATCCATTACTATCCCTTACCTCAAAAGAGCAGTACTTCTGACTGGATATCGGATATGATGCTGAAGGAAACTTGCACTAATGAATAGCAACTCACCAAGTATCTAAAAACTCACAAAATATGCTTCATAATATAGAGAGAGAAAGAGAGAAAGCTTATGTTTCTGGTGTGATTTTCAATTCTAACTTAGCCCTCTATTTATAGGAAAATTTTGGTAGGTTTGACCTGCAACCTGATGGCTTTACCTGCTACTATTCCCACCCACCACATTTGAAATATAATTCAGCACATTTCTTCACCAACCACAAGTGGAGCCCACCAATTCTAGAATTTTTCACCAAAATGATAAACTCCAAAAATTCAACAATTTCTGAACCAGTCATCTCGTAAAATTCATAATAAATCATACGTTCATTTTTAACGGTTCAAAATTTGTGGACATATACTCAACTTATATATGTATAACATATCCAAAAATTACCACGATCCAACGGTCGGATTAAAAATTATAACCCCCGCAAAATATCTCAAAAACCCTGATTTTTAATACCTCCATTCCGACAAAAATACGGATAAAGACCTCAACATTAACTCCTTCATTTTTAACCACAAAAATATATCCCTCGTTTATATCCACATAAAATAAATATTTCCTTATCATATGAATCAATAATTAATTATTCACAAATAATATTACAGAATCACATTTATGACAACAAGGCCGTTCCCAGGAAAGAGGGGGCTTTCCAATAAGGATTTCTCCTTACTAGCGCGCAATTAGATGACCAAACCTCTCCTTAGACAGAACTTTCTAGACATTGCCAATAATGCTATCTAATAATATTATTCAAATAATATGAATTATTGATCTGATAATAGAAAATATTGTGCAGTGACAATTATTGAACAACAATAATATAAAATTTCAACGTAGCAATTATTGAATCAATAAAATAAAATATTGAACAGTAATTACTGTAACAATTATTGAGTAGTGCCTTCTTACGTAAGAATCAATAATTTCAAAAATACTATGCAATACCGTGTGCTACTGTGCAACAACGCGTATTACTGTATTTTAACCACCGGATATTCCAACAGTGTTAACGGTAACAACTACGCCGTTATTTGTAAAAACTCAAATTTGTCGTTTTCTTCACCCGACAGTTATTCGTTATGGGGCCCACAAATAGCTGTGCCGTCGTACGAATATTACTCGACAGAAAGAATATTCCACGACCAAACGAATATTCCCCGACAACAATGATTATTTTATAACCACTTGCTTATTTTGAAAAAAAAATCATATTTCACCCATAACTTTAAACTTTTATCAATTTAACCATTTACGGAATAGTAATTATAAGAAAAATTGAATACTTTTATTTCATAAAATCCGGAGTCTTACATATAATAACATTAATCCTTACATCTCATAAAAATCTGGTCCATATAATTAGGCTAGCTAGGAAGGGGATTTTAAAGTTGTGTTTAGTTGGTGGGAATGGAATGGAATGGCCATTTTTTATGAAATGACTTAAAATATGTTTGGTTAGTGAATTGGAATGATCACTCCATTCCTTTAGTTATTCACTTTCAAATCTAAAAGTTATTTTTCATTCCTTTCTAAATAGTTGGGTTTATTTTATTCCTAGGAAAACCTCATTCCCCTCTTCTCTTCGCTATCTATCATCATTTCTTTTTTTTTTTCGTACTTTTTTTATGCTACTTCATTTTCCTTACAAAAATGTTATGTTTATGTTTATTTTGAACTACTTTTTTTTGTATTGTTTTTAGACTAATATTTTTTTGACTTCTTTAGTTTCTAATATTGTTTATTAATGATCATATAATTTCAAAAAGGAAAAAGAGATTAAACTATAATTTTTTAAGATACTAAAAAAGTATAACATGCTATTGTTATTTTTTAAATAAGGAGTTAATTACTATTTTGAAGAAAAAATAATATTCCACAAGGTCTCACTTAAATATATAAAGTACTTGTATATACTAAATTAATACAAGTTATGTTATTTTAATCTACGCAATATTATTATAAATAAATATGAGAAATGATATATGATGCAGTAAAAACTTTATGATTTATGTTTTCAACCCCTTTTAGCGACGGACCGGGGGACGATTCGGTCCGTCCCTATATGTTCGGTCCGTCGCTATATGTTGTATGTCCCTAAAAGCTAAGACGATGGTTCTACATATAGCGACGGACCGAATCGTCGCCCGGTCTGTCGCTATAGGGGGGTGAGCAAGGTATGTTAAATAAGTAGTGAACTTAAGATCCGGACCGTGTGTGTGTATATATATATATATATATATATATATATATATATACACTTATTTATATAATACTCTATCCGTTCTTAAAAAATTAAAAAAAATGAATAAAGTATAATTTTCACACAAATTTAAAAAATAAAAGTAAAAAAAAATAGAGTAAAAGAATTTCAGATTTATACTTACTGACCTCACAATATTATTTTTCATTCATTTTATAAGTTTGTAATATATAAAAAACGAAAAAGATCATTTCACATTCCATTCATAATGTAATTCATATAAATTAAACATCTAAAGTAGAATCAAGAATGGTAATTTTATTCCTGAAGGAATGAATGGACAAACTTAACATAAAAATAAGATTTACCATTCCATTCTCATTCTCATTCCATTCCTTAAGTCATTCCATTCCATACATGTCAAGGAATGGGAACCAAACATAGTACAAGGGATTACTTTTCTAACTCCAATACTTATCTAGATATTATTATCTAATAATAATATTCAAAATAAATATTAATTACAATTAACTCTACTAAATAATTATAATTGCAATTTAGTGAAGAAATTAATTAAATAAATATTTTACTATTAAACTGTAAATATTTCTTCTGTAAATGCACATAAATATTTTAGAATCAATTAATATAATTCCGATATATTTAAACTAAATTCCTAAGTCCATAATTTATCTCTATTCTTTTAATAATAAATATTAAAAGACTGAGCCAAGATTTTATGATCAATGATAAATTATCTTATGAAAATCTTATAAATATTTTGACAATAATAATGTTCCTAATATTAATTAAATATATTAATCGACATTTCGAGGTATTAATTAACACGATGTAATCTCACTCATTAAAACATTAAATTAACATATATAACAATATTAAGTCCATTATTATTTCAAAATTAAGAAAGTTCACAAATTAGTATTTATGTGAAAATATTTTATAAATAAAATATTATCACATGATTAGTTTGATGCACATCGTTAATGCACTAAGAGCATCTCCAACAACCTCTTCAACCACTTTGGGATACTTAAATAGGTGAGCTACATCAGAAAAATTCTCTCCAACAACCTCTTCAACCATAGTCATCAAATCTGCAACCTCCTTCTCATTATTCAAATCTGTATTCTCTTTCTCATTATTCAAATCTACAATTAAAGGATAAACACATTTATTACGTTCGATGTGTTTGATGTAAAGCTCATTGAATTGAAGAGACTGAAAAAGACACAAAATATGAAAATAGCAAATAATACTCTTCAAATTGTCACGTAGGTCAATAAACTTCAATTTGAAGAATTTTTTTTACTACACTCTTGGAGATGCTCTAATACTTTAACTAGTCAATGAACATATGTGATGATATAGATGTACTCCATCCGTCCCATATATAACGTTTTAGATGATTTTATTTGTCACAAATTATTTGATATCTTTCCAAAATTATCTCATATGAAAAAATATTACAGATGAGAGAGAGAGATAAGTATGGTAATAAATAAGAATTTAAGGATATTATAAACAATTAATATTATATTTTATATTTAATCATTTTTTTAATTATTATGCACAATTCTAAAACGTTGTATATTATGAAACCGAGAGAATATATAGGTCATTGATGATGATATATAATTATGTAAGTTGCAAGTTGATTGCTGCTTAATTGCTTAGGTCTTCTCGAAGGTATAATTATTCAACAAATTATTAATTTCTTTTGTTTTTTCTTGGAAATTCTATGATGATCAAAATTGTATCCAGAATTAATGGTATTGTTTTAGAAAATGAAGTCCATCCGTCATTATTATCTTTTTTATTTTTAACATTTGGTACGAACATCATGCACGTATAATTAGTGTTGTGATGAATATGACAGATAATAAAAATTATAGGTACGAACAAGAACAAATGCAAAATTAAACTTGGACTTTGCCTAGTCAATGCATACTAATATATAAGCCATTGATATATATGGGAAATTGGAAATTATTGATGGTTTAATCATCAGTATGTCATTTCCAAGTTGCTGCAGCTGCTGCTTAGTTTAACCTTGAATTCATTTTCCCGACTTAGAATTATTCAACTTTTAAATGTATATGTCACAGGAGATGAATCATCAGCTATTTCACATTGTGATAACAAGTCTACAAAACGGAGAAGCAAAAAGAATAATAATAAGATGATACATCTCAGGTAGTAAGTAATAGGGTCAATTAGGGTAAATATAGGAAAATTAATTTAAAGAGGCCATCCGGAATATTTGGCCTCCCCTTCTGAGGGAGGTTTTTAAGGAAACAGAGACCATTCAGAATAGTTTGCAAGGAACATGCAGAATACATTCTTCAAGACTTGATACATTTGTCAGGAAACTTGTAGAAGCACTCCTACCACTTATTTGTAAGCCATTTACATGTGATTCTCATATAGGTGGGGGGGGGGGGGGGGAGATTCAACTTGACTACTGTATAAGAATTTGAAATTTAAAGCTCAAATGCACAGAGAAGAACTGTTATTTTATTTCATTCAGACTCACGTGATCTCATGGAGTTGTATCAGATTGTTTCTTTGCAACTTGAGTGTTCAGGAATTCCAGCACAGAAAGACGCTGCATGCAGAAACCAAGTGTCTGTCAGTCACATTATTAAGGATGAGTTTGAGCATGAAAGATTAATTCTTACCCTTTTCTCAAGACCAACTTCTTCAGAATTTAATGTCAAAGATTCCAGTAATTTAATGCCTTCTTGAAATCCATCAATAGCAGCATTCTCATTTCCAAGATTTCTATCCACGTCAGCAACTTTGGCAAGAGAAACAGCCACCTCTAGGATCTGGAGTCCAAACAAGGTTTAGAAAAAGATAAAATGAGGACTTAAATCTTCCGGGAAGATTTGTAACTGTTGACATCATAACAATACAGATCAATTTAAAAACTTTGGTATCTTAACAATACAGATCGGTTTCATAACTTCCACTGATGGTTTATGAAATTCTACTCTATGGAGCAAGGAATATTGAATTTCCCTTAGTTATATCTTCCATAGAGAACTCTAATCAGTTGAGACAAGTAGATAACCAAAACTAATTTTTCAGTATCCGATGAGTTTATTCTAGATTTATTTTGTATACCCACTCCACCAAAACACTGTTGCCTTTTCTCATATAAAATTTTACCATTTCTAGGTATTCTTTTATTTATTTATTTTTAATACGCTCATGAAAGCAAAGTTGCTCCTACGGTGATTCAAACTCCAGACATGCCATTTCATTGGTGCGCTGCATCCCAAGACCGTGATCTAGAAATTTGAACCGCAGACCCTACTTTTCTAGATGTTAGTTGTGCATATACTGTGTTCTAGGTATTCACAGCTAACATGAATAAAGTTTTCTGCTTCTAAATAGGTTGCCTAATTTCTAAACCAGCTGGACAGTTACAAAGGCATTATGAATCTATGTCCTATTATCATGTCACAAATATATGTACAGTAAATTATTTGTGAAGAGAGAACTTAGTAAAAGAATGATAAAATAAATGCAGAAAATCTTATTCTAGTGCTGTGCAGAAGTTTCTGTCAGGATTATGTGCTGATTCTTAAGATACAAGCACTTTTTTGTACTATGGTCAGATCACAGTAGAAAAAATATTGAGTTAGTTTCCTTGTACTTCAAGGTCAAACAAATTATGTGTGTTCAATATCCAATAAGAGAAACAAGGATTGCTAACCTGAGAAGGAGAACTAGAAGGATGCTTGATAGCATTGCGACGCACATCTAAAGCTTGAAAATAGTAAGATCGTGCAGCTTTCAAGTCCTCATCATAATACTTAAGATCTCCAATTTTATTTAACGAAACAGAAAGTGTTTGTGTGATCTGCACATGCTCCACAAAAATTAGGGCAGGCATTGTTAGAATACACACAACTACACATACGAAAAAGTTCTCATTCTACAAAAATTAGGGCAGGCATTGTTAGAATACACAAAACTACACATCCAAAAAGGTTCTCATTCTATGACTTCAAATGAACAAATTTTTTGGTAAGTAATACATAATATCTTTTTGGGGCAAGTGATATCTCCAAATAAAAAGTTCAACTAACTTAAATTGCAGTTAAATAAATACATTACGAAGGGCCACAGGATGTACCTCCAAATCATCAGCTGACACCTTCAAAAGGAAATTGACGCTCTCTTCAAAATAAGTAACTGCAGAACCAGAATCTCCAATTGCTCGACTGCATCATACATTATTTAATATTATTACAATTATTTTGCTAGTATTTTGTTTCTAAAAGTAAATTGTTATTACTATTAAGATAATTTAATCAAAACACCATAATTCAAGACTAAAGACTTATCGATGCCAGAGGTTGTGTATAATGGCATGCACCCATGCAGCCAACTTTTGACATTTCTCCAAGAACAAATTCATCCTAACAACCTCATAGAAACTATTCACAAACATGACATAACTAACTGCAAGGCCAGAATGTCTTCGAGTTTAATGCGTTCTAGGTCAGCTAGTTGAATTTTAAAAGCTGCAAGGCTCAACCCCATCAAGTTTCATTCAAGGAATCACCTTCGAGTTGAGACATTCAAAAGCTACATGATCCTTCAAAAGACTAACCCCAAATAAATAATTTACACATACACTTAAGCTATAACAAGTAGCAACCCTCATACTAGAGATCTGACCATAATTTTCTAAGAAGACTTTCATAATTTAGCTTAGCCTTGGCAACTAACTTTAATCAATTCACCAAAGTATGTCAAAGAAGCATCATCCAGATTTAGAGCCTTTGAATTAAATAAAGACTACTAAGTAATACTCCCTTCGTCCCAGGATAAAAGTCCTAGTGAATTTTTCACGCATATTAAGAAGATGAATGCTCTGTTCTAAAAATTCCCGCCTAGGCCCCGCCTAGGCGCTAGGCCCCACTCTTGACGCCCCGCCTAAGACCTAGGCCCCCCCTTGGCGCCTCTAAGTCCCCGAGGCGCCTCACCTAGGCCCAAGACAACAAAAAAATCTCTCTAAAAAATTTGGCAGGTTCTAGGCGGAGAGATTTTTTTTATTTTAATAACTACCCAAACCAAATCTTGATATATTTATTTTTCTAATGATTTATCATATTCATAATATATGTTGTAGCATATCAAATCACAACAAGAAGTGAACAATATCAAGTCAAAATGGATAATTTTATTATAGTTGTAATTTTTTGAACTTGTACCAACTTCAAATTATATAAATGAGGATACATTTGTAATATTTAGTTTAATTCAACTTTATAATTCTTAAATTTATGTTTAGTTTCTTAAGTTTTAATATTGAATTAAATTCTTGAAATTTTAAATTTTATTATTTAATAGCAATCTTGTTTATAAATAAAACTAATACGTTAAAAATATGTTTAAACTTTGAACAATTGCATGTTTGTGTTTGAACTATGACATTAGCAATATGGATATGTGTTTGAACTTTGACATTAGCAATATGAATATGTGTTTGAACTTTAAGAAAAGACCTTTATTATTTTTATTGTAGATTGTTGTGCTTTATATTATTATTTTGTTTGGATAAATGTAAGATAAAATATTAAAATTGCAGTAAAATAAAAAATCCCGCCTAGGCCCCCCTCGGCTGCCCACCTCCCGCCTAGCTCCTTTTAGAACATTGGATGAATGAAATGATAAAACTACCCATAATAATATGTCATTAACCATTTCCAATGTAGGTGAGAGAGTGACTTTCTAGCTTTTCAATTCAAAATATTTTCAACACATAACTAATTATACTTAATGAATATGGAGAGAGAATTAAAATAAGAAAATTATGAGATACTTAATGCTAAGGGTATAATAGGAAAAATTGTGTAAATGTTTAATTATTAAAGGAAAGTGGACATTTAACATGAGACTACTCAAAATAGTAATAAGGACTTTTATCCTGGAACGGATGTAGTAATTAGTAACAATAAAAATCTTGCTAGTTTTAGATCCAGTAATTTAATTTGCCAAGTATGTATCCCAAGTTTTTTCAAAGAGCACTATATTTTACTACTTCCAAAATATGAATTGCAAGTACGTTCAATTTAACGCATTGACCATAAGTTCAATTCTTATACAACAAGACCAACCAAAGGTCACAATGCATATATATCGATAGTAATGGAAACAAAGAAACATAAAAGGAGAAAAAGAGATAGGACAGACCAGCAATCCCCGAGCATTCCCAGAACTGCTCCTAGCTGTGAGCACAACTCTGTTGTGTACCCCAATATTTCTAACTGCTCTCGAATGTCTTCCACACATAGACTAAGTCTAGATTTTGCACTTTCTACATTATTAGCACGAAATGCCTACAAATGAAACAGCAAAAACAAAGATGATTTAGAGAAGGGGGAAATGTGATTCAACAAATTAACAGTCACCTAAAAAGTAATTTAAGTCAGCAGCAAAATGGGGAAGTTACACAAACTTACCCTCATGGCTTGGTGCACCAGAAAAGCGCCTCTCTCCAGAAACACATCTTCGTACGTCACTGTCTGCTTCTCACTTACCAGTTCGTTTTGGTCAGTATCAACTTGCCTCTTGATCCTTGCATGACCTTCAATGAAGCGATCAACAACATTCTGAAGATCTGTGTCAGCTTCAATCCCCTGAATGTCAGCACCACACAATGGGCAATCCTTAAAACGTGATATGCATGCCCTGTTTTTTCCAAAATGCAGTGAGCAAAATCAGGCTAAGTGGGACACACAAAATAAAGTGGGGAAATCAAAAGGTAAAAAAAAAAAAAAAAGAGCTGTGCATAGCATAAAAATGGAAACCAAAAAGACGTTAAGAAAAAAAGTTAATTTACTTGCAATATACATGCGAACAAGGAACACATTTGCTACACTTAAAAAGAAGTGCTTGGCATATCATGCAACTAAAGGGGCCAATCTTAAAAGTTTGAGAATCATATCCGAGAGGGCATTTGGGAGAAATGCTGCCAGCTTCAGTAGACTCTGGCCTTGCCTTGCTCTCAAACCCGGGCAGCTGGCAGTGCTGGGGTTTCTTCAAAGACCCGTCAGACCAAGCAGCTTTACTAAAAGGACAGACAGGTGTCATCTTGGTAAAAACCCTGTAAAGGAACAGAAACAACTGTTCTTAGACGTACCTTCAAATAAAGAGCTGCATCTTAAATTTCAGACCAGGCTTCACAAGGAATTCCAAATACCCGACGACATACACTTGAATTGGAAATTCCTCGGTTAAACTTGTAGTAGTAGTACTCATAATTTTAGTAGTATTAGGATGAAAATAAACAGAAATACAATATAGTAGTGGGTCTGGCAAAGACACTTTCTGGAATAGCAAAATTATATTCGCCTTTTCTTCTGTAATAACAACTTACATAAAGGAAGTACGATTGGGAAGATATCCTAACAGGCTAACAATGAAAAGAATAATTACTTTTTAAGTAAAATAAGTAATAAAAATAATTTGGTGTCAACATTCATACCATCCGACCATAGTGCTCTACTAGTAATGTTCCAACTAAGCAGGGGCACTTGTCATGTTTCCATTACAATTCAGAATTTTTTTAAAAAAAACTTGATACACTATAAGGTGAATTATCAAGCGTATAAATTTAAATATAGTAAGGTTATTATTGGGATTATTATAATTTTGAAAAAAAAAGAAATAAGTCTCCAAAACATACTATCATCCTAGTATAATCTGCAACACAATGTATTATGTCAATAGCTATGTAGCTATGAACCTGAAGTATAAATATGATTTTCAACCAATCCTACTTTATACCATTAAAAAAATGCAAACGAAACTCTTTTCTAGCTGGAAACACATTATCAAGATAAAGTGAACCTCAATTTCTGGTTATTAAAATACTATATTAACTTTTAACTAGGAAATATCCAGATGTATAAAAGGGCAAAGGTAAATCTATCTAAAAATTATAGACTGAGAACTTCACCATCACAGCCCAAAGAGGGAATTAGGAAAGCCCAAACAAATACTGAATTAATTTTTGTTTTTCAAATTTAGATCAAAAAGAGTAGTATGATTTGTAAGAATCCAAGCAATAGAATGATACCGTCAATTTCAGGACCCAATTGAAAAAGTAAATTACTGAAATGGCTGACTGAGATTAGGGCAGTGTTAGATGAATAACGAAAAAACAAAAACAGAAAAATAAGAATAGTGGTACCTGGAGAGAGCTGGTATTGGTGTTCTTAATTACCCCGGTTCTTTTTTCTTCCCTCGCCGTCCGGTAACCCGTGGTTGTCAATAGAAAGAAAAATAGGTATATATGAAGGTATCAGTAGAGGGAGCTAGTGGACGAGAGAGAAGAAAGATAAGGAGAGAGGAAAAAGAAGAGAATTATGGAGGAGAGAGAAAGGCGTGACGGAAAATATTACCAGAAAATGAAAGCTATCGAAGACTTTGAAGGATCGAACCTTGCATGGATGTGTGGGAGTATTCAGGAAGTGTTGATAAAAATTGAATAAATCTAAATTTGAATTTGAATCTGAACGAGCTTAATCTAAATAAAAAAATTTATTTAATAATTGATATGTCTGAAATATCTGAATAACAGTCTTTTATTATTTTATCCCTCCAAAATATAAGATCGTTATTAAATTTTTGAAAGTCAATTTTAGACATTTTAAATTTAAAAAATATATTTGTTTTTTAAATATAATAATAAAAATATACAAAGTACATTATTATAAAATATAATAATACCCTCTCTCACAAAAACATAATATCATTATTAATTTTTTGAAAGTTACCGTTAGATATTTTAAAACTTAAAATTGGTATAAGTTCATTTAATTTAGTAAATGCAAAATACTAATAATCATGAAATTTATTGTTTTATAATTGTGAATAAATCATTTTGCAAATTAATTTTTAGAAATTTAATAATTATTATTTTATATTATAACAAAGAGAGTGCAAAAATTGATAACATAATATTAATATATATATATGATATGTGATGAATACTATATATATATATATATATATATATATATATATATATATATATATATATATATATATATCACCCAGATCCCAAAAAAGAGAGACTATTTATGGAATGTTATGGGAGTGCATCTTTTTTTCTCTTTCCTAAAGATGTTAAATTTTGGTGCAACATAAAAAAATATGGGTATATACGTAAAAAATTTATTCAGCTACCTACTTAGCGAATCAGCCAGTCTTATGAATCTTATTCGGTCAACACTATTAAGAGCTATTCAGATTTTTAATTTTACAAAACAAACAAGCTTAATCACATTTCTTATTCGGTCAGCAGCATTCAGATTTGTTCAGAAGCTATCAAACTCCCCCTTAGTCTAATATAAAAAATAAATAAATGAAAGCTGAATGAAAAAAGAAAATGTAATATTGATTTTACTTTTGTCGTTTTTTTTAGTTCGTTCCAATCCTATCTATTTAAGATAAACTTATTGATTCAACAAGTGTATGGGTATGGGTATGAGTATGGTACACAAAAGGTTTGGTGTTATTACATAATAATAATAATAATAATAATAGTAATAATAAATTAATATTTTTATATGTGTTTTTGATATTTTTACATAATAATCTAATGAGAAAAAAGTGAATTTTACATTCATATGAAAATAGTTCTCCCCTAATAATAATAATAGATGGAAGATTGTCATTTGCCAAGATGGAAAATAGTTGATGTTAATATTATTAAATAATGGCAAGAGAGATTTTAAATTGATATTATCTCGGTTTATTTTCTTGTCGTTCGTTATTCTCTATAATAACAGTATTTTAAAAAAAATTAAGTAGTATCTTTTTATGCCTGCCCAATATGGAAGGAGGTGGATTTTTAATATATTCATAATTTAATTATATAAAATGACATTGTTATCTACATTGATTTTAATTGACTTGTTACACGTCTACATTGATTTTTTATAAAATAGACTCAGAATATTTGATCATAAAGCCTCTGGCTTTTAAAGCTATTATTTTGGTATAATTGAATCACACCATATATTAAAAAGAATTATATTAAAATAGATAAAATAATGATATAAAAAAAACTTTATACACTGTAAAATATAAAAACTTCTTATTTACTCTCTCAAGGTAAAAATAAAAATTAAAAATTAAAAATTCTCCACATGTTTAGATAATTGTTAATTAACCTCCCATTTAAATTGAAACACAAGTGAACAATTTCAATTCAAATTTAAAATAATAATTGCCCACTTAAGCACCTATTTTTTTTTTCAATTATCTGTAAATACATGCACTGAACAATGGAGCTTCATTGTAATATTTTACATATTTTGAAAATTACTTTTTATGAAGCAGGTTGCAGTGTAAATTAAATCTACATACTAAGAATAACAATGGTTGACTATTTTAGTCCTTAGCAATTGTTACAAAGTGATGTAGTATATAACATGATATTTATTTTTAGTTGTAATGTTGAGATTTTTTATATGTACGTATATTTATCTTACTATCACTATAATTCTTATTAGATTAATAAAATTTCTTTAATTTAATAATTGTGTTATATTATAGCACGCACACTCATCGAGTGTGCCCCATGCATCAACTTTAATGAGTATTATTTATAACGTACTTTTGTTTTGTTAATTAATGTTTAAATAATAATAATAATAATATATAATACTATGTATGTCTCAGAATGGAATTAAGGAGGAGTAATATATTGTTCAATCGTACTGAGCTCTTCTTAAGTTGCTGGTTTCAAACAAAAAGATATTATTAAGTAATCCCAAGACTTTTCTTCATAAATTATCAACTCCATCAAATTAATCATAAACATTAGAAATAATACTTCTATATAACTTGCTCAACACCAACATGCAAAATTAGGATACAGACATATATATATATACACACACACAAGACTTGAACAAATTATCCAGCCAGCCAGCGGCATCGATCTCATGATGAGGAAGGAAGGAAGGAATTAATCATCCGCGCGCATACAATCCGGGTTTCACCTCAGCCGTGCCACAAAAAGTGTGCACCCCAAAGTCACAATCATCACAACAATACGCCCATTGCTTAGAGTCCAACAATTTGGAACATATTTTACAAAACTCAGGCGGCCCCTTTGGATCAGGGACACTACTGCTAGTAGTAGTAGTACAACAGAGTTTTAGCTCATGTTGATGGGATTTGTGACTTACCTTTAGAGGCAAAAAAGCACATTGAACATGTAGATCAACTTCGCATAGTGCACAACAGTAGGAGAAGGCGCACCCAATTTGGCCACAGGCGTCGCAAAAAAATGAGCCGGAAGTGTAAGTTGGGTATGGAAATAGGATGAGTGGGTGTGACGAGTGAGCCGGGTGGTTCACAAAGCGATTAGCATTTCCGCAATGTTCATGAAGGAAGAAGTTGCATCGAAAGCAGGCGTATACGGAATCATGGCAAAATAATTCACAGCCTGAGCACCGGAGTTGTTGGCCTTGTTCAATTCGATGAATTCTCAAGTTGTGGTCGTGGCTAAAATGCTTATACTCCATATTCTCCATCTCTTTAACTTCTTAATTTCTAGCTTGTATATGCACATTAATTCTCAAGTCGTATGTGTGTGTAGCTTATTTCTAATATGGACTTGGTCAAACTGTCATTATTGCAGTGTTTGACTACGAAGAGGCAACCATGTTTAGTTTCTTATTTCGCAGTGTGCATGCAAGTGGGAAATTAATTAAGTAGAAGTCAAATGTTTAAACGCTTGATTATGGGAGTTTAAAAATGGAAAAACTTAGCTGTATTTATTTTCTTCAGGCATGTGGCCGTTAATAAAGAATGTAATTGCAGAGGATACAAGAAGAATTAAATTAAGGATTGAATTGGAAACGGTCCAAGAAAGAGATGTCTCCATGCATGAATATTGACTTTTGAGTTTAGAGTACTCCCTTACTATAAGTAGTACTTTTTAGAATTATATATAAGTATTAAAGAAATGATTGTATATTATTAAATATAATATTAAATGTCTATATTGTCTTTGTACTGAAAAAAGAGATGGTTATTTATTGGACAAAAAATAGTGAGAGAACCAAAGTTATATTTAATACTTGAGCTAATATTAGAAACTAAGCAATTAATGCTTACTTGAAATTCTAAAACGTCATATATTAAGGGATAAAAAAATTTCTTTAAAATGTCTTATATTAAGGGACGGAAGTAAGGCTGTAAACGAGCCAACACAGTTCGGTCTCGACTCGAAAAAATACGAGCGAGACTCGGATTCGTTAATAATATGATCCAAATCTGAGCATTAAAAATAGTTCGAATAAAAATATGAGTAGAATCTGAGCAAGATTATACTCGACTCGTTTAATATTCAAACTACTCGAATTTTTTATTATGATTCGATACATACTCAGTTAATACATATTCGATTAGATGTTCGATACATTCTCTTATAATATATACAAATTTAAATCAAATTAGGATAATTAATTATTATTTTATTTTGTTTTTAATTCTAATTATAATTTTATATTTGTAAAGTGTAATAATAAATATATTTTCTCATTTTTAAGTAAAATATCAAATTCAATATATAGTTATATTTATTATAAAACTAGTTATTATGTGAAGACTCGAATTCGAGCTTGAATTTGAAGCTCGCGAGTAGTTTAAATAAATATTCGAGTCGAGTCGGATCGAATTCGAGTAATAAATATTCGAGCCGAGTCGAATCTGAGTATGATTTTTCAAATATAATTCGAATTCGAGCCGAATTCGAGTACGAATTTATAATTTCGTGTCGAATTCGAGTAGCTCTCTGTTTGCTCCTGTCGACTCGTTTACACCCTTATACGGAAGGAACCAACTACTTAAAAAATGTTTAGGCAGTTGTATAAATTTTTCATGACTTGCATTTATAAATGTAAAGAAGAGCTTTTTAAGCATGAAGAGTATTTTGGTCCAACTACCAATGAAAATATTATTATTGATTTTATATATATATATATATATATATATATATATATATATATATATATATATATATATATATATATATATATATATATAGAGGACGGATCTAAAGTATACCTCTTAAATAATATAATTTTATTAAAACTACGTCGTTTTAGAGATTATTTTTAAAAAATAAAATAATACTAAAATAGAGTGGTCCTACTTGCTTTTTTTTATTTACAACAGATTTTGAGCGTCCATTTGAATATCAAACGATTAATATAACTGTCGTTCGAAGTTTAATTTATAATATTTCACAATTTAATATTACAGACGGGACAACAATAATTATATATCACTCTCCATATATATCCACACGCACTAAAAAAAGTCAATTGAAGATGCTTAGGTTATGGCACGTTGTTATTTATACGTTAGTCTTTGCAGTAGATGGCCACCTAATTTGACCCGCAAATTTAGAGTTCAAAACGAGTGATTGGTTGCATGAAATGAAATGAAATGATGGTTTAGTTGTAAGTTCGACGCATGAACTCCGTGTAGGTCATGAGTTAAAACCTTTTCTATCACTCTTGAGTGGTGATCATCCGAGGCTCCCTTGCGGGGCAGTCTACTCTCACAATAATTTTATTTTTACACCAAAGAAAAAAAAAATTAATTTACATGAAATTCTTTCACAAATATTTGGTTCGTAAAATGGACATTTCTATTTTCACATAATTTTGTGTCATGATAAAAAAAAGGTACTACAATATACGTTTAAAGCATATGATTCAAAACGACAATTAATGCATTCCTTGATGTGGAATTTGTATGAAAAATGACCTTCGAACCATGATACAAGTATAAAATGAGTACATATATCTTATAAATTAACGCGGCTCATGTGTACATGCATATGTGAAAATATAAATAAGAAAAATTCAAATACACTCGTATCTAATTTTTATGTACAATTTTCATGTCCACGTAGAGTTTTTGAAGGCAAAATGAAACGAAAACATTATTTCCAATATGGTTCCTTCATTCATAGCGAAAATCAAACAACATCCTTATTTTCTTTTACTTTTCGGTTACAACTTAGAGACGTGATCAAGAACTTGCAAAAGCTTGAAAGTAGACGCCAAATTAACATAACCTTGGATCGCTTAAAATTAAAAAACTGAATCACAGCTCTTAATTTCTAGTTACACAAATTATCACACAATTGCTAATTCACAGATTAATTAATTTTAGCACTTTCTTATCATGACTTCACACTAAAGAACTGAGATTATATGAGCCCAACATCTGCGCAAGTTGCTCTACCATTTGCATCTGAAGCCTCATATTATACGACTCAGCAATCACCTCTTCCGCACTCGGTTCATTCTTATCTCCCCCGGATCCAATCTGTTGCGGCGGAGCTGCCTCCGTCGTCAATGATCCGGCAAATCATCCACGTACAACCCCGGTTTCACCTCCGTGGTGGCACAAAAAGTGTGCACCCCAAAATCACAATCCACACAAAAATATGACCAGTGCTTATTGTCCAACAATTTGGTACAAATTTTACAAAATTCATCCGGCACATCCTTTTTATCTGCCACGCCAATATAGAGTTTGAGGTCATGCTGATGGGATTTGTGGGTTACCTTGAGAGGCAAGAACGCGCAGCCGACGTGAAGATCAACCTCGCAAAGCGCGCAGCAATAGGAAAAGGAGCTCCCGGTTTCCCCACAGGCGTTGCAGATGAATGAGCCACTGCAGTAAGTTGGTTTTGGGACGAGAATGAGAGGGTGGAGAGGGTGGGAGGGATGTTTCACGTAGCGGTTGGCGTTGCCGCAGTAGTCGTGGAGGAAGTAGTTGCACTGCCAGCAGGCGTAGGCGGTGTCGTGACAGAGGGATTCGCAGCCGGAGCAACGGATGGTTTGGCCGTCCTGCACTTGGTGGAGGTTCAGGTTGTGCTGGTGGCTGAAGTGCTTGTACTCCATTTTTTTTTTCTCTCTCCTTCTCTGTCTATTTTCCTTGAACCAATTGCGAGGAGGTGTAGACTTGAAGCTTATACCATGTATATAAGTCAATCCATGATTGATAAAATAAAAAAAATCAGTTAAACTCCTTTAGACACATATGTTGATTTTTTAGGGTTGTCACAAGTGTATAAATCACCTTTTAGATTGTTCACAAAATAAATAAAGCCAAGACATTTTTTGATTGATTTAACTGTCGAGGTGTAAGGATATTATACTAAACCCAACGTGATTTTGCTCGGGCCTTCCAACTCTTTGGCCCATCTCCGAAGTCCTGATACCATATATATATATATATATATATATATATATATATATATATATATATATATATACACTCTTGTATCTCAAATTTTATACATTGATTAGATACAATTTTTTATGATTGGCTAAATCGTAATGTACATTTTGTCTCATTCAAAACCACATTATTAGATAAGATTAAATCAATGTGGAGAAAGAGAAGTGAATAAATTTTGCAAAAAATTAAAACATTATCAACACATAAATATAGTCACTGTTAACGCCAAGATCTTTGATGACGTCCCAATTACGTAAGACGTCCTAATCCTGCACAGTAAACACGATCAACACCAAAAGCTTAACGGCTGGACCGTCGGGGGATAGCTCCGGTGTGAGAGTCAATATAGGCGTTCAAAGTTTAACAATAGAGGATAAAAAATGTTTAGTGTATCCAGCGAGATGAAAAGTGTATGCGTACCTTTTGCTAGAAGACTTCCTTGCCCGGTTATACTCTCATGCTCGGTCTTTTGTGCCACCAACCCTGATCTGGCACCGCCCCCCAGTGCACTCTCGTCTCTGCCGACTGCATGCAGGTTGTCACCTTTTTTCCACTGTTTTTGCCGCCGGCCGGATAAAATTCCATCCACATTAATGATATGCAGACTTTTGGTCAACTGCTCTCTTTTTTCATCATTACCAGTCAAAGTATTAGATACTAAAAGATTTGATGGACCGGCCGCTTGATCCAGCCCAATGTTAAGGAGATGCAATAAAGACAGGGTAAAGGTTAAGCCCAATGATTATAAGATTTAATAGTAAAGGTCCACTAGGCTAATTAAATGGATGGACCCAATCTGTCTGGCCCAATAAAGGAAATATCATGACCCAACATTGCCCCCTAGTTTTTTATTAAATAGAATATTTAATGAAGAACTATAAGCGGCCCAAGATGTCATGAGATCCAACAGGGTTGACATAGGCCCCAAAAATAACTTACCAATGTCCATCTGGTGAAGGGCGAAAATAGACTGAAAAGATGGATTAAAACTGAAAATTAAAAAGGAAAGTCCAAAGGGCTAAATATCTGAAGCTTAAACCGGACGTAACCTTTCAAATTCGTAATAATGACTGTCAAATTAATGAGTCGCCCTTGATTCTCGTGCAAAATTTGAAAAGACCGCTACTATAAGACCTACCCCCCATTCACGTTGCATGGTTCCTTGCTATTTCGAATTTACAAGAGCTTACTGCCTTCTCTTTCTCAAATTTCTTCGTTTTCTCTGCAAATTCTCACCAATGGCATCTCAAAACCCTGACACGAGTTCTCCACTTCGTGTAGCCCCCATCTCCACCGTGACCCCCCATTCAAACCCTGACAAAGAGATTCCGAGCTCAAACCCCCAAATCGGTGCTCCGAGTAAGGAAGCTCCGCCTCTGGAATCGCTTCCCAATCCCTCCGAATTTTTCAAGAATGAGGAAGATTTTCCTCACGCCAACACCCCCTCCACTGTTACTGAGGCTGAGCTCTGTAACATTCGGGCTCGCTATCAAATACCAGATACCCACAGGGTGAGGATAGCAGCTTTCCACGAAACGATGTACCAGCATCCCCACGGTTGGATCGCCGTCCCGGCAACGTTTCTGGAGAAGGGGGTGAGGTTCCCCCTTCACGCCTTCTTGATCACCCTCCTAGGGTTTGTTGGAGTGGAGTTCGCCCAATTGGTGCCGAACTCGTATATCCATATACTGGCTTACATAGCCTTCTGCTACGAGATAGGAGTTCCTCCTGCTGTGGATTCTTTCTTTACCCTCTTCTCGGTAGGGAAATCTCAGGAAAAAGACTTCAAGGTGCTAAGTAAGATAGCCCCTAAGCCTAATGCCAGAATCGAGAACCGGTCTCTAATGGACACTCCTTCGAGCAACCGAGGATGGCATAATAAATGGTTCTTCGTCAACGGGCCCGAAATCTCCTCTGTCCCAGACTGGACCACTTCTGATCGCGTTTCTGCAGACTTTGGAGATATATCCGAGGAACGTATAAGAGAAATGACGCGCATCATAGAGAAGATACCTCTGAAGGAGTGGAGCTTCAGCCTCCTGAGCAAACAAGCATGGTTGTATGACCACAAATTGTCTCTCATCAAGCCGACTTCGATCGATCGGAAGGATCTGGATAGGTACCTCTCTGGTAAGCCGTCATCACCTTCCGCCGAAGTCCCACAGGAAGAACTTCCGGCTTCGGAAGCCCATGATGCGGAAGTCTTCCACGGATCAGAAACTGCGGAGGAACCTAGCCGACCTCGACAGAAGAAGAGGGCAGTTCGGAAAGTCCGGTCAAATCCTCAAGGATCTCAATCAGCTTCTACAGCGAGTTTGATTGACATGCCTGCGAACGAGCGAATGCAAGCTCTTCGGATTAAAAAGAGGAAGACCAAAGTGACTCCTCTGTCTGCTGATGAGCTTCGGGTTCCTCCTTCTGCAGTTGATCCTCCCAGTGTTATCCCTGTGGAGATCCATGTTTCTGAAGACGAGCTCGAAAACCCGACCGAGTCTCCACTTCTGTCTCGCAAAAGGAAACATCCTTCCGAAGATCAACCACCACCGCCCCCCGAACCATCGATGCCTTCTCCGCCAAGATCTTCCCCCTCCGACTTCAGGCGAGAAGCTGCATCTTCTCCCACTGTATGGCCGGAGTTTAACGAGAACTTTCCTTTCCAGCTGTTCGACTCCTTTGTTCGGGAGACCGACGATCATCGGTTCGGAAACAGCTCGATTAGGGATTTAATCGAGGAAGGCATGAGTTATCAGGCTTAGGTTAGTATATTCAATTGAAATATTTAGGAATCATCTGTTTCTTCTACCAATTCACCGACTTTCTTTAAATGTTTGTAGGCAAATGCTGTCCTCGGGAGACTTCTTCCCCGATACAGAGGATCCGAAGCCGAACTAGACGCAGCCAGGCGAGAAAAGGCTACTCTGGCATCTGCTCTGGAAAGAGAGAGAAGGGCCCATGGTACCACTCTCCTCAATAACGAAGGCCTCCAGAAGGATGTAAATAAATTAAAAGAGAAACTGGAGACAGCCGAGGCCACCCACCAAATAACCGTTTCTACGAACATAGACCTGGTTCGTTGAAACGAGGTCCTTGTTGGGAAGAATGAGACGATGGTGAAGACCAATAAAAGCCTGGCGGTGCAAGTACATGAACTCGAAGCTAGGGACTTGAGACATATGAAGGAGCGGGCAAAACTCGAAGAGGAGCTCCATGAACTTCGGGCTTTGAGAGATTTGGGTCCTCCTCTAACCGGAGATCTTCGGAGAGAAATTCAACAAGAATACCAGAAATCAGCCGAGTTGAACGAGGAGATCGTCCAAATATTCTCGGATGGATACGACGAATGCCGAAGCAAAGACAAGACAAGACTTGTCGCTGCCAAGGTTGACCCGACCATTCTGGACTCTTCGGAAGACGAAGCTGATCCCTGAAGATGATTCTCTTTTCCCTTAGCTGTAGGATTCTTGTAAATCTTCTATCGTTTTGTAAACAACATTATGTAAATAAAATATCAACATTATTCCTTATGACTTCGGTGTATTTACTGTTTATCAACACTTCAATATTGATTTAACTTGAAAAATGTACAAGCTCCTTCGTGGACTTAACTTTAAACTGTTAATCAACAACTAGGCAAGTCGTATAACAGATAAGATGAAGTTAAAGAATGTGGCCTTCCGAACTCAACACTTAGGAAAAATTTAGTAATAATAACAAAGTAAAGGAATATTTATTCGTTACCAAAGTGTGAGGTAGATGCCGTGAAGGGCCTGACGAAGTCTGAATGATGACACTTGCCTACCACGAAGGGCCTGACAAGATCTAAAGGATGATACTTGCCTACCACGAAGGGTCTGACAAGCTCATAAGGACCTCCTGCCGATGAGGCTACCATCGAATGGTCAGCGAGTCCACCCGAACCTCCTTACTTCGGTGACGTTCGCCTACCACGCAGGGCCTGACGAAGTCTGAATGATGACACTTGCCTACCACGAAGGGCCTGACAAGATCTAAAGGATGATACTTGCCTGCCACGAAGGGTCTGACAAGCTCATAAGGACCTCCTGCCGATGAGGCTACCATCGAATGGTCAGCGAGTCCACCTGAACCTCCTTACTTCGGTGACGTTCGCCTACCACGCAGGGCCTGACGAAGTTGTTACTTCGATGACGTTCGCCTACCACGCAGGGCCTGACGAAGTTGTAAGGACCGCCTGCCGATGAGGCTATCATCGAATGGTCAGCAAGTCCACCCGAACCTCCTTACTTCGGTGACCATTAATTTTACCACCCTTGGTAAAAAATAATATAGGATCCAGGATTTGACTACCACGCGGGGTATCAAATAAATTGACTGCCATCGAATGGCCAGCGAGTCCTACCATACCTCCATACTTCGGTGACCATTGATTTTACCACCCTTGGTAAAAAATAATATAGGATCCAAGATTTAACTACCACGCGGGGTATCAAATAAATTGGCTGCCATCGAATGGCCAGCGAGTCCTACCATACCTCCATACTTCGGTGACCATTGATTTTACCACCCTTGATAAAAAACAATATAGGAGCCAGGATTTGACTACCACGCGGGGTATCAAATAAATTGGCTACCATCGAATGGCCAGCGAGTCCTACCATACCTCCATACTTCGGTGACCATTGATTTTACCACCCTTGGTAAAAAACAATATAGGATCCAGGATTTGACTACCACGCGGGGTATCAAATAAATTGGCTGCCATCAAATAGCCAGCGAGTCCTACTATACCTCCTTACTCCACTGTGACCTTAGGACAAATGCGAAGATCAGTTATGAAAAAAGTGACTTTTTATTGATGATGAATAGTCATGTACAGACTCCCAGTGAACTGACTCGGTTTCTATTGAAAGTACTTTTGGAGCCTGCCTGTGTGCCACGTGTTCTTAATTTCGGATCCATCCAATGCCTTCAGTCGATACGTCCCGAGCTTTGGTACTTCGGCCACTTCGTACGGTCCTTCCCAGTTCGGCATCAACTTCCCCGTGTTCAGCGGTGTAGACGCTTCGGCCTCTCTGAGAACGAGGTCTCCCACCTCAAATCTTCGGAGCTTTACCCCTTTATTGTAATGCTTGGTAACTCTCCTCTGATAGGCTGCTAACTTGATCACAGCCACTTCTCTGACTTCTTCTAACAGGTCCAAGTTGGCCTTCAGTCCCTCATCATTGTAGATCTCTCTGAACTGACTAACTCGAAGACTTGGAGATCCAATCTCAACTGGGACCAAGGCATCAGTGCCATAGGCCAGTCTGAAAGGCGAATCTCCTGTTGTCATCCTCGGTGTAGTCCTGTAAGCCCACAATACACTAAGCAATTCTTCCGGCCATCTTCCTTTGGCTTCGTCCAATCTGCGCTTGATCCCGTTTAGAAGTGTTCTGTTAGTCACCTCGACCTGCCCATTTGACTGTGGATGAGCCACTGAAGTCTTCCTGTGCTGGACTCCCAGTTCCTTCAGAAATCCTTCAAATTTTGATCCCACAAACTGGCATCCGTTGTCTGATATCACCACTTGAGGGATCCCGAAGCGAAACACTACAGATTCTTTCATAAATTTTAGACACTCCTGTTCCGTTATCAGCCGGAGTGGTTTCGCTTCGACCCATTTGGTCATATAATCAATAGCGACTATGACGAAACTGACCTACCCTTTAACTTTTGGTAACGGACCCAGTATATCAACCCCCCAGACAGCGAAGGGTATAAGAGATAGAATCGAGTATAGCTCTTCCGGTGGCTGATGTGGGATCGGACTGTTGAGATGGCATTTATCACACTTTTTCACGTATTCTGTAGCCTCCTTGAAGATCGTTGGCCAGTAGTACCCCTGCCAAAGAACTTTGTATGCCAGCGACTTAGCTGCCATGTGATCACCGCAGATGCCCTCATGAACTTTCCGAAGGGCGTACTCTGCTTTGGACGGGACCAGACATTTCAATAATGGTGACGAAAATGCCCTCCGATAAAGATCCCCGTCAATAAGAACGAAGTTGGCACTTTTGTATTTGACCTTCTTTGCTAACATCTGATCCGAAGGAAGGACGCCATCTGCCAAATAATTGATGTAGGGAGTCATCCAGCAGTCAGATCGCTCGATACACATCACCGAGTCATGTTGAATACTCGGCTGCTGTAGGACCTCCAAATAGACTGATCCATTGAAAACGACAGCATCTGTAGTGGCTAACTTTGATAAGGCATCGGCAATGGAATTATCGTTACGCTCTATGCCTTGAAATTCGTGAAAAGCAAAGTATCAGAGTCTGTCTTTCAACTCTGCCAAATACCTGATCATCCTCGGCCCACGGGCTTCATATTCTCCTGATAACTGCTTGACGACCAGCTGAGAGTCACTATAAATGATCAGCTTCTGGACTTCTAGACTCTTCGCCAGCCGAACTCCAGCTAGCACTGCTTCATACTCGGCCTCGTTGTTAGTCGCCTTAAACCCGAATCTAATAGCTTGTTGCACCTTGAACCCCTCCGGACTGGTCAGGATAATCCTTGCCCCACTGACATTTACCGTGGAAGACCCTTCTACATACAGCATCCATGCATTCTGACCGTGTTGAAGAACTGTAACAGTTCGATCAGATGTCCCAGCTTCTGGTAACTCGGCATCTGCTTCGGTGAAGGAACATTCCACCACAAAATCGGCCAAAGCTTGTCCTTTGATAGCGGTTCGGGGATGGTATTCAAGGAAAAATTGGGATAATTCCATGGTCCATGCTGCCAATCTCCCGAAACCTCTGGTTTACCCATTACCTTCTTCAGTGGTTGATCCGTGTAGACGATCAAGAGCCTGCCCTGAAAGTACTGTCGAAGCTTTCGGCTAGCAACTATTAAAGCAAAGGCAAATTTTTTAATATTTAGATACCTGGTTTCGGCGTCTCGTAGGACGTGACTGACGTAATAGACCGGATACTGCTTTCCACTGATCTCCCGAATCAGCACCGCTCCAACGGCTAAGGAACTCGCTGCAAGGTTAAGATACAAGGTCTCTTTTGGGGTAGGTTTTACCAATAGAGGAGCAGAAGACAGGTAGGTCTTTATGCCTTGGAAAGCTTCCTCATAGGCCGAAGTCCATTGGAAAGTCTTCGCATTCTTCGGCCCCCTCAGTGTGTCGAAGAATGGTAGACACCTCTCTGCAGATTTGGACATGAACCTCCTCAGAGCTGCAATCCTACCGGTCAGACGTTGGACGTCTTTAAACGACTGAGGAGTCTTCATGTCAAGGACGACCTGAATTTTCTCTGGATTGGCTTCGATGCCCCTCTGACTGACCAGATACCCCAAAAACTTTTCCGCACCGAGGCCGAAGGTACACTTTGCTGGGTTAAGCCTCAATATGTGATGACGGACAGTCTGAAAACACTCCTCCAGATCATCCATATGTTTCTGAACCTGCATGTTTTTCACGATCATGTCGTCTACATAAACCTCCATATTCTTTCCCAGCTGCTTGTGGAAGATAAGATTCATCATTCTTTGGTAGGTTGCTCCAGCATTTATAAGGCCAAAGGTCATCTTCTTATATGCGTATACCGAACGGTGTGTAATGAATGCTATCTTCGGGATATCCTCCTTGCACATAGATATTTGATGATAACCTGAAAAAGCATCCATAAAGCTTAGTAGGGCATATCCTGAAGTTGCGTTAATAAGTTGATCAATATGGGGCAAAGGATAAAAGCCCTTCGGACAAGCTTTATTCAGGTTGGTGTAATCGATGCAAACTCGCCATTTCCTGTTCTGCTTCTGCACCAATACTACATTGGCCATCCACTGTGGGTAGTCGATCTCAAAAATAAAATCAGCAGCCATCAGCTTGGCGATTTCTTCGTCAATTATCTTCTGGCGCTCAGGTGCAAAGATCCGTCTCTTTTGCCGAACATGCTTCTTCGAGGGATCTACCTCCAATCGGTGCTCAGCGACCTTTCTGCTAATCCCCGGCATGTCCTGCGGTTTCCATGCAAAAATGTCCGCATAGCAGCGAAGGAGTTCCATAAGATTTGTCCGAAGAGGCTCTGGTAGACCCAAACCAATTTTTACTGCCTTGTCTGCCTTCCCAAGGATCAACTCAATCTCCTTTGTCTCCCCTGCAGGTCTTACCAATGGCTCGGAACTGCTTTCAGTGAAGGGCTCAATCTCGATTGCCATGGTTTGCTTCTGTTTGCTGACCCCTACTCCAGAGGAGATGCATGCATTCCGATAACAGCGTCGGGCTAGATCCAAGTCCCCAGCCACCTCTTCGACTCCGTGCGTTGTGGGGAACTTGATTTTGAAATGGGGGATGGAAGTCACGGCTTGGAGAGCTGTCAGCGTAGGTCTTCCCAGTATGACGTTGTAAGCCGAATCTACATGCACAACATAGAATTTACACATTATTTCTGCCTGTTGAGGGGCTGTGCCGAAGACCACTGGGAGCTCAATAGTGCCCGCAACTTTTACCGGATCGTTGCTGAAGCCATACAAAGGAGCCTCCTGCCCAACTTCCATTTTTCGCCCATCAAGGTGCATTCTCTGATATGCGTGGGCGTACAGAATATCCACTGAAGACCCGTTATCTATCATCATACGTTTCACGTCCACCGAACCTACTTGCGCGGTGATCACTAACGCCCCTTCATGTGGATCAATGGGCTCCAAAGGATAGTCTGCATCTGTAAAGGATATAATAGTTCCTGGAAAGGACCTATCAATTCTTGGAGGAGCATCTGATACGGTCATAATCGAATCCAGATACCCCCTTCTCTTCTTTCCTGCCAACTTTCCAGACGTCCCCCCTGTTATTATGTCAATGACATGCCTTGGTGGCTGGTTCGGGGTGGGCTGTACAGGAGGATTCGTTTGAACTGTCTGAACGGTGCGGTCGGCACTCTGTTGATTCTTCTCGGCCACATATTGGACTAACAGACCGCTCTGGATCTTCTTTTCCACAAAATCCTTCAGATTACAACACTCGTTGGTGCCATGGCCTGCGGCTTGATGATAGTTACAATACTTTCAAGAGTTGCCCTGCCCTGTCCTATAATTGTCCCGTGGTGGCTCAAAGAACGGCTGGTTCCTGATTTGGTCCAGAATCACCGATCTGTCTGTGTTCAGTTTGGTATAAACCTTATTCACTTTCGGGGCGGAAGCAGGCGGACGAGTATCTCCTTATCGCCATGAGTTGTTGTACTTCTTAGAACGGCTCTCCGACCTATCATTATACCCCCCCGTCTTCTTCTGATCATCCTGGGTTTTAGGGACATCTGCCTCCTTCACCTGTTCCGAAGAGGAACGCTTCAAGCTACTCATAGCTTCTTCCACAACGATATACCCTTCTGCCTTATCGAATGCCTCTGCCAGGCTCTTCGGATGATTGAACATCAGCTTTCTCACTAGCTTCTCCGACTTCACTAAGTCCAAACTGTTCTGTAACAATCCCACAGCTTGGAGATCGTTCAAATCTGATACCTGACCAACGGCTTCTTGGAACCTTTTCACATACTGACCCAAAGACTCGTTGGTGTACTGTCTAACCTGTGCCAAAGAGCCCGTGGGCTTCCCTCTTCTTCGGTTACTCCCAAAACGAGCGTGGAACTTGTCGCAGAGTTCGGACCATGATGTAATTGAATCTACTGGCAAAGTCCCCATCCACTGCCTCGCATCCTTTCTTAATGTCGTAACTGTAAGACCCCAACTTTTATAAATAAAGACGAATTTTCTATAAATATCATTTTTAAATATTATGGAGTTAATTTGATATAATGTTATAGTTGTGGATAATATTTATAAATTTTGCAAAGTACGCAAGTTGTTATATAATATTCGATTGGTCGGGAAATATTCGTTTTAACAGGGAATATTCGTACAACGACACAATCATTGGTGGACCCCACAACGGAATTATTGTCGGATTGAAAAAACGACAAAAATATGTTATTAAAAATAACGGCGGAAGTTTTACCATTGTTACTGTTGAACTACTCGGTAGTAAAAGTACAGTAATACGTGTGGTTGCATAGTAGCACACGGTATTGATTATTAATGCTTATGTGAGAAGTCACTCAGTTTGATTCCATTATTGTCAGTTAATAATATGAATTATTTAGCGATAATGACGTTTTGTTTTATTCGTATTATTAACGTAATAAAACAGAAACATCTTTTTATATAAAACAGAATACTTTATTAAAGTTATTCTATAAATAGAATATATTATATTTTATTTAAAAGATTTTTCTTTAAATATGGACCGTCAGATTAAAGTAATCAATCTGGACCGTTCATGGATTAGTTAGTATGCATTCTATTTTTCTATAAATAGCAGCTCATTCCTTCATTATTTCTTACGAATTCACTGAACTCTAGAGAGAGAAACTATAGAGAGAAACTATAGAGAGAGAGAAGAAGAGTATTCTACTACATAACTACTTCCTTATTTCAGCTCTTCTTTAAAACGGTAAGGGGTGTTATTCTTTCTTATTCATGAAGAGAACTGTTGTTATTCCATTTCTTATTATTCTGTTGGAATAACCTGTATACGCGGTCTACCCTATACTTGGTGACATTCTTCTATTATTCTGTTGGAACATCCTGTCTGTGTGTTTTACACCGGACCTGATTCTGTTTTTATTATTATTCTGTTGGAACATCCTGTCTGTGTGTTTTACACCGGACCTGGTTCCGTCTTTGTTATTATTCTGTTAGAACATCCTGTCTGTGTGTTTTACACCGGACCTGGTTCCATTATTTATTATTCTGTCGAAATATCCTGTCTGTGCGTGTACGCCGGACCTGGTTCCATTATTTATTATTCTGTTGGAATAACCTGTCTGTGCGGTCTATCGCATGCATGGTGATTTCTTTTGTTATTCCATTCCTTATTGTACTCAGTTGGTTAAGTTTTGACTTCTATACTCTATGAAATTTGTGAAATATCCTTGATAATTGCGTTTCATCCAATATCTTTTCATAAAAATATTCTTCTAAGCATTCTTGAATTTTACTCCACAAAGAAGTATCATGTTGACAATTTGGACGTTGTTAATTCTTGGATAAATTAATTCTTGAACTTGTTTTATTGAATTCTGATATCATTGTCATCATCCTCATGTTTATAAAATATTGAAAGTCATCTGTGGCCTGTAGTGCATAGATGGACTTGGTATGATTATGACCAGGGATTATTCGGTATAATCATGACCGTAATGTTACAAATGATGTGGTAAAAGTCCTCATTGGCCCGTAGTGCATTGATGGACAGTTGTTTTGGCATGATCATGACCATTAATGAATACACGAACATCCTTGGCCGTAGTGCAGGGGTGATTCGATGATGTGAATTATTTTATTAAGCTGAGTCCCAGCGAACACAGTGTTGAAAAACCTTTTAAATCATAAAAGATAGTAGAGTTTATTTTCTACTTGACTCTTTTAATGGATTGCTTGTTCCGCTGCAGTTAAACTTGATGTCTATTATATTTTATCAGTTTAACATTGTTGAAGGCTAATGATAATTTATTCTGCATTATCTTAGTCATAATATTTCTTACTGGGCTAGTTGAGCTCACCCTTTCTTTCACTGTTCTCTTCAGGAAATGAGAACGTAGCTGGGGCAAGTCGGGGAACGGAGTGATGGCTCAAATGATAGTATTAGTTAGTAGTCCTTACTATTCTATGTAATAGTGTGTTAATAAATGTAATGAGGACTCCTTTTGAGTATGAATACTCTCTAGAAGATAATATTTGTATTCAAACTCGCAGTTTATGTTTTGTCGTATTGTACACCATAGCTGTATTAGTAAGTTGTATTTGTATTCTGTACGTTGTATCTGACGACCCAAGATGGGTGATGTATACCTAATTTTGGGGGTGTCACAGTAACGAACATGTGACATTTAGCAGCGTCAGTGAAATCGTAGTAGTCCATTAACCGGTCAAACGCTTGGCTATGGTCGTAAGGATCTCCTGAACCATCGTAACTTTCCATGTGAGGCAACTTCTTAGAGGTGTCCGCCTTCTCCTTAAGAATATCCGAGGAAAATGGGGATGCTTTCTTTCCCGGAGTATCCTTTATTTGCTGGACCTCGGCTAACTGCTTTTGGAGCGCCTTCAGCTCTTTTACCAGGTGCTCTACTCCTTCCGGTTGTGACGACACTTCCTTCTCCGATGACTCTCTCTTTTTTTGAGTAGATCGGTCGTTAACCATAACACCCCCAATCTTCGAAGGACTTTTACGACGACGGTCTTCTGAGCGAAGTACCCGACTTTCAGGTGTACGGCCCCTAGATCTGCTTCGCCTCTGGGTCCGATGACTATGGTGAGAATGTGCAACAATGAGCGCCCTTTTCATGTTCTCTGGAGTTCGTTCTCTGGATCGGCCTCTCCGATCACTTCGGATCTGCCCCCTAGGAACGTCATGATGGAGTGCTTCCTTCGATCTTCGAGGAGTAGGGCTCCTCGATCTTTTTCTCTCCCAATGTTGGCCCTGAATTTCATGTTCCGAATGAACCGGCTCCTTCCCATTTCGATGCACACGCTTCTCGGACTGAATATAACTGGACGCTTCATCTCTCAACTCTTCCATCCGGGACATCTGCTCGGCTATATCCTGCCTCTGCTTCATAAGTGACTCCATGGCCCTATCTGCTTCTTCTGCCATCTTAGCCAATCGGGAGGCCTTTTCGTCATGGTCTAGCTGTTTCCGGCCGTGACCAGATTCTTTATCCGTCGTGAAGATTAACTTTTTCTTAGCTTTGCCCACGGCCCTTGGACGAGAATCTCCATGTGATCGTTTGGACGTTGTGCTAGCATGAGCACTTAGTGTAGGCCCCAAACGATCTCTAGCAGAAACTCGCGGTGGTGAATCACCGACAGTCATCGACTGTCCTTCAGGCGTATCTGCTCTGCTCTTCCCCATCTTTGAGAATGTGGAACAAATGAATATTTGTGATTGAAAACTCTGGAACACTAGAACTCAGCCCTCCTTCTAGCGCCAATGTTAACGCCAAGATCTTTGATGACGTCCCAATCACGTAAGACGTCCTAATCCTGCACAGTAAACACGATCAACACCAAAAGCTTGACGGCTGGACCGTCGGGGGATAGCTCCGGCGTGAGAGTCAATACAGGCATTCAAGGTTTAACAATGGAGGATAAAAAATGTCTAGTGTATCCAGCGAGATGAAAAGTGTATGCGTACCTTTTGCTAGAAGACTTCCTTGCCCGGTTATACTCTCATGCTCGGTTTTTTGTTCCACCAACCCTGATCTGGCACCGCCCCCCAGTGCACTCTCGTCTCTGCCGACTGCATGCAGGTTGTCACCTTTTTTCCACTGTTTCTGCCGCCGGCTGGATAAAATCCCATCCACATTAATGATCTGCAGACTTTTGGTCAACTGCTCTCTTTTTTCATCATTACCAGTCAAAGTCATAGATACTAAAAGATTTGATGGACCGGCCGCTTGATCCAGCCCAATGTTAAGGAGATGCAATAAAGACAGGGTAAAGGTTAAGCCCAATGATTATAAGATTTAATAGTAAAGGTCCACTAGGCTAATTAAATGGATGGGCCCAATCTGCCTGGCCCAATAAAGGAAATATCATGACCCAACAGTCACTTTTTCACACCTTGGGGAAAAAAAATTTGCCCTGTGAACATGAATCAGTCCTGCAAATGGCTTATCGATCATATAACTAGTATTATATATAATATTTGCTCATATGGTCAGAATTTGATAATAGGAACTGTTAACTCCAAGATTTTTTTTCACGTCTCAATCATGTAAGACGTCCTGATCCTGCACAGTTTAACAAGTCAACACCAAAAGTTTGACGGCCTGACCGTCGGGGGATAGCTCTAGCGTGAGAATCAGTACAGGCGATCACAAGGTTAACAATGGAGGAAAAATATCTAGTGTTTAGAGAGATAATAATTTGATTAAGTGTGTTACCTTTAGGTTATGTGATCCCTGCTAAAATATACTCCAAAGTTCGATTTCTCATGCCACCCACTACCGTCTGACACAGTCCCCCACTCATGGTCATCTCAGCCGAATGACTATAGCTCACCCATTACATCTTGTCACTGTTTGCCACCGCCGGCCGACTATGAATCCCATCCACATTAATGCATGACAGAAATAACAGTCAACTGTCATGCTTTTTCATCATTACCGGTCAAAGATAGGTATTTAAATAATTAATCAATCTACTGGACCGATCCAATTAAAGAAGCCCAAGACTTTTTAGACCCGATTAAGGCAACCTATTGACTTGGCCCAATATTCATAAAGTGTCATGACCCAAAGGAGGAGCCCAACCGGTCCGGCCCAATACCTAAAGAATTACGGCCCAACATTGTCCCCTAGTCTTTTGTTAAACAAGATGTTTAATGAAAGAGTATTAAGTGCCACAGATCCATGATAAAGAGAACTGTGATAAATTTAAGGGAAGTCCATCAATGAAACTTACCGAGGTCCAAACGGCACACCTCCATTAACTTTAAGGACAAAAACTGGAGGCCCAATGGATATAAGCCCACTCCGGGTAAATCATTAAACCCAAAACTGGACGCTACCTCTTCCCCTCCTACATCATTACCTCCAATTAATGCGTCGTCCTTCGTTTTCGTAAAAATTTGAAAATACCGCCTACTATAAAGCTGCTATCCATTCACTTTAGACGGTTCCCTGCTATTTCGAGTTTACAAGAGCTTATTGCCTTCTCTTTCTCAAGTTTCTTCATCTTCTCTGTAAATTCTCAACAATGGCGTCTCAAAGTTCTAATAAGAGTTCCCCACTTCGTGTAACCCCCATTACCGCCGTTCCTCCCAACCCAAGCCCTAGCAAAGAGACTTCGAGCTCAAACCCCCAAACTGCTACTCCGAGTAAGAAACCTCCGTCTCTTGAACCACTTCCCAGCCCCTCCGAATTTTTTAAGAATGAGGAAGATTTTCCTCACGCTAACACCCCCTCCACCGTTACTGAGGTCGAGCTTCGTAATATTCAAACTTGCTATCAAATACCGGATACCCACAGGGCGAGGATCGCAGCATCCTATGAAAGAATGTACCAGCGTCCCAACGGTTGGACCGTCGTCCCGATGACGTTTCTAGAGAAGGGAGTAAGGTTTCCCCTTCATGCCTTCTTGATTACCCTTCTAGGGTTTGTTGGAGTTGGGTTCGCTCAATTGGTGCCGAATTCATATATCCATATACTGGCCTACATAGCCTTCTGTTACGAGATAGGAGTCCCTCCCACTGTTGATTCTTTCTTTACCCCCTTCTCGGTTGGGAAGTCTCGGGAAAAAGGCTTCAAGGTACTGAGTAAAATAGCCCCTAAGCCCAATGCCAGAATCGAGAAGCGGCCTCTAATGGACACTCTTTCAACCAACCGAGGATGGCACAATAGATGGTTCTTCGTTAACAGGCCCGAAATATCCTCCATTCCAGACTGGACTACTTCTGATCGCGTCTCTGCAGACTTCGGAGACATATCCGAGGAGCGTATAAAAGAAATGACGCGTATTATAGAGAAGATACCTCTGAAGGAATGGAGCTTTGGACTCCTAAGCAAGCAAGCGTGGTTGTATGACCACAATTATGAGTTTTTACTTGTACCAACGTATAGTTTATTGATTTATACCAGTAATGTCTAAATTGATTCTTTGTCCCTATAGTGTCTCTTATCAAACTGACTTCGATCGATCGAAAGGATCTGGACATGTATCTCTCCGGTAATCCTCTGTCGCCTTCCGCCGAAGTCCCCCCTGAGGAACCTTCGACCTCCGAGAACCAAGACGTCGGGAACCAATCTGCAGACTTCGTCACTGAAGAGGAACCTAGCCAACCTCGAAGAGAGAAGAGGGCTAGTCGAAAAGTCAGGTCAAACCCTCAAGAATCTCAACCCACTTTTGCAGCAAGTTTGATCGATATGCCTATAAACAAACGGATGCAAGCCCTTCACATCAAGAAGAGGAAAACTAAGATAACGCCTTTATCTGTCAACGAGCTCCGGGTCCCTACTCCTGTGGAAATTTTTGTTTCTGAAGACGAAAATAAAGAACAAACTGAGACTTCAGTTCTATCTCGCAAAAGGAAACAACCTTCGGAGGATTAGCCACCACCACCTCCAGGGCCTAGTCCTGTTCAACCTCCACCTCCTGTTAAGCCCCCTACTCAATCTCTTTCTCGCGTCGAGCCTCCTGTGCTCTCCCCAACACGGCCATCCCCCTCAGCCTTCAGGCGCGAAGCCATGTCATCACCTACCGTATGGCCGGAGTTTAATGCAAACTTTCCCTTCCAACTATTCGACTCCTTTGTTCGGGAGACCGATGACCATCGGTTCAGAAAAAGCTCGATTAGGGACTTAATCGAGGAAGGCATGAGCTACCATGCTAAGGTGAGTTAGTTGTTTAATCTGGATATTTAAAATTATGTACAGACGTACGATTAATTGATTATCTTTGAATGTCTGCAAGCAAATGCTGTCTTCGGGAGGCTTCTCCCCAGATATAAAGAAGCCGAAGCCGAAGAAGACGCAGCCAGACGAGAGAATGCTATTCTGAAGTCGGCTTTGAATAAAGAGAGAAGTGACCACGGTACTGCTCTCTTTAATAATGAGTGCCTCCAAAAGGATTTAAACAAGTTAAAAGAAAAACTGGAGACAGCCGAAGCCACGCACCGAATCACTGTCAATATGAACGTAGACTTGGTTCATAGAAATGAAATCCTTGCGTAGAAGAACGAAATATTTGTGAAAACCAACAAGAGTCTGGCGCTGCAGGTGATCGAATTTGAAGCTAGGGAGTTGAGACATCTAAAGGAATGAGCAAAGCTCGAAGAGGAGCTTCGAGATCTTTGCGCTTTGAGAGATTTTGGTCCCTCTCTGACCGAAAATCTTCAGAAAGAAATTTAACAAGACTATCGGAAATCAGCTGAGTTGAATGAGGAGATTGTCCAAATGTTCTCGGATGGATATGACGAGTGCCGAAGTAAAGACAAGGCAAAACTTGTCACAACCAAGGTTGATCCGACCATTCTCGACTCTTCGGAAGACGAAGCTGACGCCTGAAGATGATTTTCTTTTCCCTTAGCTATAGGATTTCTGTAAAAATTTCTATCGTTTTGTAAACAATATTATGTAAATGAAATATCAACTTTATTCCTTATTTGTCAATGTTCTAATATCAATCATCTTGAAAAATGTATGAGTTGAACTTAACTTGAAGTGTTAGTAAATAACTAAACAAGTCATCCAACAGATAAGATCAAATCAAATAATAATGCAATTCAAACTCAACACTTAGATAAAATCAGGTAATGAAGTAATAATTACTCGTTACCGAAGTGTGAGGTAGATCTGCTTCGTCGAAAATTTATTTACCACAAAGGGCCTAACAAACCCACATGATGACATTTGTCTACCACGAAGGGCCTGATAAATTTATAAGGACCACCTGCCGAAAAGGCTACCATCGAATGGTCAGCGAGTCCACCCGAACCTCCTTGTACCGATGAAGTTTGCCTACCACAAAGGGCCTGACAAATTCATAAGGACCACCTGCCGAAAAGGCTACCATCGAATGGTCAGCGAGTCCACCCTAACCTCCTTACACCGATGAAGTTTGCCTACCACGAAGGGCCTGACAAATTCGTAAGGATCACCTGCCGAAAAGGCTACCATCGAATGGTCAGCGAGTCCACCCGAGCCTCCTTACACCGTTGAAGTTTGCCTACCACGAAGGGCCTAACAAATTCATAAGGACCACCTGCCGAAAAGGCTACCATCGAATGGTCAGCGAGTCCACCCGAGCCTCCTTACACCATAGGGCTTAGATATCAATGAACAGAAGACGAGTTGGAGAAAATGATCTTTTATTGATGATGATTCAAATATTTACAGACTTCCGGAGTACTGACACTGTATTTACTGAAAAAACTTTCGAAGCCTGCCAGCATGCCAAGTATTCTTGATCTCTGATCGTCCAATGCCCTCAACCGATAAGTTCCCGGCTTCAGTACTTCAACATCTTCATATGGTCCTTCCCAGTTTGGCATCAGCTTTCCCAAGTCCTGAGGCTTAGATGCTTCGACTTCTCAGAGAACAAAATCTCCCACTTCAAATCTACGAAGCTTTACCCCCTTATTGTAATGCTTAGCCACTCTTCGTTGATAGGCTGCCAATCTGATCAAAGTTATTTTCCTGACTTCTTCGAGCAAATCCAGATTGACCTTCAGCCATTCTTCGTTGTAAATCTCTTTGAATTGACTGACCCGAAGACTTGGAGAACCGATTTCAACTGGGACTAAGGCATCAGTACCATAGGCAAGTCTAAAATGTGAATCCCCCGTTGTAGTCCTTGGTGTAGTCCGATAAGCCCATAACACGCTGAGCAGCTCTTCTGGCCATCTTCCCTTAGCTTCATCCAGTCTTCGCTTGATCCCATTCAGTAGCGTTCTATTGGTCACTTCGACCTACCCGTTCGACTGTGGATGAGCTACTGAAATCTTTCTGTGCTGAATCCCTAGTTCCTTCAGGAATGCTTCAAATTTCGATCCCACAAACTGACGTCCGTTGTCCGATATCACCACCTTAGGAATGCCGAAACGAAACACTACCGACTCCTTCATGAACTTCAAGCATTCTTGTTTCGTTATCAGCCTAAGTGGCTTCGCCTCTACCTATTTGGTCATATAATCGATGGCAACTATAACAAAACTGACCTGACCTTTAGCTTTCGATAATGGACCCAGTATATCAACCCCCCAGACGGCAAAGGGTATAGGAGATAAGATCGAGCATAGCTCTTCTGGTGGTTGATGTGGGATCGAACTGTTAAGTTGACACTTCTCGCACTTCTTGACGTACTCCGTAGCTTCCTTGAAGATTGTAGGCCAGTAGTACCCCTGACGAAGTACTTTGTAGGCTAATAACTTAGCAGCCATATGGTCGCCACAGATGCCCTCGTGAACTTCTCGAAGAGTATATTCAGCTTCGGACGGAGTCAAACATTTCAACAATGGAGACGAAAAGGCCCTTCGAAAAAGATCCCCATCTATCAGAATGAAGTTAGCACTCTTATATTTGATTTTCTTGGCCAGCATCTGATCCGAAGGTAAGACGCCATCTGCCAGATACTCCAGATATGGAGTCAACCAGCAGTTGGAGCGATCAATGCACATTATCGATTCATGTTGAACACTAGGATGCTGCAAAATTTCCAAGTAAACGGACCCATCAAAAATGTTAGCATCCGTAGTGACTAGCTTTGAGAGTGCATCGGCAATGGAATTATCGTCACGCCCGACTCCTTGAAACTCGTACGACTGGAAATATTGAAGCCGATCTTTTAGTTCTGCCAAGTACTTGACCATTCTCTGACCTCGAGCTTCATATTTCCCTGAGACTTGCTTGACGACCAACTGAGAATCACTGAATATGACTATTCTCTACACTTCGAGACTCTTAGCCAGTCGTAACCCTGCTAGTACCGCCTCATACTCTGCCTCGTTGTTCGTTGCCCTGAACCCGAATATGATGGCTTGCTGCACTTTGAATCCCTCCGGACTCGTCAAGGTAATCCTTGCTCCACTGACGTCCGAGGTAGAAGACTCATCTGTATACAGCGTCCACGAGCTCTGCTTCTACTGAAGAACCGTAATTGTCCTATCAGACCCTTCAGCTTCTTCCACAGCTTCATCCGCTTCAAAAAATGAACATTCGACCACAAAATCAGCCAAGGTCTGCCCCTTGATAGCTGTTCGGGGATGATATTCAATGAAAAATTGGGACAACTCCATCGTCCATGTAGCTAATCTCCCTGATACTTCAGGTTTGTCCATAACTTTCTTCAAAGGCTGATCTGTGTATACCACCAACAACTTACCCTGGAAGTATTGCCTAAGCTTTCGACTAGCAATCATCAAAGCAAAAGCAAACTTTTCAATATTCGGGTACCTTGTTTCAGCATCCCGAAGGACATGACTTACATAGTAAACCGGGTGCTGCTTACCCCCAACTTCTCACACCAAAACTGCTCCCACTGCCAACGAACTAGCTGCTAAGTACAAATACAAGGGCTCAGCAGGAGCGGACTTCATCAACAAAGGCGCCGAAGACAAATAGGTCTTTATACTCTGGAAAGCATCCTCGCATTCCGAAGTCCACTGGAACATCTTCGCATTCTTAGGCCTTTTCAATGTGTCAAAAAATGGTAAACACCTTTTTGCCGACTTGGACATAAATCTCCTCAGAGCTGCAATCCTTCCAGTCAGACGCTGGACATCTTTAAATGACTGAGGAATCTTCATGTTCAAGATTGCCTGGATCTTCTCAGGGTTGGCTTCAATTCCTCTCTAACTGACAAGATAACCCAGAAACTTATCGGCTCCCAAACCGAAGGTGCACTTAGTAGGATTCAGCCTCAAGTTGTGATGACGAACTGTCTGAAAGCATTCTTCTAAATCGTCCAAATGCTTCTGTACAAGCATGCTTTTAACAATCATGTCATCGACATACACCTCCATGTTTCTGCCTAGCTGGCGACTGAAGACGAAATTCATCATTCTCTGGTACGTGGCTCCAGTATTGATCAGTTCGAAGGTTATATTCTTGTAGGTATACACCGAACGATGCGTAATGAACGCCGTCTTCGGTATATCCTCCTTACACATGGAGATTTGATGGTAACCAGAGAAAGCATCCATGAAGCTCAATAATGCATATCCTGAAGTCGCATCGATGTGGGGTAAAGGATAGAAGTCCTTTGGGCATGCTTTGTTCAGATCCGTGTAGTCGATGCAGACCCGCCACTTTCCATTATGCTTTTGGACCAGTACCACATTTGCCATCCACTCTGGGTAGTCGATCTCAAAAATGAAGTCTGCATCTGTCTCTTCCGCGGGCATGACTAATGGTTCTGAACTGCTTTCGGTGAAGGGCTCGATCTCTATCGCCATTGTCAGTTTTTGCTTCGACACCCCTACTCCTAAAGTAATCACTGTATTTTTATAGCATCGTCTGACCAAATCTAAATCCCTGACGACCTCTCCAACCCCATAGGCCGTAGGAAATTTGATTTTGAAGTGAGGAATAGAGGTCACAGCTTGTAGAGCAGTCAAAGTAGGCCTCCCTAAAATAGCATTGTAGGCAGAATCTACATGCACAACATAAAATTTACAAGTTATTTCTACCTGTTGGGGAGCTGTGCCGAAGATAACCGGTAGCTCAATAGTCCCTGCCACTCTGATTGGATCGTTGCTGAAGCCATATAAGGGAGCCTCCTGCCCAACCTCCATCTTTTGCCCATCCAGATGCATCCTCTGATAAGCGTGGGCATACAGAATATCCACAGAAGACCCGTTATTAATCATCATCCTCTTCATGTCCACCAAACCTACTAGTGTCGTTATCACCAATGATCCTTCATGTGTTTCGATGACTTCCGAAGGGTAATCCTTGTCAGTGAAGGAGATTACTGTACCCAGATAAGGTCTGTCAGTCCTCGGGAGGGTACCCGCCACCGATATGACTGAATCAATATAACTTCGACGCTTCTTTCCAACCAGTTTACCAGAAGTTCCCCCAGTGATGACATCTACCACGTGCCTGGCTGGCTGTCCAGGAGTTGTCAGTGCAGGTTGAACAAGTTGAGCAACCTGAACAGGTTCTCTATCTCTCTGCTGGGTCTGCTGAGTTGTTCTAGCTGCAACATACTGAACTAGGGCACCCCCTTGAACCTTCCTCTCGATGAAGTCCATCAGACTAACACAGTCATTTGTATCGTAACCCGAAGCCTGATGATAGTCACAATATTTACGAGAATTACCTACTCCGGGCTTAAGGTTGTCTCGAGGTGGTTCATAGATAAGTTGATTTTTGATCTGATCCAAGATGACAGCCCTATCAGTATTTAGTTGAGTGTACGTCCTATTCACTTTCTGGGTAGGAACGGACGAACGACCTCCTCCCTGTTTCCAGTTGTTATTATACTTCTTCGACCCTCCATCGTAGCGATCGTTGTTCCCTTCAATTTTCTTCTGACCTCCGTCGATTTTATCACGATCTGTTTCCTTGAGCCGGTCAGAAGAAGGACGCTTCAGCCTGTTTATAGCCTCTTCTACCACTATGTAGCCTTCTGCCTTATCAAAAGCTTCCGCGAGACTCTTCGGATGGTGAAACATCAACTTCTTCACCAATTTCTCTGACTTCACCAAGTCCAGCCCGTTCTGAAATAAACCCACTGCTTGAAGATCATTAAGGTCGATCACTTGGCCAACTGCTTCTCGGAATGTCTTGACGTATTGGCTCAAAGACTCATTCGAATATTGTCGAACCTGAGCCAATGAGCCAGTTGGTTTACCCCTCCTCTTGTTGCCCCCGAAATGAGCATGGAATTTACTGCATAAATATGTCCATGATGAAACTGAGTCTAAAGGCAACGTCCCCATCCACTGCCTGGCGTCTCTCCGGAGCGTCGTAACAAATGTGTGACACTTAGCTGCATCGCTAAAGTCATAGTAGTCCATCAGTCTGTCGAACGCCTGACTGTGATCCTAAGGATCTCCATATCCGTCATAACTTTTCATGTGGGGGCAACTTTTTGGTGGGGTCAGCTTTCTCCTTAAGAATCTCCGAGGAAAAAGGAGAAACCTTCTTTCCCGAAGTATCTTTCACCTGTTGGACTTCGGTAAGCTGTTTTCGAAGCTCTTTTACTTCCTTGACCAAAAATTCTACTTCTTCTGGTTGTGTCAAAACTTCCTTCTCCGGCGACTCCCTCCTCTTCTGAGTAGACCGGCCTTTTTCAATAGAACTCCCCATCTTCGAGGGACTTTTCTGACGATGAGCGTCCCCAGAGCGGTGTGCCCTCAGGGGAGCCTCGGGTATGCGACTTCTGGACCTGCTTCGTCGCGGTGTTCTGTCGCTGTGATGAGAATGAACAAGGCAGAGTGCTTTCTTTGTATTCTTGGGAGTATATTCTCTGGACTTGCCCCTCTGTCTGCTTCGACCCTGCTCCTTAGAACCGATAGGGCGGTGTGCCCTCTTCGATCTTTGGGGAATAGGGCTTCTTGATCTTTTTCGTTCACGAGGTTGGCCCCGAGATTCACAACCCGAATGGGCATGCTCCTTTCCTCTCCCGTGCCCATGCTCTTCGGATTGAACATAACTAGACGCTTCGTCTCTTAACTTCGCCATCCGAAGCATCTGTTCGGCAATATCTTGTCTCTGCTTTATAAGTACCTCTATAGCCCTGTCTGCTTCGTCTGCCATCTTGGCCAACTTGGAGACCTTATCGTCCTGATCATTTCGGTGTCGGGTTCTAAGCGGTGTGCCTTCTACCCGTTTCCGACCATGATCAAGCCCTTTTTCGGCAGTGAAAACCAATCTTCTCTTAACATTTCAATGGCTCTCGAACGAGAACCTTCTGATGCACGTTTGGAGGCCGTACTGGCATGAGCACTGTTAGCAGGACCCAGACGATCCTTGACTAATATCCATGGTGTAAACGTGCTTACAGCCATCGGCTGTCCCTTTGGAGTATCTGCTCAACTCTTCACCATGGATTTCAACGTAGAACAAGTATAGTTTGTGATTGAAAACTTCAAGGACACTAGAACTCAGCCCTCTTTCTAGCGCCAATGTTAACGCCAAGATCTTCTTCCACGTCCCAATCACGTAAGACGTCCTGATCCTGCACAGTTCAACAAGTCAACACCAAAAGCTTGACGGCCTGACCGCCGGGGGATAGCTCCGACGTGAGAATCAGTACAGTCGATCACAAGGTTAACAATAGAAGAAAAATATCTAGTGTCTAAAGAGAGATAATAATTTGGTTAAGTGTGTTACCTTTAGGTTATGTGATCCCTACTAAAATATACTCCAAAGTTCGGTTTCTCATGCCACCCACTACCGTCTGACACAGTCCCCCACTCATGGTCATCTCAGCCGAATGCCTGTAGCTCACCCACTACATCTTGTCACTGTTTGCCACCGCCGGCTGACTATGAATCCCATCCACATTAATGCATGGCAGAAATAACAATCAACTGTCATACTTTTTCATCATTACCGGTCAAAAATAGGTATTTAAATAATTAATCATCTACTGGACCGATCCAATTAAAGAAGCCCAAGACTTTTTAGACCCGATTAAGGCAACCCATTGACTTGACCCAATATTTATAAAGTTTCATGACCCAAGGGAGGAGCCCAACCGGTCCGGCCCAATACCTAAAGTATTACGGCCCAACAGGAACAAAGGTCATCTTATTGATTGAAGAGCAAGTTTAATTTTTTTCAAGTGCCCCCCTCCTCCCCCCCTCGCCCCCCTCCCCCCCTAATGAAGTGGTGCTACATCCACTTTTGTAGGTGCTCATATTATTATTATTATTTAGGTGTTGATAGGGATTTTAAATTTTTTGTTACAAAAAAAAGTATTTCATTAGTCAATGTAACATAAATCTCATATGATTAACTAAGTCATAAATTATCATTAAAATATTCAATATCATGCCATTTGTTACTCTTAAAATTACTCTTATTAAATTAATTAATCTACAAAAGACTATAGGTCAAATAATGACCTCCAATAATCAAATGTGAATAATTATATTCAGCTTAACGTGTGCGCAGTGAACTTGAGATGAATATGCATGCAAGAATCCAGAATGAATTATGCAGTTGAGAATTATAAAACTTGTCGTTGAATATGCTTCTCTTGTAAAATTTGAAAAAGTAGAATTGTGATTATATAATTAGCAAATACTAGAAGAAAAATTAGAGAGAGAGATATATATATATATATATATATATATATATATATATATATATATCTTAAACATTAATTATAATAAAGCCAAATGCATGTCTCAACAGTCCTCGTCACTGATGAGTTTAATTAATCAGCTTTGATTATTAATTTGATCCTCCAACTGAATCTCTGTAGTCCTATCGTCCCTCGCGTGGGTTTGAAAAAACTTTGTCCCCTTTTTCTTGATAATATAATCTTAATTCATGCCGAATGTATATTATATCCACTGTCCTTGTCCCACACGTTCACAATTTTTTAATTTGTCGTTTAATTCAGAAATTTATCCTTTAAGAGATTCCATGAACAAGTCAAAAGAATTCATAACTAATCATTCCCAGGAATATTAGCTTATTATTAATTATATGATGATGAGATTGAGGGCCATGGGGCAGCTTTAATTTCAAGTTGATCGATGCTGGCTGGCTGGCAGGCCAGAGTATGACAACTAGATCATCAATCACGTACATAAAAACAAGCTTAACTAGCTCATTTAACCCTACACTTTTAACATAAAATAGTACTAGTAGTTATCATAATTATATATATGACCATATATATCACCCATGAGTAGAAACCTAACACCAAATTAATCAAAATTCTAGAAATATTAATTAGACGTTCTTATCTGTACTTACACCAGTCCACGACTTCATACTTGGTCTCCCTCGTTTCATCCGCACATACAGCTAATTATTTTCCCCTTTTCTCGAATTCACAATATTTAACGTTTACATGTTTTGAGGCCACAGATTCCACTTATCAAAGAAAACTAGCTATATCGACCAATGGTAGAACCAACACCGGAGCTTTTATCACGCCATTTCAGCCATGAACATCCACTTGAACCAACCAATTTGGTTCCAAGAAAAAACACCACCTGCTTTGGCTGCAACCTCACCATATTCCCAGGCAAGTACTACTACAAGTGCAAAACATGCCCTTTTTACCTTCACCAAGTATGCCACAACATGCCCAAAAAAGTCCAACACCCTTGTGATCCAAACCACCATTTGGCCCTCAAATCCATGCCTAATTCATCACCTAATTCCAAACTCTCCGCCAAGTGCAAAGCTTGTGAACATGACTTGTCCGGCTTCTACTACAACTGCAACAAATGCCACAATTTCTATCATATCTTATGCTCCGCTGTGCCTTTAGCAGTTAAAACTCCTTCTCACCAACACACACTAAAACTAGAATACGCTCGCCCATATGACTTCCAATGCGATTTATGTAAGAAACCGAGTTACACTGGCTGGCTATATCGTTGCAGTTTATGCGAATTCGATGTCCATCTTGCTTGTGCTATTACAAATAAAGGCGCAAAATTGCTCCACCATCAAATGGTACCAAAACCACCCAACTCTTTGGATCGAAATATTAACAAACAGCAAGAACTAATGGAGCTACTAACACGAGGACTAACAAAAAGCGTAGAGGAGATCAAGGATGGAGAAATTGAAGAAGACGAATCAAATCAATTTATGCCACAAGATCAACAAACGCCGCTTCCTGAAGATCCTTCCTTTATGAGTTATCAATTTAGTGATGCTTGTTTTTCTATAGACTTTGCGAAATCACTTCTAGGCAGTGATGATGGTACTACTGGCATGACTCAAGTAAGCAAGGGAGCTAACGATCGGCTTTCATTAGAATTACCAGAAGTGATAGAAACAGAAAGCCCCTGGAATTTGACACATGGTAATGTGATTATAGTTGATCCTCCAAAGCATAAAAAACAAGAAAGTGTTACAAGTACAAATGTTGAAAGTCCGAGTCCTCAACTTAGAAATTCGTTTAATGGGCTGAAAATATCGTTATCGGCTGGCATTGATTCTCACATTTGGATGCAACTGGGTCCGGAGACTGAAAAGAGAAGTCGAACCGAGTTTAAAGACAAGTCGGCCACAGCTACTGATCATAGGAGAAATACATCAGATAGAGTAAGTTTGAGTAGTAGAAAATTATGTTGCATTTGGTGTATGTATATGTATGCGTGTGTGTGTGTGTGTGTGTGTGTGTGTGTGTGTGTGTGTGTGTGTGTGTATATATATATATTCATGTAGATTATGCATTTTCATATTGCATGTGCAGGTGAGGATGGGATGTTCATGTTGGTCAAGGGGGCTCATGAGCTTATTCTACATAAGAGGGTTCTGTAAAACGTCCAAGACAAAGAGTAAAAAGGAGTGAGATATATTATATTATTGATAATCCATCAGTCATAATGATCATGCAGGTCTCTATATATTTTTCTCTGACAAAAAGGAGAATTAATTTCTAAAGCGATCGATCTATCCTCCTGGCAAACTTCTTTTATATAATTATATAACTGAAAGATTTGTATTATTATTGTTTTTCGAATGTATTGAACTTATTCTTTCGGCGACTGAGCTTTAAGTATTACCTTAATTACTTCCGGCAATGATACTTAAATATATATTGGCTTTTCTTTTGCTTTGTGAACGTCGACATGTAATTAATGGAGATTCATAATTGTTAACTACAATGAAAATAAATCGTACTAGAATCAATCAAGAATCAGCATTTTGCTTTTGGCATTTTATTGTCTGTCTTGTATAAGTGAGCATATGGAGTATTTATTTAGTCCAAAAGAAAATGAAATAGAAAGTGCAGCAAGTGCCTACACTGAAAATTAAGACGTATATTAATTATGTAAAATAAATAAATAACTTCTCTGTTTCCCCCCTTAGCTTTCTCTCATATATATGTACATCCATCTATGTCCTATGCATTCTCTTTTCCTATTCTCCATGAATATTCTACCATGCAAGCCAAAAGGCTTTTGATTGTTTATTTGAGTTGGAGTTTTCACCCAACTCCAACACAACACATGAACTGTCGCAACATATTCATATCGAAACATGCATGCATGCGTCGCTGAGTACTTAAGGGGTGTTTGTTAAAAACTGAATGAATCTGAATCTAAATTTATCTGAATGAGCTGAATCTGAATTTATCTGAGTTGAATCTAAATCTGAATGAAAAAAGTTATTTGATAATTGACATGTCTGAAACATCTTAATTACAAAACTTTATTATTTTACTCCTCTAAAAAAATTCAAAATTGTTGTAAATTAATTTAATATTACTTAACATAATAGTTAATCTTTTTTTTTAATTTTTTAATTCTTTTACTCCATTCAGTTGTTCATTCAGCCATTCAGCTAAAAAAATCTGACTTAGTCATTCAGCTCGTCCATCTTATCAACTCAGCCATTCAGATCAAAACAAACGCACTGACCGATTCAGTCATTCAGCTCTAAACAAACATTCTAACTTAGGGGGTGTTTGATAAAAATTGAATGAATCTGAATCTGAATGAGCTGAATCTGAATGAAAAAAATTGTTTGATAACTCACATATCTTAAAGATCTGAATGACATATTTTTAATATTTTACCCCTATGAAAAAATTCAAAGTTGTTGTAAATTTATTTAATATTACATAATATAATAGTTTATATTTTTTTATTATTTTTATTATTATTTTTAATTTTTTTTACTTCATTCAGCCAACCATTCAGCCATTCAGACCAAAAATTCGGACTTAACCATTCAGCCAACGCATCTGACCGATTCAGCCATTCAGACGATTTTTTTTCAAAACAAACGCACTTAATGATTCAGCCACTTATCGATTCAGCCATTCAGACCCATTAAGTTCTAAACAAACAGCCCCTTAGAGTGTTTCCGATCACCAATTTAGTGAGCTTATATTTATCTTGAGACAAATTTGAGCCAACTAGGAGGCAAAACCACGGGTAATTTTGCACATTTGACCGTATTTTATATGTATAAGATTAATATAGAATTATTTTTAAGTTGATTTTATACAATCAAATATATATATAATTATTTTTAAGTTGATTTTAAGATTAATATAAAATTATTTTTAAATTAATTTTATAAGAGCTTTTAAATCTAGGAATACGAAGGGTAAAAGAATATATTTCGAAGTACGATGTACTGTTAACCCTATATATATTCAAACTCTAGGTATATAGTGTGACGCCCCCAAAATTAGGTATACATCACCCATCTTGGGTCGTCAGATACATAGTACAGAATACAAATACAACTTACTAATACAACTGTCGTGTACAATACGACAAAACATAAACTGTGAGTTTGAATACAAATATTATCTTCTAGAGAGTATTCATACTCAAAAGGAGTCCTCATTACATTTATTAACACACTATTACATAGAATAGTGAGGACTACTAACTAATACTATCATTTGAGCCATCACTCCGTTCCCCGACTTGCCCCAGCTACGTTCTCATTTTCTGAAGAGAACAGTGAAAGAAAGGGTGAGCTCAACTAGCCCAGTGAGAAATATTATGACTAAGATAATGCAGAATAAATTATCATTAGCCTTCAACAATGTTAAACTGATAAAATATAATAAACATCAAGTTTAACGGCAGCGGAACAAGCAGTCCATTAAAAGAGTCAAGTAGAAAATAAACTCTACTATCTTTTATGATTTAAAAGGTCTTTCAACACTGTTATCGCTGGGACTCAGCTTAATAAAATAATCCACATCATCGAATCACCCCTACACTACGGCCAAGGATATTCGTGTATTCATTAATGGTCATGATCATGCCAACAACTATCCATCAATGCACTACGGGCCAATGAGGACTTTTACCACATCATTTGTAACATTACGATCATGATTATACCGAATAATCCCTGGTCATAATCATACCAAGTCCATCTATGCACTACAGGCCACAAATGACTTTTAACATTTTATAAACATGAGGATGATGACAATGATATAAGAATTCAATAAAACAAGTTCAAGAATTAATTTATACAGGAATTAATAACGTCCAAATTGTCAACATGATACTGCTTTGTGGAGTAAACTTCAAGACTGATCAGGAGAATATTTTCATGAATAGATACTAGATGAAGCGCAAATGTCAAGGATATTTCACTAATTTCATGGAGTATAGAAGTCAAAGTTTTAATCAACTGAGTATAATAAAGAATGGAATAACAAAAGAAATCACCATGCATGCGATAGACCACACAGACAGGTTATTCTTAACAGAATAATAATAATGGAACCAGGTCCGGCGTAAACGCACAGACAGGATATTCCGACAGAATAATAAATAATGGAACCAGGTCCGACGTAAACGCACAGAAAGGATATTCCGACAGAATAATAAAGAACAATATAATAAATAATGGAACCAGGTCCGGTGTAAAACATACACACAGGATATTCCGACAGAATAATAATAAAGACGAAACCAGGTCCGGTGTAAAACACACAGACATGATGTTTCAACAGAATAATAGGAGAATGTCACCAAGTATAGAGTAGACCGCGTATACAGGTTATTCCAACAGAATAATAAAGAATGGAATAACAGGAGTTCTCTTCATTATTATAAAAGAAATAATATTCCCTACCTTAAAAGAACTGGATATTGAAAAAGTGAAGTAGCAGAATACTTTTATTCTCTCTCTCTTATTCTCTCTATACTTTCTCTCTCTATAGCTTCAATGAATTCGTGAAAAATAATGAAGCCCTAGGCCTCTATTTATAGAAAAACTGAGGGTGGCTCTTGGTCTTAACGAAGGGTCAAATGACTCTTGGTAATATTGAAGGGACAACTACTATTGACAAAAGTAATTACTATTGACCAAGGTAAATACTATTGACGAAGGTAATTACTATTGACCAAGGTAAATACTATTGACCAAGGTAAATACTATTGACGACGGTAATTACTATTGACGAAGAGACTCTTAGATGATGACATATGCCCCCCCATAAAAATAACCAAACTTACCACAACCTCTCAATTATTGATTTAATAATATAACATATTATACAGATGATACTATGACAATAATTTAAGAGATATGATGCAGCAATTACTGTAGCAATAATTGAGTATAGCTGAGTGACTTCTCACGTAAGCATCAATAATTAATACCGTGTGCTACTATGCAACCACGCGTATTACTGTACTTTTACTACCGGGTAGTTCAACAGTTTTAACGGTAACACCTCAGCCGTTATTTTTATAGAAAGATAATTTTGTCGTTTTCTAACTACGACTATACTTCTGTTGTGGGATCCACCAATGATTGTGCCGTCGTACGAATATTTTCCGATAAAAAGAATATTCTCCGACCAAACGAATATTTTAAAACAACTTGCTTACTTTGCAAAATTTATAAATAATACCCATAACTATAATATTATATCAAATCCACACCATAATTATTTCGAGAAAATTAAATATTTATTCATAAAATCTGGGGTCTCACAATCTCCCCTCCTTATGGAATTTCGCCCTCAAAATTTACGTACATACCTGGTATGCCGAACAGGTGAGGATACATTGACTTCACTTCAAATTCTAACTCTTGAGGTATAACCTTTGAGCGTTGAATATGATCCTTCTTATCCAAGATTTTAACACGTATCTCCTCAAACATTAAATCATCCGCTATCTCGTCCGATTCTAAATTAATAATGTTGTTCGGGCCGTCCACATATTTACGTAACATCGATACGTGAAAAAAAATGTTATGAACACACGACATGCTTGGCGGTAAAACGAGTCTATAAGCCACAGTTCCTACTCGATCAAGGATTTTAAATGGGTCAATTACATCGAGGGTTGAGATTTCCTCCCTTTGTCAATTCTTGCTTCTAGAATAACGCCCTCTTGAACCTTCTTACATTCATCAGCTCCGGGTGTGTAGCTTGAACGGCTTTAACATTATCGATTAAAGTCGATTTTACTCGTATATTCATTATCTTCATATGGGTCCCTCGAGTCTTTAACTCTATCTTTGTCATTTGTAAGTTATACGAAATGAGTTTTTGTTTTAACAACATCGCCCTCGTAAACACATACGATGTAAGACCCCGAATTTTATGAAATAAAAGTATTCAATTTTTCTTATAATTACTATTCAGTAAATGGTTAAATTGATAAAAGTTTAAAGTTATGGGTGAAATATGATTTTTTTTCAAAATAAGCAAGTGGTTATAAAATAATCATTGTTGTCGGGGAATATTCGTTTGGTCGTGGAATATTCTTTCTGTCGGGGAATATTCGTACGACGGCGCAGCTATTTGTGGGCCCCATAACGAATAACTGTCGGGTGAAGAAAACGACAAATTTGAGTTTTTACAAATAACGGCGTAGTTGTTACCGTTAACACTGTTGGAATACCCGGTGGTTAAAATACAGTAATACGCGTTATTGCACAGTAGCACACGGTATTGCACAGTATTTTTAAAATTATTGATTCTTACGTAAGAAGGCACTACTCAATAATTGTTACAGTAATTACTGTTCAATATTTTATTTTATTGATTTAATAATTGTTGCATTGATATTTTATATTATTGTTGTTTCAATAATTGTTGCTGCACAGTATTTTCCATTATCAGATCAATAATTCATATTATTTGAATAATATTATTAGATAACATTATTGGCAATGTCTAGAAAGTTCTGTCTAAGGAGAGGTTTGGTCATCTAATTGCGCGCCAGTAAGGAGAAATCCTTATTGGAAAACCCCCTCTTTCCTGGAAACGGCCTGGTTGTCATAAATGTGATTCTGTAATATTATTTGTGAATAATTAATTATTGATTCATATGATAAGAAAATATTTATTTTATGTGGATATAAATGAGGGATATATTTTTGTGGTTAAAAAATGAAGGAGTTAATGTTGAGATTTTTATCCGTATTTTTGTCGGAATGGAGGTATTAAAAATCAGGATTTTTGAGAAATATTGCGGGTGTTATAATTTTTAATCCGACCGTTGGATCGTGATAATTTTTGGATATGTTATACATATATAAGTTGAGTATATGTCCACAAATTTTGAACCGTTAAAAATGAACGTATGATTTATTATGAATTTTACGAGATGACTGGTTCAGAAATTGTTAAATTTTTGGAGTTTATCATTTTGATGGAAAATTCTAGAATTGGTGGGCCCCACTTGTGGTTGGTGAAAAAATGTGCTGAATTATATTTTAAATGTGGTGGGTGGGAATAGTAGCAGGTAAAGCCATCAGGTTGCAGGTCAAACCTACCAAAATTTTTCTATAAATAGAGGGCAAAGTTAGAATTGAAAATCACACCAGAAACAAGTTTTCTCTCTTTCTCTCTCTATATTATGAAGCATATTTTGTGAGTATTTAGATACTTTGAGAGTTGCTATTCAGTGCAAGTTTCCTTCGGCTTTGCATACCGATCAGAAGTACTGCTCTTTTGAGGTAAGGGATAGTAAGGGATAGTAATGAATTTTAAGGGTTGTTATGATTTTCAGTTTCGTAATTTTTTTGATCTTCAAAAATTCTGGAAAAATTCAAAATGATATTTTGATGAGTTTTCTTGATTGTGTCCAAAAATGGTGATTTTTGGATGTATAGATTGAGAGTTATGAATTTTATGAGAAAAGACTATTTTAAAAGTAACCGCTTATAATTCCTTGTGGTTAACTCCAAAATTGATGAAATTTTTATTGGGAGTACATGTGTATGATAGAAGTATACTCTGTAAATTTTAGAATTTTTGGACAAAAGTATAATTTTTGATAAATGTCTAAATATTCGGTGGTTTTGGCCATATGAAAAATAGTAAATGAGTTTTAAAAATTCTGAGAAAAATATATGTTCAATATTGGACTATATTATGCTAAATCTTAGAAAAAAAATATTTTTGGAACTGATTTGATATTTTTCATAAAAATGGACTAGTTATGAGTAAATGAATTAAATATGTTATGTGAAGTAAGAAAATTAGAAAATATGATTTTATGGCTTGAGAATCCTATATGAGGTATATGCAGATTTTTGATGAGGGTTTTAATTATTGGTGATAAAATCTTATGAGTTTGGTATTTTAGAATGATTAAATGCATTATTTAGTAAAGTGTAAACAATTTAAATAAATTGTTTATAAGCTTAAGAAATATTATTCTTTCAATATCATTATACCGAAATACTGGTATAGATTTTATTGTGGAATTTCTACCTTTTTGTGTCGAGTTTACTATTTATGAGTTACTATTCACGAGTTACTATTCATGAGTTACTATTCACGATAAAAATTGGTTTCTTTTTCTAACCAAATTATAGTTGAGTTATGAATATTACTCTTGAGATTAAAACTATGTATTGATTATATTGATTTTATTATCATATATAACATTTTTATAACCCTGATGTTGAAATTCTCTTTCTCTAGAGTGTAAAGATGGGTAGATTATTGGTATCATCATGACTAGGGTTCTCTTTGGCCTGTAGTGCAAAGTTGAATTGTGACTGGTATGATCATGACCATTGAATTTATAAGTGAATATCTTTAGCTTAAGTGCAAAGGTGAATTGATCAACATGGTTATAATTATTGTTTATATAAATTCTGAAATGATTATATATTTCTTTGAGATATTAATATCTTTGGCCTGTAGTGCAAAGATGAAATATTGATGAATATCTTTGGCCTGTAGTGCAAAGATGAATTGTTGATGAATATCTTTGGCCCGTAGTGCAAAGATGACATGTTGTTGAATATCTTTGGCCAGTAGTGCAAAGATGAACAGATGTTGAGATAAACATGACCAACTGGTGATACAAATGAATATCTTTGGACGTAGTGCAAAGATGAAGTTATTAGTATGATTATGAACAGGAAATGTGATTTGGTGTAACCATGATCTTTGATGTTTCAGGTAAAGATAGGTGATGAAAATTATCATCGTCCTGGATGAGAAGAGGAATTTAGAACTACAGATATGATTATGAGTTATTAATATGATTATGGACCAGAATTGTTGATTGATGTTACAGGGATAAAACATTGTTGGTGGATTTTTAACATGGAGAAGATAATAGACTTTATAGTCTATTTGACTCTTCTAATGGATTGCTCGTTCCGCTGCAACTATGGTTGAAATTTTTATCATTTACCATATGTTCTAAATCTCTGATTTATTGTTGATGAAGGCTATTGATAATTGAATTATCTTTAGTCATGATATTCTTTACTGAGCTAGTTGTGCTCACCCTTTTGCTTCACAATTCCTTTCAGGTAATAAGAGTGTAGCTGGGTCGAGCGGGGGTAACAAGGGAATAGAACGGTGGTCATCATTTAGTAGTTATATTTGGTGAAGAAAATAGGGTGAGGCGAACCCAACGTTGGAAGGGTGTTTTGTCACTATCATACAAGATGTCTAATGACATACAACCTCGTGTCATCATAAGACAGGGTTGTGCTCATCCACTTGCTGAGTATATCTATGGGCACTACCTATATAATCTTGGTGTTTGTTTGAAGTTTAATTCTCAATTAGAGACAGTGGAGATAATGATAAGTCAAGAGAAGACTCACCATTGGGAAGAATATGATAGTAATCTTCTCGTTTTTCTTTGGGGTCTATTGGGTCAACCAAGGATAATTCTGTGGCTATATGATATCTATCATAACCTAGATGCGTGGCCTCCCATGTACGAAGGTTTCCTTGAGCACTTCTCAAAGATTCTAATTTCTAAAACAGTTTTTGACTATACCTTTATGTAAGGTGTTATTGTGAGGTGATGTCCACGGTTGGAACATGAGTCACATTTGGTATATATTTGTATCCAAACTCACAGCATATGTGTTGTTGTATTTTGCACGACAATTGTTGTAATAAAGTTGTAGTTATTTTCTGTACCATGTATTTGACGACTCAGAATGGGTTGGGTGGAATGGACCTATTTTGGGGTTGTCACAGGTGGTATCAGAGCTTAGGGATATGATCTACGGCGAAGATCGGGGAATACAACTAGGAGGGGAGAGATGAGTAAATCCTTCGCTAGTGTGTCCTACCTAAGCTTATTTGTTGGTCAGTCATAATATTGGGATATTATGTGATACGTTAATTTGTTAAATTAACCCTTGTTTTGAAGCTGTATTCTAGAATGATATTTGAAATACAGGAGATGAGCAATGGAGAAATTATGATGACAGGAAAGATGGAATCTGAAATGAAAGGAAGGTATTCTCAACTCTTTGAAATACCAGGTACGTAAATTTCGGGGACGAAATTTCATAAGGAGGGGAGATTGTAAGACCCCGAATTTTATGAAATAAAAGTATTCAATTTTTCTTATAATTACTATTCAGTAAATGGTTAAATTGATAAAAGTTTAAAGTTATGAGTGAAATATGATTTTTTTTCAAAATAAGCAAGTGGTTATAAAATAATCATTGTTGTCGGGGAATATTCGTTTGGTCGTGGAATATTCTTTCTGTCGGGGAATATTCGTACGACGGCGCAGCTATTTGTGGGCCCCATAACGAATAACTGTCGGGTGAAGAAAACGACAAATTTGAGTTTTTACAAATAACGGCGTAGTTGTTACCGTTAACACTGTTGGAATACCCGGTGGTTAAAATACAGTAATACGCGTTATTGCACAGTAGCACACGGTATTGCACAGTATTTTTAAAATTATTGATTCTTACGTAAGAAGGCACTACTCAATAATTGTTACAGTAATTACTGTTCAATATTTTATTTTATTGATTCAATAATTGTTGCATTGATATTTTATATTATTGTTGTTTCAATAATTGTTGCTGCACAGTATTTTCCATTATCAGATCAATAATTCATATTATTTGAATAATATTATTAGATAACATTATTAGCAATGTCTAGAAAGTTCTGTCTAAGGAGAGGTTTGGTCATCTAATTGCGCGCCAGTAAGGAGAAATCCTTATTGGAAAGCCCCCTCTTTCCTGGAAACGGCCTGGTTGTCATAAATGTGATTCTGTAATATTATTTGTGAATAATTAATTATTGATTCATATGATAAGAAAATATTTATTTTATGTGGATATAAATGAGGGATATATTTTTGTGGTTAAAAAATGAAGGAGTTAATGTTGAGATTTTTATCCGTATTTTTGTCGGAATGGAGGTATTAAAAATCAGGGTTTTTGAGAAATATTGCGGGTGTTATAATTTTTAATCCGACCGTTGGATCGTGATAATTTTTGGATATGTTATATATATATAAGTTGAGTATATGTCCACAAATTTTGAACCGTTAAAAATGAACGTATGATTTATTATGAATTTTACGAGATGACTGGTTCAGAAATTGTTAAATTTTTGGAGTTTATCATTTTGATGGAAAATTCTAGAATTGGTGGGCCCCACTTGTGGTTGGTGAAAAAATGTGCTGAATTATATTTTAAATGTGGTGGGTGGGAATAGTAGCAGGTAAAGCCATCAGGTTGCAGGTCAAACCTACCAAAATTTTTCTATAAATAGAGGGCTAAGTTAGAATTGAAAATCACACCAGAAACAAGTTTTCTCTCTTTCTCTCTCTATATTATGAAGCATATTTTGTGAGTATTTAGATACTTTGAGAGTTGCTATTCAGTGCAAGTTTCCTTCGGCTTTGCATACCGATCAGAAGTACTGCTCTTTTGAGGTAAGGGATAGTAAGGGATAGTAATGAATTTTAAGGGTTGTTATGATTTTCAGTTTCGTAATTTTTTTGATCTTCAAAAATTCTGGAAAAATTCAAAATGATATTTTGATGAGTTTTCTTGATTGTGTCCAAAAATGGTGATTTTTGGATGTATAGATTGAGAGTTATGAATTTTATGAGAAAAGACTATTTTAAAAGTAACCGCTTATAATTCCTTGTGGTTAACTCCAAAATTGATGAAATTTTTATTGGGAGTACATGTGTATGATAGAAGTATACTCTGTAAATTTTAGAATTTTTGGACAAAAGTATAATTTTTGATAAATGTCTAAATATTCGGTGGTTTTGGCCATATGAAAAATAGTAAATGAGTTTTAAAAATTCTGAGAAAAATATATGTTCAATATTGGACTATATTATGCTAAATCTTAGAAAAGAAATATTTTTGGAACTGATTTGATATTTTTCATAAAAATGGACTAGTTATGAGTAAATGAATTAAATATGTTATGTGAAGTAAGAAAATTAGAAAATATGATTTTATGGCTTGAGAATCCTATATGAGGTATATGCAGATTTTTGATGAGGGTTTTAATTATTGGTGATAAAATCTTATGAGTTTGGTATTTTAGAATGATTAAATGCATTATTTAGTAAAGTGTAAACAATTTAAATAAATTGTTTATAAGCTTAAGAAATATTATTCTTTCAATATCATTATACCGAAATACTGGTATAGATTTTATTGTGGAATTTCTACCTTTTTGTGTCGAGTTTACTATTTATGAGTTACTATTCACGAGTTACTATTCATGAGTTACTATTCACGATAAAAATTGGTTTCTTTTTCTAACCAAATTATAGTTGAGTTATGAATATTACTCTTGAGATTAAAACTATGTATTGATTATATTGATTTTATTATCATATATAACATTTTTATAACCCTGATGTTGAAATTCTCTTTCTCTAGAGTGTAAAGATGGGTAGATTATTGGTATCATCATGACTAGGGTTCTCTTTGGCCTGTAGTGCAAAGTTGAATTGTGACTGGTATGATCATGACCATTGAATTTATAAGTGAATATCTTTAGCTTAAGTGCAAAGGTGAATTGATCAACATGGTTATAATTATTGTTTATATAAATTCTGAAATGATTATATATTTCTTTGAGATATTAATATCTTTGGCCTGTAGTGCAAAGATGAAATATTGATGAATATCTTTGGCCTGTAGTGCAAAGATGAATTGTTGATGAATATCTTTGGCCCGTAGTGCAAAGATGACATGTTGTTGAATATCTTTGGCCAGTAGTGCAAAGATGAACAGATGTTGAGATAAACATGACCAACTGGTGATACAAATGAATATCTTTGGACGTAGTGCAAAGATGAAGTTATTAGTATGATTATGAACAGGAAATGTGATTTGGTGTAACCATGATCTTTGATGTTTCAGGTAAAGATAGGTGATGAAAATTATCATCGTCCTGGATGAGAAGAGGAATTTAGAACTACAGATATGATTATGAGTTATTCATATGATTGTGGACCAGAATTGTTGATTGATGTTACAGGGATAAAACATTGTTGGTGGATTTTTAACATGGAGAAGATAATAGACTTTATAGTCTATTTGACTCTTCTAATGGATTGCTCGTTCCGCTGCAACTATGGTTGAAATTTTTATCATTTACCATATGTTCTAAATCTCTGATTTATTGTTGATGAAGGCTATTGATAATTGAATTATCTTTAGTCATGATATTCTTTACTGAGCTAGTTGTACTCACCCTTTTGCTTCACAATTCCTTTCAGGTAATAAGAGTGTAGCTGGGTCGAGCGGGGGTAACAAGGGAATAGAACGGTGGTCATCATTTAGTAGTTATATTTGGTGAAGAAAATAGGGTGAGGCGAACCCAACGTTGGAAGGGTGTTTTGTCACTATCATACAAGATGTCTAATGACATACAACCTCGTGTCATCATAAGACAGGGTTGTGCTCATCCACTTGCTGAGTATATCTATGGGCACTACCTATATAATCTTGGTGTTTGTTTGAAGTATAATTCTCAATTAGAGACAGTGGAGATAATGATAAGTCAAGAGAAGACTCACCATTGGGAAGAATATGATAGTAATCTTCTCGTTTTTCTTTGGGGTCTATTGGGTCAACCAAGGATAATTCTGTGGCCATATGATATCTATCATAACCTAGATGCGTGGCCTCCCATGTACGAAGGTTTCCTTGAGCACTTCTCAAAGATTCTAATTTCTAAAACAGTTTTTGACTATACCTTTATGTAAGGTGTTATTGTGAGGTGATGTCCACGGTTGGAACATGAGTCACATTTGGTATATATTTGTATCCAAACTCACAGCATATGTGTTGTTGTATTTTGCACGACAATTGTTGTAATAAAGTTGTAGTTATTTTCTGTACCATGTATTTGACGACTCAGAATGGGTTGGGTGGAATGGACCTATTTTGGGGTTGTCACAGGTGGTATCAGAGCTTAGGGATATGATCTACGGCGAAGATCGGGGAATACAACTAGGAGGGGAGAGATGAGTAAATCCTTCGCTAGTGTGTCCTACCTAAGCTTATTTGTTGGTCAGTCATAATATTGGGATATTATGTGATACGTTAATTTGTTAAATTAACCCTTGTTTTGAAGCTGTATTCTAGAATGATATTTGAAATACAGGAGATGAGCAATGGAGAAATTATGATGACAGGAAAGATGGAATCTGAAATGAAAGGAAGGTATTCTCAACTCTTTGAAATACCAGGTACGTAAATTTCGGGGACGAAATTTCATAAGGAGGGGAGATTGTAAGACCCCGAATTTTATGAAATAAAAGTATTCAATTTTTCTTATAATTACTATTCAGTAAATGGTTAAATTGATAAAAGTTTAAAGTTATGAGTGAAATATGATTTTTTTTCAAAATAAGCAAGTGGTTATAAAATAATCATTGTTGTCGGGGAATATTCGTTTGGTCGTGGAATATTCTTTCTGTCGGGGAATATTCGTACGACGGCGCAGCTATTTGTGGGCCCCATAACGAATAACTGTCGGGTGAAGAAAACGACAAATTTGAGTTTTTACAAATAACGGCGTAGTTGTTACCGTTAACACTGTTGGAATACCCGGTGGTTAAAATACAGTAATACGCGTTATTGCACAGTAGCACACGGTATTGCACAGTATTTTTAAAATTATTGATTCTTACGTAAGAAGGCACTACTCAATAATTGTTACAGTAATTACTGTTCAATATTTTATTTTATTGATTCAATAATTGTTGCATTGATATTTTATATTATTGTTGTTTCAATAATTGTTGCTGCACAGTATTTTCCATTATCAGATCAATAATTCATATTATTTGAATAATATTATTAGATAACATTATTAGCAATGTCTAGAAAGTTCTGTCTAAGGAGAGGTTTGGTCATCTAATTGCGCGCCAGTAAGGAGAAATCCTTATTGGAAAGCCCCCTCTTTCCTGGAAACGGCCTGGTTGTCATAAATGTGATTCTGTAATATTATTTGTGAATAATTAATTATTGATTCATATGATAAGAAAATATTTATTTTATGTGGATATAAATGAGGGATATATTTTTGTGGTTAAAAAATGAAGGAGTTAATGTTGAGATTTTTATCCGTATTTTTGTCGGAATGGAGGTATTAAAAATCAGGATTTTTGAGAAATATTGCGGGTGTTATAATTTTTAATCCGACCGTTGGATCGTGATAATTTTTGGATATGTTATATATATATAAGTTGAGTATATGTCCACAAATTTTGAACCGTTAAAAATGAACGTATGATTTATTATGAATTTTACGAGATGACTGGTTCAGAAATTGTTAAATTTTTGGAGTTTATCATTTTGATGGAAAATTCTAGAATTGGTGGGCCCCACTTATGGTTGGTGAAAAAATGTGCTGAATTATATTTTAAATGTGGTGGGTGGGAATAGTAGCAGGTAAAGCCATCAGGTTGCAGGTCAAACCTACCAAAATTTTTCTATAAATAGAGGGCTAAGTTAGAATTGAAAATCACACCAGAAACAAGTTTTCTCTATTTCTCTCTCTATATTATGAAGCATATTTTGTGAGTATTTAGATACTTTGAGAGTTGCTATTCAGTGCAAGTTTCCTTCGGCTTTGCATACCGATCAGAAGTACTGCTCTTTTGAGGTAAGGGATAGTAAGGGATAGTAATGAATTTTAAGGGTTGTTATGATTTTTAGTTTCGTAATTTTTTTGATCTTCAAAAATTCTGGAAAAATTCAAAATGATATTTTGATGAGTTTTCTTGATTGTGTCCAAAAATGGTGATTTTTGGATGTATAGATTGAGAGTTATGAATTTTATGAGAAAAGACTATTTTAAAAGTAACCGCTTATAATTCCTTGTGGTTAACTCCAAAATTGATGAAATTTTTATTGGGAGTACATGTGTATGATAGAAGTATACTCTGTAAATTTTAGAATTTTTGGACAAAAGTATAATTTTTGATAAATGTCTAAATATTCGGTGGTTTTGGCCATATGAAAAATAGTAAATGAGTTTTAAAAATTCTGAGAAAAATATATGTTCAATATTGGACTATATTATGCTAAATCTTAGAAAAGAAATATTTTTGGAACTGATTTGATATTTTTCATAAAAATGGACTAGTTATGAGTAAATGAATTAAATATGTTATGTGAAGTAAGAAAATTAGAAAATATGATTTTATGGCTTGAGAATCCTATATGAGGTATATGCAGATTTTTGATGAGGGTTTTAATTATTGGTGATAAAATCTTATGAGTTTGGTATTTTAGAATGATTAAATGCATTATTTAGTAAAGTGTAAACAATTTAAATAAATTGTTTATAAGCTTAAGAAATATTATTCTTTCAATATCATTATACCGAAATACTGGTATAGATTTTATTGTGGAATTTCTACCTTTTTGTGTCGAGTTTACTATTTATGAGTTACTATTCACGAGTTACTATTCATGAGTTACTATTCACGATAAAAATTGGTTTCTTTTTCTAACCAAATTATAGTTGAGTTATGAATATTACTCTTGAGATTAAAACTATGTATTGATTATATTGATTTTATTATCATATATAACATTTTTATAACCCTGATGTTGAAATTCTCTTTCTCTAGAGTGTAAAGATGGGTAGATTATTGGTATCATCATGACTAGGGTTCTCTTTGGCCTGTAGTGCAAAGTTGAATTGTGACTGGTATGATCATGACCATTGAATTTATAAGTGAATATCTTTAGCTTAAGTGCAAAGGTGAATTGATCAACATGGTTATAATTATTGTTTATATAAATTCTGAAATGATTATATATTTCTTTGAGATATTAATATCTTTGGCCTGTAGTGCAAAGATGAAATATTGATGAATATCTTTGGCCTGTAGTGCAAAGATGAATTGTTGATGAATATCTTTGGCCCGTAGTGCAAAGATGACATGTTGTTGAATATCTTTGGCCAGTAGTGCAAAGATGAACAAATGTTGAGATAAACATGACCAACTGGTGATACAAATGAATATCTTTGGACGTAGTGCAAAGATGAAGTTATTAGTATGATTATGAACAGGAAATGTGATTTGGTGTAACCATGATCTTTGATGTTTCAGGTAAAGATAGGTGATGAAAATTATCATCGTCCTGGATGAGAAGAGGAATTTAGAACTACAGATATGATTATGAGTTATTCATATGATTATGGACCAGAATTGTTGATTGATGTTACAGGGATAAAACATTGTTGGTGGATTTTTAACATGGAGAAGATAATAGACTTTATAGTCTATTTGACTCTTCTAATGGATTGCTCGTTCCGCTGCAACTATGGTTGAAATTTTTATCATTTACCATATGTTCTAAATCTCTGATTTATTGTTGATGAAGGCTATTGATAATTGAATTATCTTTAGTCATGATATTCTTTACTGAGCTAGTTGTGCTCACCATTTTGCTTCACAATTCCTTTCAGGTAATAAGAGTGTAGCTGGGTCGAGCGGGGGTAACAAGAGAATAGAACGGTGGTCATCATTTAGTAGTTATATTTGGTGAAGAAAATAGGGTGAGGCGAACCCAACGTTGGAAGGGTGTTTTGTCACTATCATATAAGATGTCTAATGACATACAACCTCGTGTCATCATAAGACAGGGTTGTGCTCATCCACTTGCTGAGTATATCTATGGGCACTACCTATATAATCTTGGTGTTTGTTTGAAGTATAATTCTCAATTAGAGACAGTGGAGATAATGATAAGTCAAGAGAAGACTCACCATTGGGAAGAATATGATAGTAATCTTCTCGTTTTTCTTTGGGGTCTATTGGGTCAACCAAGGATAATTCTGTGGCCATATGATATCTATCATAACCTAGATGCGTGGCCTCCCATGTACGAAGGTTTCCTTGAGCACTTCCCAAAGATTCTAATTTCTAAAACAGTTTTTGACTATACCTTTATGTAAGGTGTTATTGTGAGGTGATGTCCACGGTTGGAACATGAGTCATATTTGGTATATATTTGTATCCAAACTCACAGCATATGTGTTGTTGTATTTTGCACGATAATTGTTGTAATAAAGTTGTAGTTATTTTCTGTACCATGTATTTGACGACTCAGAATGGGTTGGGTGGAATGGACCTATTTTGGGGTTGTCACATACGATCTTCTACTCAACACGTCAGCTACCACGTTCGCTTTTTCACGATGTTATTGAATGGTACGATCGTAATCTTCAACAGCTCGAGCCAACGTCTTTGGCGCATAATACGTTCGTTTTAGTTGAAGAAATATTTGAGGGTTTAAGAAATTGGTTTTGTACTGGGGTCAATACAAAATTCAATTTTACGCTCTGTGGTAGGCTAAGAAGTCTTCAAAAATACGTCAAGAAATTTATTAACAATAGAAATATCGTTCAAAACTGTGACCCTCATCCAAGACTTGGATAACACGTTACATTGATACCTATCAACTTGCCATCGTCATTTACAACGTCTCCTACGAAAAGTCTAGCTTCGGTGCATTCCATACCAGGAAGTCAACAACGAAAGGAATGAGAATTTTTACTTATGGCTTGATATGACAATGATTGACTTTAGTGATTTGGTTACTTGAATTCGCATAATAGGTTGGTTAGGAATATGAAAGCTAACAACCTTACGAAAAGCATGATGAGCAGTTAACCAATCGTTTTCAAAAATCACATCAATGCAAGTATTTTCAAAGAGATAAGATCAACAGGTAGCGTGAAAGTGTTGATTTGAACAAGATTTATAAATAGTGGAGGTAACAAAGGTTTCTCCCAACGGAATTTCAACAGAGAAATCAAAGTCTAACTTCTCCGGAGTTAAGTTCAAATATTGAACACAACTAGGTGAAATAAAAGAGTGAGTAGAACCGGTATCTAACACGGTATAGACTTCGCAAGAGTTTATGACTAACATACCCGTGATAATTTTATTCAGGTTCCTCGTCACGAAAAAAAACGCTCTCTCTTAAACTACTGGCTTTGGCTTTTTGGGACGGTCTTTGGTGCCTCCATCCTATCTGAACTTGTCTTCGGTGAATGACAAAATCGGGCTAAGTGACCTTCTCTTCCACAATTATAGCATGCTTTGGATGGCATCGCGCATTTTGGACTGATGTGTCCCTCCCCTCCGCATTTGAAACATATGATAGGTGGTCGTTCTCCTTCCTTAACAACGGGTGCTGGTGCTGACGTCTTTCCATCATTGTTGAATTTTCTCTTCTTGAAATGTCCATTCTTATTATTTTGACCATGATTACCATTGAAGTGGTTACCATTTCTGGCATGTTGATCCCCTCCATGCTTATTGTCACCGCTTTGATGACTGTTATCACCAGTATTATCATTTTTCCGGCTGCTCTCTTTTGGTTGCGTTGACTCGTTATCGCGTTCTACTAATTGAGCCCTATTTACAACATCTGAATACAGACACAGTTTATGAGAAATAAGATATTGACATATCTCCGGTTTCAAACCTCTTAAAAACATCCGCGTCATTCTCTCTTCATTATCCACCAAGTGGGATGCAAATCGGGACAACTCGGCAAACTTGGCTTCGTACTGCGACACGGTCATGTTGTTTTGCTCTAACTTGATAAATTCCACCTCCTTCATGTGACGAATACTTTCGGGAAAGTACTTGTCATTGAACAGTTCTTGGAACTTCTCCCAAGACATCTTGAGTGCGTCAGGCTGGGTACGTTTTACAGATTCCCACCAGTAATCTGCCTCTTCACGCAACATAAAGGTGACAAAGGGAACCTTTTGCTCCTCGGAGCATCCCAAGACATCAAATATCTTGGTGATCTGCTTTAACCACGTCTCCGCCTTAAGTGGTTCTGGCTTTCCCAAAAACTCCGGTGGTCCTAGCTCCTTGAATTGCTTAGCGGTGACCAACCGTGGGTTGTCATTGTTTCCTCCTTCATTTTGGATAGGAGCCGCTCTCGCCTGTTATTGCATGAATTGCTCCTTGAACTGCTTAGCGGTGACCGTCCGAGAGTTATTTTGTTGTTGCATGAATTGCATAAAGTCTCTGACCATCCCATCATTCACCATTTCATCGGTGTTATTATTTTCATGAGGATTATTGTCCTCTGGTTGCACATTACCCTGAGCATTGACCGTTGGTGATTCAATGGTCTCATGTGCTTCATTGTTTATCTCAACATTTTCGGATGCCATTTGTAAATACTACAACAAAACAAGGGTTAATTAACATATAACATATTATCCATATACTTTGACCGACCAATTAAATACCAAATAAACTTAGGTAGGTCATACTAGCGAAGAATTTCCCGTCTCTCCCCTCCTAGTTCTATTCTCACATCCTAGCCAATGATCATATCCCAAAGCTCTGATACCAACTGTGACGCCCCCAAAATTAGGTATACATCACCCATCTTGGGTCGCCAGATACATAGTACAGAATACAAATACAACTTACTAATACAACTGTCGTGTACAATACGACAAAACATAAACTGTGAGTTTGAATACAAATATTATCTTCTAGAGAGTATTCATACTCAAAAGGAGTCCTCATTACATTTATTAACACACTATTACATAGAATAGTGAGGACTACTAACTAATACTATCATTCGGACCATCACTCCGTTTCCCGACTTGCCCCAGCTACGTTCTCATTTCCTGAAGAGAACAGTGAAAGAAAGGGTGAGCTCAACTAGCCCAGTAAGAAATATTATGACTAAGATAATGCTGAATAAATTATCATTAGCCTTCAACAATGTTAAACTGATAAAATATAATAGATATCAAGTTTAACTGCAGCGGAACAAGCAGTCCATTAAAAGAGTCAAGTAGAAAATAAACTCTACTATCTTTTATGATTTAAAAGGTCTTTCAACACTGTTATCGCTGGGACTCAGCTTAATAAAATAATCCACATCATCGAATCACCCCTACACTACGGCCAAGGATATTCGTGTATTCATTAATGGTCATGATCATGCCAACAACTATCCATCAATGCACTACGGGCCAATGAGGACTTTTACCACATCATTTGTAACATTACGATCATGATTATACCGAATAATCCCTGGTCATAATCATACCAAGTCCATCTATGCACTACAGGCCATAGATGACTTTTAACATTTTATAAACATGAGGATGATGACAATGATATAAGAATTCAATAAAACAAGTTCAAGAATTAATTTATCCAGGAATTAATAACGTCCAAATTGTCAACATGATACTGCTTTGTGGAGTAAACTTCAAGACTGATCAGGAGAATATTTTCATGAATAGATACTAGATGAAGCGCAAATGTCAAGGATATTCCACTAATTTCATGGAGTATAGAAGTCAAAGTTTTAATCAACTGAGTATAATAAAGAATGGAATAACAAAAGAAATCACCATGCATGCGATAGACCGCACAAACAGGTTATTCTTAACAGAATAATATTAATGGAACCAGGTCCGGCGTAAACGCACAGACAGGATATTCCGACAGAATAATAAATAATGGAACCAGGTCCGACGTAAACGCACAGGCAGGATATTCCGACAGAATAATAAAGAACAGTATAATAAATAATGGAACCAGGTCCGGTGTAAAACATACAGACAGGATATTCCGACAGAATAATAATAAAGACGAAACCAGGTCCGGTGTAAAACACACAGACATGATGTTTCAACAGAATAATAGGAGAATGTCACCAAGTATAGAGTAGACCGCGTATACAGGTTATTCCAACAGAATAATAAAGAATGGAATAACAAGAGTTCTCTTCATGAATATAAAAGAAATAATATTCCCTACCTTAAAAGAACTGGATATTGAAAAAGTGAAGTAGCAGAATACTTTTATTCTCTCTCTCTTATTCTCTCTATACTTTCTCTCTCTATAGCTTCAATGAATTCGTGAAAAATAATGAAGCCCTAGGTCTCTATTTATAGAAAAACTGAGGGTGGCTCTTGGTCTTAACGAAGGGTCAAATGACTCTTGGTAATATTGAAGGGACAACTACTATTGACGAAAGTAATTACTATTGGCCAAGGTAAATACTATTGACGAAGGTAATTACTATTGACCAAGGTAAATACTATTGACCAAGGTAAATACTATTGACGACGGTAATTACTATTGACGAAGAGACTCTTAGATGATGACATATGGCCCCCCATAAAAATAACCAAACTTACCACAACCTCTCAATTATTGATTTAATAATATAACATATTATACAGATGATACTATGACAATAATTTAAGAGATATGATGCAGCAATTACTGTAGCAATAATTGAGTATAGCTGAGTGACTTCTCACGTAAGCATCAATAATCAATACCGTGTGCTACTATGCAACCACGCGTATTACTGTACTTTTACTATCGGGTAGTTCAACAGTTTTAACGGTAACACATCAGCCGTTATTTTTATAGAAAGATAATTTTGTCGTTTTCTAACTACGACTATACTTCTGTTGTGGGGTCCACCAATGATTGTGCCGTCGTACGAATATTCCCCGATAAAAAGAATATTTCCCAACCAAACGAATATTTTAAAACAACTTGCTTACTTTGCAAAATTTATAAATAATACCCACAACTATAATATTATATCAAATCCACACCATAATTATTTCGAGAAAATTAAATATTTATTCATAAAATCTGGGGTCTCACATATAGCGTATAGATTTTCATACATGTTATATATTCAGTGCAGACCTAAAGGAAGTTGAGACGAATGAGGTCGTATATATTCAACCAAGTTAAAAGAGGAAAAAGAAAAACAAACAAACAAGAAAATTAAACAAAGAGCATCTCGGGAATTTTCCTGAAAAAAATATGCATCACAAGGAAACAAATATGTGCTAGTTGTCAATATATATATATATATATATATATATATATATATATATATATATAAGAAATTGATATTTTCATAATATTTTTTGATATTTTCACATTAAAAGTGTGTCTATAGATGTATAAAGACAGTGAAAACCGTCGCTATAGGATCTATAGTGACGGTTTTCATGTGAAAATAATATTTTCTATTGTGAATTTATCAGTTTCATGTAAAAAAATCATATATCTATAAATATAAATATATGGAGATTGATTTATTTTTTTAACAGATCGTGGTCATGCATTCGCAGTTTTAAGGGTGAAAATAATATTCCATCCACACTTTAATATGGAGAACCTGCATAATCAAATTGAGGATTGCAAATGTAATCAAAATGCCCTCAGACTCCCCAGTTTAGTTCCGCAGACAAGACAAATGAACAAAAAAAACTCAACCCAAATATGTATTATCCGCACAACTAATATAATCTCCTCTCATAGATTGACCTAGCTATATATATAGTCGGCTATAACAAAATTTGGAGTTTGTAAGCAACTAGGCGATCAAGACTCCGTTTATTTCATGGCTATATATGATCAGAAAAGAATTATAATGTTAGAATCAATCCTAGTAAATAATTGTGATACTCCTCCTACATATTCTGTATTGTTCCCTCTCTTCATATGACAATTTTTGTTGGCTCCTCTAACAGATCGATCGATATATCATGCTTAGCGCAACCCATTCTTTTTGGGATAAAAGCCAGTAGTTTCCGTCTCTCTCTCTCTCTCTCTCTCACGTCTCAAATCTTCTCATGGTCATATATATATTCGGTAATCGGTAATATTCAATACCTGCTACACTGACAGCTATCCACAGAGATTGATGTATAAAATAGTCCAATGGAGATTTTTTCATCTTTTTTAACTTGGATGTGTGCATGCTTTCAATTCAATTCGATTCAAACCGGAGAGATTCAGGTGATCATTCCACATAACATATATATATATATATATATATATATATATATATATATATATACACACACACCGAAAGGCGGACGGTATAGGTTTGGGTTAGGTTTTTTTTTTCATTTGTATCGTCCACAGAATTAAACGGTGAAGTTTGATGACATTTTGACTATTTTTGCAATCCGTAGTTTAGTTCTGCAGACTCTTTATATTATTTTTACTGTTGTATCTACGGATTGATGATCACGATGTGCTGTCTTAAATTTACAACGTTAACAATGTCATATATATATATATATATATACGGTCCGTCTCTAAAGCGAACCTTAAATAGCGAACCGTCGTCTTTGGTGTCTATGGCGACGGTTCGATCCATCGCCATAGCCATGTAGTCTTTGGCGACGGGTCGAACCGTCGCCATAGACACCAAAGACGACGGTTCGTCTTTGGTTCGTTTTTTAAGGTTCGCTTTAGAGACTCTCCATATATATATATATATATATATATATATATATATATATATAAAGGTGCCTGCCTATTTCGCCACTATTTTTTTTTTTTGCTAAATTTGATCGCCACTACCCCCACTCTCTTTATTGTGAGGGCACACAGAGCCATAGATTCCTTTGTGGACCTTAATTATAGGAGTCCTTCTACGCCGACCGGCGTTTTCCGATCGGGGTAGTAACCGGTCGATTTTTTTTTTTTTTTTTTTTTGCTTTTGATTACAAAATAATTAATGTGATTTATTGGAACTGAAATTTTTATAAAATGCAGTGATTTAGGCGTCCGTTTTGATACACGTAACAAACAGGGTTGTACGGACGCCTAAATCACTGCATTTTATAAAAATTTCAGTTCTAATAAATCATATTAATTATTTTGTAATCAAAAGCAAAAAAAAAAAAAAAAAAAATTCCGGCCGGTCACTACCCCGGTCGGAAATAGCCGGTCCCCCTAGACTTTCTATAATTATAGTGCTGTGGATCAAAATTGACAGTTTGGTCATGTTTTAATCAACCATATTTTTTAAAAACAAAAGAACAATAAAAAAAGAATAATACTAGAGACACAAACTATTCTATAAATATTTTACAAATTGTTAATGTGGCATACTTCACCTCAGCATATTGTGTGGGGTCGAAAACTATATTAAAATAATTTATTGATCAATATGCTGAGGTGGAATATATCACATCAGCAGTTTATAAAATATTTATAAAATAATAAATATCTCTAACACTACTCATAAAAAAAAAACTTTTTACTTCGTTATGTACTTATGGGCACTTGCCCCTAAGGTTGGTATTTGGAATGGTTGGAGAGGCGAAGAGAGAGAATTGCGACAATATCCTTCATTATATATGTTGTGGTAGCAATAATTTTATGGCGTTCGAAAGTGAAGGGACCTAATTTATTTACTTTAGAAAATTGATACACTCACCGGATGATCAGTATAATATATGTATATATAATCTTACTTTATAATGAAAAAGGTAGAATTGTAAATTTTATTTGAAAGGGGTGACACTATTTTATTAAAATATATACTTGAATCCGCATTATTATTCTTAATTTTAGTAATTAAATCCTGTACGTATAGTATAATTATACTTACACAACCCCATTAGATCCATTTCTTGCCTTTAATCCTTAGCTGCTTTTGACAAATCATGTTAAATTCTTCCTTAAACCAAATCTCTCTCTAGCTAGATCAAATAAATCATAAAATATATAGAAAGCCTTTGCAATTAGGTACTAGGTTGAATTAATTAATCAATTAATGTAGCTAAAGTTAGAGTTAAGTGCATGCAACAATGAGAGCCATCTTTCGAAATAAATAAATAAATAAATATACATATATATATATATATATATATATATATATATATATATATATATATCATGAGTGCAAGAGATATACACGTGTTTCACAAAACAAAACAAAAAGAAAAAAGACGAAGATATTTTTCAATCTTTTTTGTTCATTAATTAAAAAAGAATTATAAAATGATCTAACCTTATTTGACCTTGACAATTTTACAATTAACATTAATAGATTATTATGGACGAAGTACTTATTAACTCAATCATTCAAATCTCATTCTTTTTCTCTCTTTTAATTGTCTTGTAATGCCATTATTTATATTCTACAGCCATGAGTAAAATGTGGATTGCATGATCTAGTGGTTTGATGCGACATTCAATTAAAAATTATATGCACTCATGCATTAGATAACAAATAGTAATTAGTAATTCAGTTAATTTATAATAGTTATATTTGTTTTGTGCTAAATTTTATAAATTAGTATCCAAGTATAATTTTGCATATTAATTTTAATTATCAAAATGTATATATTTTTAATTTTAAATTACATAAACAATATTAAATAAATCCTTATATAGTAGTATATACCGATCATTTTGACATTTAGAGACATTATCCACTATGATGAAAAAATGTATTTTCTAAAGAACAAACTACACTTACTAAAAATACAATATAATACTAATAAAGAATTCTTATAATTTATTATCACCATAGCAGTTGAAACTTGTAGCCATTAAAGGTGAGTATGGTGTGGTTTGAAACTCAAATCGAACACGAAACTGCTTATATAGGTGCGGTTTGAAGAATCTAAAACTGCACATGAAATCGCTTGTGATTGGTGCGGTGCGGTTTTGAATCGTGCGGTATGGTTTCATTTGGTGCGGTTTCTGTTCCAAAACTAATTGAAACAACAAAATTTTATGCAATTTAAATTAACAATTTAGTATCACAAAATATTAAAGTTGTAAAAAAGATCAAACCAAAAGCATCGGAGTTTTTATCCCTCGTTTACACATCCAAGAAAGAAAAACAAGCAGCAACAAAAATTTTCAGTACTACATCTAACACCGAGTTTCAAAAGCATGCAGATAACTCAAGAGGGTTGTCTCATGATTTGCCTAATTTCAATAACTTTAATTCTTTTAACCATAAAAGATATTGAATCCAAATAATTAAATATATATATATATATATATATATATATATATATATATATATATATATATATATAAAGTATATATACATATATATGCTCAAGCAGTGTCTAATACAATAATTTTCTACAATTAAGAGATAATTGTATGAGATTTGTATGGTGATGGTGATCATGTAGATCGATACCACGTAAATTCAGAATTAGTAGCTTAATTTTAATGGGAAGTTCATTACACAAGATTAAATGAAACATCTGCCCTGTAATAGGATTGTATAATTAATTAATTTTTTTGGTGCGGTTTGGTTTCAGTTTTATCATGAGTTGGCTAGTAACTAAACCGAAACCGTAAATTTAATTTTTCAACCCCACCTAAAATCGCCACATACGCCGGAACCGTTTGTACAGTTTTAATTGGTGCGGTTTGTGTGATTTTTAGTACGGTTTCGGTTCCAATTAATTTAGTTCCTTGCTCAGCCTTAGTAACCAGTCACATGCGACGTATGTTTCTAAAGCTTTACGTAGTTAAGTTGATTATTCCCATGTTTCTAGAGTTTTACTTTTAATTAATAAAAATTGATATTTAATTTTTACGTATTAAAATGATATTTTCACATAAGTTTCTCTCACATGGAAGTGAGACCATTCGCTATTTATGTGATAGAAATCATGTAAAAATATCAATTTTTATGTGGAACTATGAGCTATTTAATTAAGAGCAAAGATCAAGAGCATTCCTCTTAAATAGCATTCCTCCTTAAATAGCATTCTTTTATTAAAACTACATCGTTTTGGAGTGACTTAAAAAAGAGTGGTCCCACTTATTTTCTTTTTATTTACAAAAATGCCACTCGTGGTCACTCCAAAACGACGTAATTTTAATAAAAGAGTGCTATTTAAGGAGGAATGCTATTTAAGAAAAATGTTCTTGATCCTTGCTCATTTTAATTAATTCTTCATCTATTCACGAAGATCAATATTAATATACTCTCTTCTTAATTTATACTTTAATTACTTGTGTAATTTCATAAACAATCATATATACATGGCAAGTAAGCAGCCCTAGCTAGTTATTGTCCAAGATCAAAATATATATGCAGCTCTCCCGCGTTCGCGGAGTTATTTTAACAATTTTTTGACAAAGGAGGAACAAGCCATGATATATATATATATAGCCCGGATCAGAGACAGTACTCTTAAGTGACATACTTTTGTTAAATGACATTCCTACTTAAATAGGTATGAGTTTTATTTTCTCTCTCCTCACTTGACCCTGTAATTTCGCTACTCCCTCCTCTGAAAAACCTCTTCCAAATTCTCCTCCCACACTCTCCAGACTCCTCGCTAGATTTTAACTCTCATCCAAACTCATCCTCCCAACTCATCTAAACTGTCCTAACTCTCCTCCAAACACGATAATTCGGTAAACCCAGACACCAGAGTCGCGACGAAATTCTAAAGGGGAAATTGAACGCAAAACACCATATCTAAACGAGATTCGGTAAACCCTAAACTATTTTTTCGATTTCGTTAAGATTTAAACAGGTTTTTCGATTTCATGTTTTAATTCGATTTGGGAATTTCTCATATGGGAATTAACACTAATTTATTCTTCTTCTTTTTTTGTGTTTTGGGATGAACATGAGAATATGTCTAGTAAATTGTAACTATGCAATGGTGGCTGCTGAATCATTTATTGGGAGAACCTATTCATACTTTGAAAGAAATTTATTTCAATCAATTTTTTAGCTCTTGTATGCAAGAAAAATACGTCAAGCACGCAATTAATTAAGAAAATAATATAGGTCACATAGATCAGGGGCAAGCAATTCATTTGTTATCTAAGAAAGGAACAACATCAAACAGTTGGGTTAAAGTTTAAAGATTAATTAAATCCCCTTTGCTTTTTGGGCCATTGACATTGTTTGAGGTAGGAAATGCATTTACAAACTCAAAGGTCTCTCTGAGATTTAGCTTGCAAAGTGGGTCTGGGAAGTTATCTACTTTGTTTCTTTTGCAAAAATTGTGGCTGCCTTCTAAGGGTGCTTCCTGAAATCAAGAAATTAATTTTGTTTTGATAAGTTTCAGTTAAAACAAGCATAATAAAAAATGTGTTATAGACTTCTTTATTTGAAGAATTATTTTATAATGGTTTGAGTAGAAGTATCAAAGCATCATTGTAGTTCTTGTGATGTCGTTTTCCTTTCTTTTTTTTGCACGTCTTCTTGATGGACATTTATCTCTTGTTGATTGTGTTGTCAAATTTTAAATTATTCGAGTCTGTTTCTGGGCATGGAAGTGCCAGCCTTATCTCGAAATTGGTCATTTCTAATTTTCAGGTTTATTTTCAGGTTTATTGAAAATGGATGAAATGGATCATAAAATAGGGAGTTGTGGCGATAATGCAGAAATGGATTTACAGGGGGATGACTTAAGTGCAGAGGAGTTGGATATGAACAATGCTAAAACTTGTGTCTATTATCCTCAAGTAACCGATTAGTTTACACCTAAGCTAGGTCAAGAATTTCAAGCATTACATGATGTTCACACTTTTTACAATACATATGCAATGCATGCTGGTTTTAGTGTGCGAAAGTTCAATGAAAAAAAAAGGGTGGGAAGCGATGAGATTTGTAAGAAGGAGTATGTGTGATATAAGCAAGGAAATAGTAAACTATTAGCCAATGTGGATGTAAAAAGAAAACTTGGATCCACAAAAGAAAGTTGTAGTGCAAGAATAATATTGCTAAAAAGAAATGACTTATACGTACTTACTAAAATTGAGGAGGGTCATAGTCACCCATTGTCAACCCCACATAAAAGGCATCTTTTATGATCGCACCTTAACGTGTCAACTGCCCAAAAATCTTTGAGTCAACAACTTGGAATGGTTAATATACCACAATGCCAACAATGCAAATTTCTTGCCGTGCAGGCGGGAGGGTTTGAAAATATTGGTTAAACGCAACGAGATTTGTATAACTTTGAAAAAGACAAGCGCAATGAGTTGAAGGGGCATGATGGCGATATGTTGAATGAGTACTTGAAATTAGAACAACAAAAGAATCCTTCATTCACTTTCACAATTTACATAGACAATGAAAAAAGGATTACTCGTTGCTTTTGGGCCGATGCAACTTCTAGACAAGCTTATAGATTTTACGGTAATGTTGTCATTTTTGATACCACATACAATACTAATCGTTATGGAATGATATTTGCACCACTAATGGGGGTTAATAATCATGGTCAAACTACTGTATTTGGTTGTGCTTTCTTAAGTGATGAGACCATAGATACTTTTGTTTGGCTTTTCAAGTGTTTTTGAATGCAATGCCAGGTGATGCACCTAAGATGATTGTGACGCCCCCAAAATTAGGTATACATCGCCCATCTTGGGTCGTCAGATACGAAGTACAGAATACAAATACAACTTACTAATACAACTGTCGTGTACAAGATGACAAAACATAAACTGTGAGTTTGAATACAAATATTATCTTCTAGAGAGTATTCATACTCAAAAGGAGTCCTCATTACATTTATTAGCACACTATTACATAGAATAGTGAGGACTACTAACTAATACTATCATTCGAACCATCACTCCGTTTCCCGACTTGCCCTAGCTACGTTCTCATTTCCTGAAGAGAACAGTGAAAGAAAGGGTGAGCTCAACTAGCCCAGTAAGAAATATTATGACTAAGATAATGCAGAATAAATTATCATTAGCCTTCAACAATGTTAAACTAATAAAATATAAGAGACATCAAGTTTAACTGCAGCGGAACAAGCAATCCATTAAAAGAGTCAAGTAGAAAATAAACTCTACTATCTTTTATGATTTAAAAGGTTTTTCAACACTGTTATCGCTGGGACTCAGCTTAATAAAATAATCCACATCATCGAATCACCCCTGCACTACGGCCAAGGATATTCGTATATTCATTAATGGTCATGATCATGCCAACACTGTCCATCAGTGCACTACGGGCCAATGAGGACTTTTACCACATCATTTGTAACATTACGGTCATGATTATACCGAATAATCCCTAGTCATAATCATACCAAGTCCATCTATGCACTACAGGCCATAGATGACTTTCAACATTTTATAAACATGAGGATGATGACAATGATATAAGAATTCAATAAAACAAGTTCAAGAATTAACAACGTCCAAATTGTCAACATGATACTGCTTTGTGGAGTAAAATTCAAGAATGATCAGGAGAATATTTTCATGAATAGATACTAGATGAAGCGTAAATGTCAAGGATATTTCACTAATTTCATGGAGTATAGAAGTCAAAGTTTTAATCAACTGAGTATAATAAAGAATGGAATAACAAAAGAAATCACCATGCATGCGATAGACCGCACAAACAGGTTATTCCAACAGAATAATAAATAATGGAACCAGGTCCGGCGTAAACGCACAGACAGGATATTCTGACAGAATAATAAATAATAGAACCAGGTCCGGCGTAAACGCACAGACAGGATATTCCGACAGAATAATAAATAATGGAACCAGGTCCGGTGTAAAACACATAGACAGGATGTTCCAATAGAATAATAACAAGACGGAACCAATTCCGGTGTAAAACACACAAACAGGATGTTCCAACAGAATAATAACAAAAACGGAACCAGGTCCGGTGTAAAACACACAGACAGGATGTTCCAACAGAATAATAGAAGAATGTCACTAAGTATAGGGTAGACCGCGTATACAGGTTATTCCAACAGAATAATAAGAAATGGAATAACAACAGTTCTCTTCATGAATAAGAAAGAATAACACCCCTTACCGTTTTAAAGAAGAGCTGAAATAAGGAAGTAGTTAAGTAGCAGAATACTCTTCTTCTCTCTCTCTATAGTTTCTCTCTATAGTTTCTCTCTCTAGAGTTCAGTGAATTCGTAAGAAATAATGAAGGAATGAGCTGCTATTTATAGAAAAATAGAATGCATAGTAACCAATCCATGAACGGTCTAGATTGATTACTTTAATCTGACGGTCCATATTTAAAGAAAAATCTTTTAAATAAAATATAATATCTTCTATTTATAGAATAACTTTAATAAAGTATTCTGTTTTATATAAAAAGATGTTTCTGTTTTATTACGTTAATAATACGAATAAAACAAAACGTCATTATCGCTAAATAATTCATATTATTAACTGACAATAATTGAATCAAACTGAGTGACTTCTCACATAAGCATTAATACTCAATACCGTGTGCTACTATGCAACCACACGTATTACTGTACTTTTACTACCGAGTAGTTCAACAGTAACAATGGTAAAACTTACGCCGTTATTTTTAATAAAATATTTTTGTCGTTTTCTCAATCCGACAATAATTCTGTTGTGGGGTCCACCAATGATTGTGTCGTTGTACGAATATTCCCTGTTAAAACGAATATTCCCCGACCAATCGAATATTATATAACAACTTGCGTACTTTACAAAATTTATAAATATTACCCACAACTATAACATTATATGAAATTAACTCCATAATATTCAAAAATGATATTTATAGAAAATTCATCTTTATTTATAAAAGTTGGGGTCTTACAACCTCCCCTTCTTATGAAATTTCGCCCTCAAAATTAGGGTACGTACCTAGTATGTCGAAGAGGTAAGGATACCTTGATTTTATTTCAGATTCTAACTCCCAAGTCATTTCCTCAACATCGTGGTTTCTCCACAAAACTTTGACTTGAGGTATAACCTTGGAGCGTAGAATATGTTCCTTCTTATCCAAGATTTGAACAGGAACTTCTTCATACGTCAAATCCTCCGCTATTTCGTTCGGTTCTAACTCAATAATGTGGTTCGGGTCTTCCACATATTTGCGTAACATGGATATGTGAAAAACGTTATGAACACGAGACATACTTGGCGGTAAAGCGAGTCTATAAGCCACAGTTCCTACTCGATCGAGGATTAAAAATGGACCGATGAATCGAGGATTGAGCTTTCCTCTCTTTCTAAATCTCGTAACTCCTTTCCATGGAGCAACACGTAAGAACACATGATCTCCTACATCAAATTTCACGTCCTTTCGATGAAGATCAGCATAACTCTTTTGTCGATCTTGTGAGGTTTTTATACGTTGTCGGATCGTTTGAATCTTTTCTGTAGTCATACGTACCAACTCCGGTCCCAACAACGTTGCTTCACCCACCTCATCCCAGCATACTGGAGAACGACATTTTCTTCCATACAATGCTTCGAATGGAGCCATGCCAATACTTGCTTGATAACTGTTGTTGTAGGAAAACTCCACCAATGGTAAGAACTTGTCCCAACTTCCCTTGAAGTCAAAGACACAGAGTCTTAATAGATCTTCTAGAGTTTGAATAGTCCTCTCTGATTGTCCGTCCGTCTGAGGATGATATGCCGAACTAAATCGTAAATCTGTGCCCATAGCTTTTTGTAAACTAACCCAAAATCGTGAAGTGAATCTTGGGTCTCGATCAGAAACTATGGATACTGGCATACCATGCAGTCTTACAATCTCGTTTATGTACATACGAGCAAGACGTTCAAGTGTATAAGTTTCTCGTATCGGTAAGAAATGAGCAGACTTGGTCAATCTATCAACAATGACCCAAATCGCATCAATACCTTGAGAAACCCTAGGAAGACCGGTAACAAAATCCATGGTAATGTGCTCCCACTTCCATTCTGGAATTTCAAGTGGTTGCAATGGACCTTTTGGTACTTGATGCTCCGCTTTGACTCGTTGACAAGTTAGACACCTTGAGATAAACAACGCTATCTCTCTCTTCATATTGCTCCACCAAAATGTATGACGAAGATCATGATACATTTTGGTACTTCCAGGATGGATTGCAAACGGTGTGTTGTGCGCCTCCATCATGATTTCATACTTTAAATCAGGGTTGTTAGGAACACAAAGTCTGGAGTTGACTCGAAGTATTCCTTCTTCATCGATTCTTGCTTCCGGCATAGCACCTTCTTGCACTTTCTTCCTCATACGCATCAGCTCCAGGTCTGTAGCTTGAGCAGCTTTAACTTTATCGATTAAAGTTGGTTCTACTCGTATATTCGCCATCATCACATGGGTCCCTGGAGTCTTTAACTCTATTTTCATCCTTTGCAAGTCACACAAAATGGACTTTTGTGTTGACAATATTGCACTCGTACTTGCATATGATCTTCTACTCAATGCGTCACCTACCACGTTCGCTTTTCCAGGATGGTATGATCATAATCTTTCAACAGTTCAAGCCAACGTCGTTGTCGCGGCTTTTATGATCCGTAAAGATCTCCACCTTCTCCCCATACAAGTAATGCCTCCAAATTTTAAGTGCAAAGACAACAGCTGCCAACTCTAGATCATGAGTAGGATAATTCCTCTCATATTCCTTGAGTTGTCTTGATGCATAGGCTCTGACTTTTCCATGTTGCATGAGAACGCATCCCAACCCTTTGCTCGAAGCATCACTGTAGATGACAAATCCCTCCGAGCCAGATGGTATTGTTAGAACAGGTGCTGAAATGAGTCTCCTCTTGAGTTCTTGAAAACTCTGCTCACATTCTTCGCTCCAACCGAACTTTGTATCTTTCCGAGTCAGCTGAGTTAATGGAGTAGCGATTCGAGAAAATCCTTCCACGAATCTCCGATAATAACCAGCTAAACCAAGAAAGCTACGTACTTCGGTCACTGATTTAGGTTGCTCCCAGCTTTGAATAGCTTCAATCTTTGCCGGGTCAACCGATAATCCACGACTTGATACTACGTGCCCAAGGAATGCTACCTCCTCCAGCCAGAACTCGCATTTCTTCAACTTGGCATAAAGCTTGTATTCACGAAGCTTTTGGAGTACCAGCCTCAAGTGTTGCTCATGATCTTCACGGCTTTTGGAATAAATAAGGATGTCATCAATAAAGACGACCACAAAGTGATCCAAATATTCCTTGAATACCCGGTTCATCATATCCATGAAGGCAGCAGGAGCATTAGTCAATCCAAAGGACATGACTAGGAATTCATAATGCCCGTACCGAGTTCTAAAAGCCATCTTTGGAATATCCTCAGTTCTAACCTTCAGCTGATGATATCCAGAACGAAGATCGATCTTTGAAAAGAATTGTGCTCCTTGCAACTGGTCAAACAGGTCATCAATACGTGGCAATGGGTACCTATTTTTGATGGTGACATGATTCAACTCTCGATAATCAATACAAAGTCGCATACTTCCATCTTTCTTCTTCACGAATAGAACAGGAGCACCCCAAGGAGAAGTACTAGGACGAATAAAGCCAATGTCTAACAATTCCTGCAGTTGGATCTTTAACTCCTGAAGTTCAATAGGAGCCATTCGAAATGGGGCTTTGGAAATGGGTTTTGTACCGGGTTCAAGGTCGATACAAAATTCAATTTCACGCTCTGGGGGTAGGCCAGGAAGTTCTTCTGGAAATACGTCAGGAAATTTATTAACAACAGAAATATCATTCAAAGCTGACGTATTTTTGTTTAGATCTGTGACATGAGCTAAGAAAGCTTGACATCCGTTTTTCAATAAACGAATAGCTTTATGGCTTGAGATGACAGCGATTGATTTTAATGGTTTGGTTGCTTGAATTCGCATAATAGGTCGATTAGGAATATGAAAGCTAACAACCTTACGAAAACAATCAATTTTTGCATAATGAGTAGTTAACCAATCAATCCCTAGAATCACGTCAAATGCAAGTATTTTTAATGAAATAAGATCGACAGGTAATGTGTGGGTACCAACTTGAACCAAACAAGACTTATAAATCGTGGATGTAATGAAGGTTTCTCCCAATGGAGTTTCAACTGCTAAGTCAAAGTCTAATTTCTCCGGAATCAAATTTAATCGATGAGCGCAAGTGGGAGAAATAAAAGAATGGATAGAACCGGTATCAAATAAAGTATAGACTTCGTTAGAGTTTATGATAAGCTTACCTGTGATGACCTCATTCGGGTTCCTTGCTTTCTGGGAGGTCACAACAAATGCTCTCCCTTGCCCTACCGGTTTTGACTTTTCTTGGACGGCCTTTGGTGCCTCCATCCTAGCTGAATTTGTCTTCGGTAAACGACAAAATCGGGCTAAATGACCTTCTCTTCCACAATTATAACATGCTTTGGACGGCATCGCGCAGTTTGGACTGATGTGCCCCTCCCCTCCGCATTTGAAACATATGATAGGTGGTCGTTCTCCTTCCTTAACGACAGGTGCTGGTGCTGATTACCAGCACCTGTCGTTAAGGAACGACCGAAGTGGTAACCATTTCTGGCCTGTTGATTCCCTCCACGCTTGTTGTCACCGCTTCGATGACTGCTTTCACTGGTATTATCATTTTACCGGCTGCTCTCTTTTGGTTTCGTTGTCTCGTTATCGCGCTCCACCAACTGAGCCCTATTTACAACATCTGAATACAAACACAGTTTATGAGAAACAAGATGTTGACGTATCTCCGGCTTCAAACCTCTTAAAAATATTCGTGTCATTCGCTCTTCATTATCCACCAAGTGGGACGCAAACCGGGACAACTCAGCAAACTTGGCTTCGTACTGCGATACGGTCATGTTGTTTTGCTCCAACTTAATAAATTCCACCTCCTTCATGTGACGAATACTTTCAGGAAAGTATTTGTTGTTGAACAGCTTTTGGAACTTCTCCCAAGACATCTTCAGTGCGGCAGGTTGAGTACGCTTTATCGATTCCCACCAGTAATCTGCCTCTCCTCGCAACATAAAGGCGGCAAAGGGAACCTTTTGCTCCTCGGAGCAACCCAAGACATCAAATATCTTGGTGATCTGTTTTATCCATGTTTCAGCTACAAGTGGTTTGGGTTCCCCCTTAAACTCCGGTGGTCCCAGCTCCTTAAACTGTTTAGCGGTGACCGCCTGAGAGTTTCCAGTATTTCCACCTACGTTGTGGACAGGAGCCGCTTTCACCTGCTGTTGCATGAATTGCATAAAACCTCTGAACATTTCATCATTCATCATCTGGTCAGTGTTGTTGTTTGTATGAGGATTGTCACCTTCCTGATGAACATTATCCTGATTATTGATATGTGGTGAATCAATAGTCGCCTGTGCTCCATTGCTATTCTCAACATTCTCAGATGCCATTTTCAGATACTGCCACAAAATAAAAGTTAATTGATATGTCATATATTATCCTTATATTATGACCGACCAATTAAATACCATGCAAATAAACTTAGGTAGGTCATACTAGCGAAGGAATTCCCCGTCTCTCCCCTCCTAGTTCTATTCTCACATCTTAGCCAGGGATCATATCCTTAAGCTCTGATACCAACTGTGACGCCCCCAAAATTAGGTATACATCACCCATCTTGGGTCGTCAGATATGAAGTACAGAATACAAATACAACTTACTAATACAACTGTCGTGTACAAGATGACAAAACATAAACTGTGAGTTTGAATACAAATATTATCTTCTAGAGAGTATTCATACTCAAAAGGAGTCCTCATTACATTTATTAACACACTATTACATAGAATAGTGAGGACTACTAACTAATACTATCATTCGAACCATCACTCCGTTCCCCGACTTGCCCCAGCTACGTTCTCATTTCCTGAAGAGAACAGTGAAAGAAAGGGTGAGCTCAACTAGCCCAGTAAGAAATATTATGACTAAGATAATGCAGAATAAATTATCATTAGCCTTCAACAATGTTAAACTGATAAAATATAATAGACATCAAGTTTAACTGCAGCGGAATAAGCAATCCATTAAAAGAGTCAAGTAGAATATAAACTCTACTATCTTTTATGATTTAAAAGGTTTTTCAACACTGTTATCGCTGGGACTCAGCTTAATAAAATAATCTACATCATCGAATCACCCCTGCACTACGGCCAAGGATATTCGTATATTCATTAATGGTCATGATCATGCCAACACTGTCCATCAGTGCACTACGGGCCAATGAGGACTTTTACCACATCATTTGTAACATTACGGTCATGATTATACCGAATAATCCCTGGTCATAATCATACCAAGTCCATCTATGCACTACAGGCCACAGATGACTTTCAACATTTTATAAACATGAGGATGATGACAATGATATAAGAATTCAATAAAACAAGTTCAAGAATTAACAACGTCCAAATTGTCAACATGATACTGCTTTGTGGAGTAAAATTCAAGAATGATCAGGAGAATATTTTCATGAATAGATACTAGATGAAGCGTAAATGTTAAGGATATTTCACTAATTTCATGGAGTATAGAAGTCAAAGTTTTAATCAACTGAGTATAATAAAGAATGGAATAACAAAAGAAATCACCATGCATGCGATAGACCGCACAGACAGGTTATTCCAACAGAATAATAAATAATGGAACCAGGTCCGGCGTAAACGCACAGACAGGATATTCCGACAGAATAATAAATAATGGAACCAGGTCCGGTGTAAAACACACAAACAGGATTTTCCAACAGAATAATAATAAAAACGGAACCAGGTCCGGTGTAAAACACACAGACAGGATGTTCCAACAGAATAATAATAAAAACGGAACCAGGTCCGGTGTAAAACACACAGACAGGATGTTCCAACAGAATAATAATAAAAACGGAACCAGGTCCGGTGTAAAACACACAGACAGGATGTTCCAACAAAATAATAGAAGAATGTCACCAAGTATAGGGTAGACCGCGTATACAGGTTATTCCAACAGAATAATAAGAAATGGAATAACAACAGTTCTTTTCATGAATAAGAAAGAATAACACCCTTTACCGTTTTAAAGAAGAGCTGAAATAAGGAAGTAGTTAAGTAGCAGAATACTCTTCTTCTCTCTCTCTATAGTTTCTCTCTATAGTTTCTCTCTCTAGAGTTCAGTGAATTCGTAAGAAATAATGAAGGAATGAGCTGCTATTTATAGAAAAATAGAATGCATAGTAACTAATCCATGAACGGTCCAGATTGATTACTTTAATCTGACGGTCCATATTTAAAGAAAAATCTTTTAAATAAAATATAATATGTTCTATTTATAGAATAACTTTAATAAAGTATTCTGTTTTATATAAAAAGATGTTTCTGTTTTATTACGTTAATAATACGAATAAAACAAAACGTCATTATCGCTAAATAATTCATATTATTAACTGACAATAATTGAATCAAACTGAGTGACTTCTCACATAAGCATTAATACTCAATACCGTGTGCTACTATGCAACCACACGTATTACTGTACTTTTACTACCGAGTAGTTCAACAGTAACAATGGTAAAACTTCCGCCGTTGTTTTTAATAAAATATTTTTGTCATTTTCTCAATCCGACAATAATTCTGCTGTGGAGTCCACCAATGATTGTGTCGTTGTACGAATATTCCCTGTTAAAACGAATATTCCCCGACCAATCGAATATTATATAACAACTTGCGTACTTTGCAAAATTTATAAATATTACCCACAACTATAACATTATATGAAATTAACTCCATAATATTCAAAAATGATATTTATAGAAAATTCATCTTTATTTATAAAAGTTGGGGTCTTACAATGATTATCACCGATCAGGATCCGGCTATGACAAATGCCATCTCACAGATCCTTCCTAATACATTTCAGAATGCATTTGGAATTCAGAGCCTGTGGAAGCGTTTGACTTCACTTGGGTGGAGCTGATGAAGAAAAGTGGGTTGAATGATAATAAATGGCTACAATCAATGTATGACATCCATTCTAAATGGGTACCTGCACATGTGAATCTGTTTTCTAAGCTGGCATGTAAAGTAGTCAACGAGCGGAGAGTTCTCATTCATTTTTTAAGAAATTTGTTTCTAAAACAAATTCTTTAGTGGATTTTATGATTCATTTTGGTTGGGGCCTTCAGCATCAACGACATGTAGAGTTGGTGGCAGATAACAAAGACTTGATAGAGAGGCCGAAAATGAAAATTGGCCATGACTTCTTAATTCAAATGGTCGACATTTATACACACTCTATATATTATAAATTTGAAGATGAGTTGTGTGAAAGCTTGAATTATAGGTTTGAACTTATGAAGAAAGATGTCAACTACCATGTATATAAGATTTATCAAAGAAATGTCAGCAAGTTTAAAGTAAGAGAAATTCATTGTGACAAATCTTTGGATTATGCAACATGTACTTGCAAAAGGTTTCAGAGTTCGGGGATCTTATGTCGACACGTGATAGCTTACTTGATTAAGTATCATGACCTTGATAAATTGCCTACAAAATACATTCTGCAGAGGTGGACAAAGACGGCAAAATCTAGTGGTGTAATTGATGATAATGGTGTGACGATAAAATATGACAAGCCATACTTACTCTTGCGGAGTCAATTGATTCAACATTCTTTAGCTTTGTTTAATAGGGCTCTCACAAATGAAGAAGCCACAAATGTTTTAAAAGAATGTTTAGGAAATACGGATGAAAAGATCAATCAAATTATTGGAAAGAATGGTTCAAAAACAAACAATGAAATGGAGTGTGGTGGGATGAGTGTCTCTAAGTCAGTAAACATGACTTCTGTGACGCCCCCAAAATTAAGTATACGTCACCCATCTTGGGTCGCCACTTACATGGTACAGAATACAAATACAACTTACTAATACAACTGTCGTGTACAATACGACAAAACATAAACTGTGAGTTTGAATACAAATATTATCTTCTAGAGAGTATTCATACTCAAAAGGAGTCCTCATTACATTTATTAACACACTATTACATAGAATAGTGAGGACTACTAACTAATACTATCATTCGGACCATCACTCCGTTCCCCGACTTGCCCCAGCTACGTTCTCATTTCCTGAAGAGAACAGTGAAAGAAAGGGTGAGCTCAACTAGCCCAGTAAGAAATATTATGACTAAGATAATACAGAATAAATATTATGACTAATATAATACAGAATAAATTATCATTAGCCTTAAACAATGTTAAACTGATAAAATATAATAGACATCAAGTTTAACTGCAGCGGAACAAGCAATCCGTTAAAAGAGTCAAGTAGAAAATAAACTCTACTATCTTTTATGATTTAAAAGGTTTTTCAACACTGTGATCGCTGGGACTCAGCTTAATAAAATAATCCACATCATCGAATCACCCCTGCACTACGGCCAAGGATATTCGTATATTCATTAATGGTCATGATCATGCCAACAACTGTCCATCAATGCACTACGGGCCAATGAGGACTTTTACCACATCATTTGTAACATTACGGTCATGATTACACCGAATAATCCCTGGTCATAATCATACCAAGTCCATCTATGCACTACAGGCCACAGATGACTTTCAACAGAATATAAACATGAGGATGATGACAATGATATAAGAATTCAATAAAACAAGTTCAAGAATTAATTTATCCAAGAATTAACAACGTCCAAATTGTCAACATGATACTGCTTTGTGGAGTAAAATTCAAGAATGCTTAGAAGAATATTTTCATGAAAAAATACTGGATGAAACGCAATTATCAAGGATATTCCACAAATTTCATGGAGTATAGAAGTCAAAACCTAACCAACTGAGTACAATAAAGAATGGAATAACAAAAGAAATCACCATGCATGCGATAGACCGCACAGACAGGTTATTCCAACAGAATAATAAATAATGGAACCAGGTCCGACGTAAACGCACAGACAGGATATTCCGACAGAATAATAAATAATGGAACCAGGTCCGGCGTAAACGCACAGACAAGATATTCCGACAGAATAATAAATAATGGAACCAGGTCCGGCGTAAACGCACAGACAGAATATTCCAACAGAATAATAAATAATAGAACCAGGTCCAGTGTAAAACACACAGACAGGATGTTCCAACAGAATAATAGAAGAATGTCACCAAGTATAGGGTAGACCGCGTATACAGGTTATTCTAACAGAATAATAAGAAATGGAATAACAACAGTTCTCTTCATGAATAAGAAAGAATAACACCCCTTACCGTTTTAAAGAAGAGCTGAAATAAGGAAGTAGTTAAGTAGCAGAATACTCTTCTTCTCTCTCTCTATAGTTTCTCTCTATAGTTTCTCTCTCTAGAGTTCAGTGAATTCGTAAGAAATAATGAAGGAATAAGCTGCTATTTATAGAAAAATAGAATGCATAGTAACTAATCCATGAACGGTCCAGATTGATTACTTTAATCTGACGGCCCATATTTAAAGAAAAATCTTTTAAATAAAATATAATATATTCTATTTATAGAATAACTTTAATAAAGTATTCTGTTTTATATAAAAAGATGTTTCTGTTTTATTACGTTAATAATACGAATAAAATAAAACGTCATTATCGCTAAATAATTCATATTATTAACAGACAATAATTGAATCAAACTGAGTGACTTCTCACATAAGCATTAATAATCAATACCGTGTGCTACTATGCAACCACACGTATTACTGTACTTTTACTACCGAGTAGTTCAACAGTAACAATGGTAAAACTTCCGCCGTTATTTTTAATAAAATATTTTTGTCGTTTTCTCAATCCGACAATAATTTCATTGTGGGGTCCACCAATGATTGTGCCGTCGTACGAATATTCCCCGACAAAAAGAATATTTCCCGACCAAACGAATATTATATGACAACTTGGATACTTTACAAAATTTATAAATACTACCCATAACTATTATATCAAATCCACACCATAATATAAAAAAAAATTATTTCGAGAAAAATTAAATATTTATTCATAAAATCTGGGGTTTCACAATCTCCCCTCCTTATAGAATTTCGCCCTCGAAATTTACGTACGTACTTGGTATGCCGAACATGTGAGGATACCTTGACTTCACTTTAAATTCTAACTCTTGAGGTATAACCTTTAAGCATCAAATATGATCCTTTTTATCCAAGATGTTAACACGTATCTCCTCATACGTTAAATCTTTTGCTATCTCGTCCGGTTCTAAATTAATAATGTGGTTCGGGTCGTCCACATATTTATGTAACATCGATACGTAAAAAAAAATATTCTGAACACGCAACATACTTGGCGGTAAAACGAGTCTATAGGCCACAGTTCCTACTTCATCGAGGATTTCAAATGGGCCAATTAAATCGAGAGTTGAGATTTCCTCTCTTCGTCGATTCTTGCTTCTAGAATAACGCCCTCTTGAACCTTCTTCTTCACATTTATCAGCTCTGAGTATGTAGCTTGAGTGGCTTTAACTTTATCGATTAAAATCGATTCTAATCATATATTCGTTATCTTCACGTGGGTTCGTATATTTGCACTTGTAACCGCATACGATCTTCTACTCAACGCATCAGCTACCACGTTCGCTTTTTCACGATGGTATGGTATGATCATAATCTTTAACAGCTCGAGCCAACGTCTTTGGCGCATGTTACGTTCGCTTTAGTTGAATAAATATTTGAGGGTTTAAGAAATGGGTTTTGTACTGGGGTCAATACAAAATTCGATTTCACGCTCTAGGGGTAAGCTAAGAAGTCTTCAAGAATACATCAGGAAATTTATTAACAATAGAAATATCATTCAAAACTGTGACTCTCGTCCAAGACTTGGATAACACGTCACATTGATATCTATTAACTTGTCACCGTTATTCACAACGTCCCCTACCGAAAGTCTGGCTTCGGTACATTCCACACAAGAAAGTCAACAACGAAAGGATCGGGGCTCTTTATTTATGGCTTGATATGACAATGATTGACTTTAGTGGTTTGGTTACTTTGAATCCGCATAACAGGGTGGTTAGGAGTATGAAAGCTAACAACCTTACGAGAAGCATGATAAGTAGTGAACCAATCGTTTCAAAAAATCACATCAAAGGCAAGTATTTTCAAAGAGATAAGATCGACAGGTAACGTGAAAGTGTTGATTTGAACAAGATTTATAAATAGTAGAGGTAATGAAAATTTCTCCCAACTGACTTTAAACAGACATATCAAAGTCTAAACATTGAACACAACTAGGTGAAATAAAAGAGTGAGTAGAACCAGTATCTAACACGGTATAAACTTCGCAAGAGTTTATGACTAACATACCCGTGATAATTTTATTCAAGTTCCTCGTCACGAAAAAAAAAACGCTTTCTCTTAAACTACTGGCTTTGGCTTTTCTGGGACGGTCTTTGGTGCCTCCAGCCTATCTGAACTTGTCTTCGGTGAACGACAAAATCGGGCTAAGTGACCTTCTCTTCCACAATTATAGCATGCTTTGGATGGCATCGCGCAGTTTGGACTGATGTGTCCCTCCCCTCCGCATTTGAAGCATATGATAGGTGGTCGTTCTCCTTCCTTAACAACGGGTGCTGGTGCTGACGTCTTTCCATCATTGTTGAATTTCCTCTTCTTGAAATGTCCATTCTTATTGTTTTGACCATGATTACCATTGAAGTGGTTACCATTTCTGGCATGTTGATTCCCTCCATGCTTATTGTCACCGCTTTGATGACTGTTATCACCAGTATTATCATTTTTCTGGCTGCTCTCTTTTGGTTGCGTTGACTCGTTATCGCGCTCCACTAACTGAGCCCTATTCACAACATCTGAATACAAACACAGTTTATGAGAAATAAGATATTGACGTATCTCCGGTTTCAAACCTCTTAAAAACATCCGCGTCATTCTCTCTTCATTATCCACCAAGTGGGATGCAAATCGGGACAACTCGGCAAACTTGGCTTCGTACTGCGACACGGTCATGTTGTTTTGCTCCAACTTGATAAATTCCACCTCCTTCATGTGACGAATACTTTCGGGAAAGTACTTGTCATTGAACAGTTCTTGGAACTTCTCCCAAGACATCTTGAGTGCGTCAAGCTGGGTACGTTTTACAGATTCCCACCAGTAATCTGCCTCTTCACGCAACATAAAAGTGGCAAAGGGAACCTTTTGCTCCTCGGAGCATCCCAAGACATCAAATATCTTGGTGATCTGCTTTAACCACGTCTCCGCCTTAAGTGGTTCTGACTTTCCCAAAAACTCCGGTGGTCCTAGCTCCTTGAATTGCTTAGCGGTGACCAACCGTGGGTTCTCATTGTTTCCTCCTTCATTTTGGATAGGAGCCGCTCTCGCCCGTTGTTGCATGAATTACTCCTTGAACTGCTTAGCGGTGACCGTCCGAGAGTTATTTTGTTGTTGCATGAATTGCATAAAGTCTCTGACCATCCCATCATTCACCATTTCATCGGTGTTATTATTTTCATGAGGATTATTGTCCTCTGGTTGCACATTACCCTGAGCATTTATCGTTGGTGATTCAATGGTCTCATGTGCTTCATTGATTATCTCAACATTTTCGGATGCCATTTGCAAATACTGCAACAAAACAAGGGTTAATTAACATATAACATATTATCCATATACTTTGACCGACCAATTAAATACCAAATAAACTTAGGTAGGTCATACTAGCGAAGGAATTCCCCGTCTCTCCCCTCCTAGTTCTATTCTCACATCTTAGCCAGGGATCATATCCCTAAGCTCTGATACCAACTGTGACGCCCCCAAAATTAAGTATACGTCACCCATCTTGGGTCGCCACTTACATGGTACAGAATACAAATACAACTTACTAATACAACTGTCGTGTACAATACGACAAAACATAAACTGTGAGTTTGAATACAAATATTATCTTCTAGAGAGTATTCATACTCAAAAGGAGTCCTCATTACATTTATTAACACACTATTACATAGAATAGTGAGGACTACTAACTAATACTATCATTCGGACCATCACTCCGTTCCCCGACTTGCCCCAGCTACGTTCTCATTTCCTGAAGAGAACAGTGAAAGAAAGGGTGAGCTCAACTAGCCCAGTAAGAAATATTATGACTAAGATAATACAGAATAAATTATCATTAGCCTTCAACAATGTTAAACTGATAAAATATAATAGACATCAAGTTTAACTGCAGCGGAACAAGCAATCCATTAAAAGAGTCAAGTAGAAAATAAACTCTACTATCTTTTTTGATTTAAAAGGTTTTTCAACACTGTGATCGCTGGGACTCAGCTTAATAAAATAATCCACATCATCGAATCACCCCTGCACTACGACCAAGGATATTCGTATATTCATTAATGGTCATGATCATGCCAACAACTGTCCATCAATGCACTACGGGCCAATGAGGACTTTTACCACATCATTTGTAACATTACGGTCATGATTACACCGAATAATCCCTGGTCATAATCATACCAAGTCCATCTATGCACTACAGGCCACAGATGACTTTCAACAGAATATAAACATGAGGATGATGACAATGATATAAGAATTCAATAAAACAAGTTCAAGAATTAATTTATCCAAGAATTAATAACGTCCAAATTATCAACATGATACTGCTTTGTGGAGTAAAATTCAAGAATGCTTAGAAGAATATTTTCATGAAAAGATACTGGATGAAACGCAATTATCAAGGATATTCCACAAATTTCATGGAGTATAGAAGTCAAAACTTAACCAACTGAGTACAATAAAGAATGGAATAACAAAAGAAATCACCATGCATGCGATAGACCGCACAGACAGGTTATTCCAACAGAATAATAAATAATGGAACCAGGTCCGACGTAAACGCACAGACAGGATATTCCGACAGAATAATAAATAATGGAACCAGGTCCGGCGTAAACGCACAGACAGGATATTCTGACAAAATAATAAATAATGGAACCAGGTCCAGCGTAAACGCACAGACAGGATATTCCAACAGAATAATAAATAATAGAACCAGGTCCGGTGTAAAACACACAGACAGGATGTTCCAACAGAATAATAGAAGAATGTCACCAAGTATAGGGTAGACCGCGTATACAGGTTATTCTAACAAAATAATAAGAAATGGAATAACAACAGTTCTCTTCATGAATAAGTAAGAATAACACCCCTTACCGTTTTAAAGAAGAGCTGAAATAAGGAAGTAGTTAAGTAGCAGAATACTCTTCTTCTCTCTCTCTATAGTTTCTCTCTATAGTTTCTCTCTCTAGAGTTCAGTGAATTCGTAAGAAATAATGAAGGAATAAGCTGCTATTTATAGAAAAATAGAATGCATAGTAACTAATCCATGAACGGTCCAGATTGATTACTTTAATATGACGGTCCATATTTAAAGAAAAATCTTTTAAATAAAATATAATATATTCTATTTATAGAATAACTTTAATAAAGTATTCTGTTTTATATAAAAAGATGTTTCTGTTTTATTACGTTAATAATACGAATAAAACAAAACGTCATTATCGCTAAATAATTCATATTATTAACTGATAATAATTGAATCAAACTGAGTGACTTCTCACATAAGCATTAATAATCAATACCGTGTGCTACTATGCAACCACACGTATTACTGTACTTTTACTACCGAGTAGTTCAACAGTAACAATGGTAAAACTTCCGCCGTTATTTTTAATAAAATATTTTTGTCGTTTTCTCAATCCGACAATAATTTCGTTGTGGGGTCCACCAATGATTGTGCCGTCGTACGAATATTCCCCGACAAAAAGAATATTTCCCGACCAAACGAATATTATATGACAACTTGGATACTTTACAAAATTTATAAATACTACCCATAACTATTATATCAAATCCACACCATAATATAAAAAAAAATTATTTCGAGAAAAATTAAATATTTATTCATAAAATCAGGGGTTTCACAACTTCTACTTTTGATCATAGTTACATTGAGCCGAACCAAGTGCGAGCAAAAGGGTGTGCCAAAAGGCTAAAGGGTGGCAAAGAAAAGGCTTTGGGGAAACAAAAAAATCCCAAGGTTAGACGTTGTCATGGATGTGGCAAAGTTGGTGTGACACACGATAAAATAAACTGCCCGGTGCTTAATAATCGGTAAACAAGTTGACTTATTTTAACTTTGCAACCAATTTAAATTTGATTTTGCTAATTGTTTAAATTTGACTTTGCTATTTGTTTAAATGTAGAACTGGAGCATCAAATGATGATGCTACTCAGGATCCATATGTAAATGATGATAGTGATTCACCCACAGGTACAACTGACATTGCTATAACAACATTTGTGTATCTATATTTTTGTATTAATTTGTATTTTTTTTTTACATAGTGGACTTCAGAATTGCACTAATCATGGAAGTGACTATACTTGGGATGCTTCAGAATTTTAAAATTATAGTAATCATGGGAGTGATATGTGATAATTTGTATTTGTCCAGTTTATTGATTATGTTTATCTTGTTTAAAAGCTTGGGATATGTTTAACAGATTTTAAAGCATTTGTAGTTAGGATAAATCTTGACAGGTGATCTTGACAAATTAACTTGTGGAATTTATCTAACAGAATCATTTCTTTTTCTTGACAGAAATGATAGTGATACTAACTAGCAGAATTATTTCTTTTTCTTTTCAATACAGTGAGTCATAGTGTTGAAGTTTGTTTGTGTGACTCGTAGTGTTAAAGTTGCTTATTTGTGTGGCTCATAATGTTGAAGTTTATTGTTCAAGAGTTGCATCATGCAGTGAAAATGTTAGTTCCCATATGGAAGGTTTTGTGTGCGGTTGTAGATTGTAGAGAAAATGTTGGCTCGTCTGCATGAGATGGTGAATTAGTGTAATTGTTTTTGTAATGTTCAAATTAGGCTTGGACAATTCCTTCACTTTGGGAAATTAATCACCACTTAGTTCAACCCCCTCACTTTGATCATCATTCACATTCCTTTGCTAACTTATTGGCAGTTGTTAGAAAATAACATAAAAGGCTTTTGTTTTGTCCCTTATACAAAAGAAGGTAAATATTTCATTCATTTGCTAACTTATTTGCAGTTGTTACAAATGGAGACTACCATCCAACTAAATGTGAGATCTAGTCAATAACAAGAATGATCTAAGAATAATGTAGAACTGTTTGTTTATTAATTATTGTTCAATGGCTAATAAAGGAACAATTGCCATTGTATCATTCATTTTATGGGTGTGTATTTATGAGCATAGAACAACTTATTACAAATATTTAGTTCTGGAAACAACAGAAGAACAATGGAAAAGGCTTAATTAATTAATTTTAATTGAAATACAATAAATGATACTTGAATGAAAAAGTAAGTTATATATAAGCTCGATAAGTCAACTAGTTTTTCATTGTACATTGCTCTCGTATCAAATAGAAACTAAATACTTGAAACTTTAAGTACATGAGATTTCAATTCATCCACTACTACAAAATAATAAATAGACAACGCTTAAGCCACAATGTTTTTATAAAAAACGTTGTGGTATTTTTTTCCGCAACGCTTTTTAACAAAACGTTGTAGATATGAAAAAACGTTATCTATTTAAAAAGGGCATTTTTTAATTTTAACTAGATAACGTCTTTTTTAAAAAACGTTATGTATCTAAAAAACACGGAGCTCAAAAAAAACGCAGAACTGAATTTGAAATTAAAATAAAACGCAACACTCTCTTTTGTAGCCCAAAACCCTAGCCTCTCTTTTTGCTCATTCCCAAATCTGTCCTGATCTCGTCTCTGCTTCTCACCACGCCGCCCCAGCTCCGGCCGTCGACTTCTCCACCGTCATTCTAAACATGGTGGACTGTCTCTCTTAAGTTAGCAGCGGCAGCACAGTGAGTAAGCCAAAAGGGACGTGTTGTTCTGGCCACCACCAAAATCCATCCAATGTGCCGGCAACATTGCTAAATCCATCCATGTCATCTCAACACCAGCGAGCCCAATCGAAACTTAACTTTCGCCTTCTGAAAGACCTAGATCTGGCCTCCGATGTAAGACCTCAACTTTTATAAATAAAGATGAATTTTCTATAAATATCATTTTTGAATATTATGGAGTTAATTTGATATAATGTTATAGTTGTGGGTAATATTTATAAATTTTGCAAAGTACGCAAGTTGTTATATAATATTCGATTGGTCGGGGAATATTCGTTTTAACAGGGAATATTCGTACAACGACACAATCATTGGTGGACCCCACAACAGAATTATTGTCGGATTGAGAAAACGACAAAAATATTTTATTAAAAATAACGGCGGAAGTTTTACCATTGTTACTGTTGAACTACTCGGTAGTAAAAGTACAGTAATACGTATAGTTGCATAGTAGCACACGATATTGATTATTAATGCTTATGTGAGAAGTCACTCAGTTTGATTCAATTATTGTCAGTTAATAATATGAATTATTTAGCGATAATGACGTTTTGTTTTATTCGTATTATTAACGTAATAAAACAAAAACATCTATTCATATAAAATAGAATACTTTATTAAAGTTTTTCTATAAATAGAATATATTATATTTTATTTAAAAGATTTTTCTTTAAATATGGACCGTCAGATTAAAGTAATCAATCTGGACCGTTCATGGATTAATTACTATGCATTTTATTTTTCTATAAATAGCAGCTCATTCCTTCATTATTTCTTACGAATTCACTGAACTCTAGAGAGAGAAACTATAGAGAGAGAGAAGAAGAGTATTCTGCTACTTAACTACTTCCTTATTTCAGCTCTTCTTTAAAACAGTAAGGGGTGTTATTCTTTCTTATTCATGAAGAGAACTGTTGTTATTCCATTTCTTATTATTCTGTTGGAATAACCTGTATACGCGGTCTACCCTATACTTGGTGACATTCTTCTATTATTCTGTTGGAATATCCTGTCTGTGTGTTTTACACTGGACCTGGTTCCGTTTTTATTATTATTCTGTTGGAACATCCTATCTGTGTGTTTTACACCGGACCTGGTTCCGTCTTGTTATTATTCTGTTGGAACATCCTGTCTATGTGTTTTACACCGAACCTGATTCCATTATTTATTATTCTATCGGAATATCCTGTCTGTGCGTTTACGCCGGACCTGGTTCCATTATTTATTATTCTGTCGGAATATCTTGTCTGTGCGCTTACGCCGGACCTGGTTCTATTATTTATTATTCTGTTGGAATAACCTGTCTGTGCGGTCTATCGCATGCCGGGTGATTTCTTTTGTTATTCCATTCTTTATTATACTCAGTTTGTTAAGTTTTGACTTCTATACTCCATGAAATTTGTGGAATATCCTTGATAATTGCGTTTCATCCAGTATCTTTTTCTGAAAATATTCTTCTAAGCATTCTTGAATTTTACTCCACAAAGCAGTATCATGTTGACAATTTGGACGTTGTTAATTCTTGGATAAATTAATTCTTGAACTTGTTTTATTGAATTCTTATATCATTGTCATCATCCTCATGTTTATAAAATGTTAAAAGTCATCTGTGGCCTGTAGTGCATAGATGGACTTGATATGATTATGACCAGGGATTATTCGGTATAATCATGACCGTAATGTTACAAATGATGTGGTAAAAGTCCTCATTGGCCCGTAGTGCATTGATGGACAGTTGTTGGCATGATCATGACCATTAATGAATACACGAATATCCTTGGCCGTAGTGCAGGGGTGATTCGATGATGTGGATTATTTTATTAAGCTGAGTCCCAGCGATAACAGTGTTGAAAAACCTTTTAAATCATAAAAGATAGTAGAGTTTATATTCTACTTGACTCTTTTAATGGATTGCTTATTCCGCTGCAGTTAAACTTGATGTCTATTATATTTTATCAGTTTAATATTGTTGAAGGCTAATGATAATTTATTCTGCATTATCTTAGTCATAATATTTCTTACTGGGCTAGTTAAGCTCACCCTTTCTTTCACTGTTCTCTTCAGGAAATGAGAACGTAGCTGGGGCAAGTCGGGGAACGGAGTGATGGTTCGAATGATAGTATTAGTTAGTAGTCCTCACTATTCTATGTAATAGTGTGTTAATAAATGGAATGAGGACTCCTTTTGAGTATGAATACTCTCTAGAAGATAATATTTGTATTCAAACTCGCAGTTTATGTTTTGTCGTATTGTACACGACAGTTGTATTAGTAAGTTGTATTTGTATTCTGTACTTTGTATCTGACGACCCAAGATGGGTGATGTATACCTAATTCTTGGGGCGTCACAGTTGGTATCAGAGCTTAGGGATATGATCCCTGGCTAAGATGTGAGAATAGAACTAGGATGGGAGAGACGGGGAATTCCTTCGCTAGTATGACCTACCTAAGTTTATTTGCATGGTATTTAATTGGTCGGTCATAATATAAGGATAATATATGACATATCAATTAACTTTTATTTTGTGACAGTATCTGAAAATGGCATCTGAGAATGTTGAGAATAGCAATGGAGCACAGGCGACTGTTGATTCACCACATATCAATAATCAGGATAATGTGCATCAGGAAGGTGACAATCCTTATGCAAACAACAACACTGACCAGATGATGAATGATGAAATGTTCAGAAACTTTATGCAGTTCATGCAACCGCAGGCGAGAGCAGCTCATGTCCAAAATATAGGTGGAAATACTGAAAACTCTCGGACGGTCACCGCTAAACAGTTCAAGGAGCTGGGACCACCAGAGTTTAAGGGAGAGCCAAAACCACTTATAGCGGAAACATGGATAAAGCAGATTACCAAGATATTTGATGTCTTGGGATGCTCCGAGGAGCAAAAGGTTCCCTTTACCGCCTTTATGTTGCGAGGAGGGGAATATTACTGGTGGGAATTGATTAAGCGTACTCAACCTGCCGCATTGAAGATGTCTTGGGAGAAGTTTCAAGAGCTGTTCAACGGCAAATACTTTCCTGAAAGTATTCGTCACATGAAGGAGGTGGAATTTATCAAGTTGGAGCAAAACAACATGACCGTGTCGCAGTACGAAGCCAAGTTTGCTGAGTTGTCCCGGTTTGCGTCCCACTTGGTGGATAATGAAGAGCGAATGACACGAATGTTTTTGCAAGGTTTGAAACCTGAGATACGTCAACATCTTATTTCTCATAAACTGTGTTTGTATTCAGATGTTGTGAATAGGGCTCAGTTAGTGGAGCGCGATAACGAGTCAACGCAACCAAAAGAGAGCAGTCGACAAAATAATAATACCAGTGAGAGCGGTCATCGAAGCGGTGACAACAAGCGTGGTGGGAATCAACAGGCCAGAAATGGTAACCACTTCGGTGGTAATCAGGGCCAAAACAATAAGAATGGTCATTTCAAGAAGAGGAGATTCAACAATGATAGAAAGACGTTAGCACTAGCACCCGTTGTTAAGGAAGGAGAACGACCACCTATCATATGTTTCAAATGCGGAGGGGAGGGGCACATCAGTCCAAACTGCGCGATGACGTCTAAAGCATGTTATAATTATGGAAGAGAAGGTCATTTAGCTCGATTTTGTCGTTTACCAAAAATAAGTTCAGCCAAGATGGAGACACCAAAGGCCGTTCCAGAAAAGTCAAAACCGATAGTGCAAGGGAGAGCGTTTGTTGTGACCTCCCAGAAAGCAAGGAACCCGAATGAGGTCATCACGGGTAAGCTTATCATAAACTCTAACGAAGTCTATACTTTATTTGATACCGATTCTACCCATTCTTTTATTTCTCCTACTTGCGCTCATCGATTAAATTTGATTCCGGAGAAATTAGATTTTGATTTATCTGTTGAAACTCCATTGGGAGAAACCTTCATTACATCCACGGTTTATAAGTTTTGTTTGGTTCAAGTTGGTACCCACACATTACCTGTCGATCTGATTTCATTAAAAATACTTACATTTGACGTGATTCTAGGGATTGATTGGTTAACTACTCATCATGCAAAAATTGATTATTTTCGTAAGGTTGTTTGCTTTCATATTCCTAATCGACCTATTATGCAAATTCAAGCAATCAAACCATTAAAATCAATCACTGTCATCTCAAGCCATAAAGCTATTCGTTTATTGAAAAACGGATGTCAAGCTTTCTTAGCTCATGTCACAGATCTAAACAAAAATACGTCAGTTTTGAATGATATTTCTATTGTTAATAAATTCCCTGACGTATTCCCTGAAGAACTTCCTGGCCTACCCCCAGAGCGTGAAATTGAATTTTGTATCGACCTTGAACCCGGTACAAAACTCATTTCCAAAGCCCCATATCGAATGGCTCCTATTGAACTTCAGGAGTTAAAGATTCAACTGCAGGAATTGTTAGACATTGGCTTTATTCGTCCTAGTACTTCTCCTTGGGGTGCTCCTGTGATATTCGTGAAGAAGAAAGATGAAAGTATGCGACTTTGTATTGATTATCGGGAGTTGAATCATGTCACCATCAAAAACAGGTACCCATTGCCACGTATTGATGACCTGTTTGACCAGTTGCAAGGAGCACAATTCTTTTCAAAGATCGATCTTCGTTCTGGATATCATCAGCTGAAGGTTAGAACTAAAGATATTCCAAAGACAGCTTTTAGAACTCGGTACGGGCATTATGAATTCCTAGTCATGTCCTTTGGATTGACTAATGCTCCTGCTGCCTTCATGGATATGATGAACCGGGTATTCAAGGAATATTTGGATCACTTTGTGGTCGTCTTTATTGATGACATCCTTATTTATTCCAAAAGTCGTGAAGATCATGAGCAACACTTGAGGCTGGTACTCCAAAAGCTTCGTGAATACAAGTTTTATGCCAAGTTGAAGAAATACAAATTCTGGCTGGAGGAGGTAGCATTTCTTGGGCACGTAGTATCAAGTCGTGGAATATCGGTTGACCCGGCAAAGATTGAAGCTATTCAAAGCTGGGAGCAACCTAAATCAGTGACTGAAGTACGTAGCTTTCTTGGTTTAGCTGGTTATTATCGGAGATTCGTGGAAAGATTTTCTCGATTCGCTACTCCATTAACTCAGCTGACTCGAAAAGATACAAAGTTCGATTGGAGCGAAGAATGTGAGCAGAGTTTTCAAGAACTCAAGAGGAGACTCATTTCAGCACCTGTTCTAACAATACCATCTGGCTCGGAGGGATTTGTCATCTACAGTGATGCTTCGAGCAAAGGGTTGGGATGCGTTCTCATGCAACATGGAAAAGTCATAGCCTATGCATCAAGACAACTCAAGGAATATGAGAGAAATTATCCTACTCATGATCTAGAGTTGGCAGCTGTTGTCTTTGCACTTAAAATTTGGAGGCATTACTTGTATGGGGAGAAGGTGGAGATCTTTACGGATCATAAAAGCCTTAAATATTTCTTCACTCAAAAGGAACTCAACATGCGACAACGACATTGGCTTGAACTGTTGAAAGATTATGATCATACCATTCAATACCATCCTGGAAAAGCGAACGTGGTTGCTGACGCATTGAGTAGAAGATCATATGCAAGTACGAGTGCGATATTGTCAACGCAAAGGCCCATTTTGTGTGATTTGCAAAGGATGGAGATAGAGTTAAAGACTCTAGGGACCCATGTGATGATGGAGAATATATGAGTAGAACCGACTTTAATCGATAAAGTTAAAGCTACTCAAGCTACAGACCTGGAGCTGATGCGTATGAGGAAGAAAGTGCAAGAAGGTGCTATGCCGGAAGCAAGAATCGATGAAGAAGGAATACTTCGAGTCAACTCCAGACTTTGTGTTCCTAACAACCCTAATTTAAAGTATGAAATCATGATGGAGGCGCACAACACACCATTTATAATCCATCCTGGAAGTACCAAAATGTATCATGATCTTCGTCATACATTTTGGTGGAGCAATATGAAGAGAGAGATAGTGTTGTTTATCTCAAGGTGTCTAACTTGTCAACGAGTCAAAGCAGAGCATCAAGTATCAAAAGGTCCATTGCAACCACTTGAAATTCCAGAATGGAAGTGGGAGCACATTACCATGGATTTCGTTACCGGTCTTCCTAGGGTTTCTCAAGGTATTGATGCGATTTGGGTCATTGTTGATAGATTGACCAAGTCTGCTCATTTCTTACCGATACAAGAAACTTATACACTTGAATGTCTTGCTCGTATGTACATAAACGAGATTATAAGACTGCATGGTATGCCAGTATCCATAGTTTCTGACCGAGACCCAAGATTCACTTCACGATTTTGTGTTAGTTTACAAAAAGCTATGGGAACGGATTTACGATTTAGTTCAGCATATCATCCTCAGACGGATGGACAATCAGAGAGGACTATTCAAACTCTTGAAGATTTATTAAGACTCTGTGTCTTTGACTTCAAGGGAAGTTGGGACAAGTTCTTACCAGGGATTATTCGGTATAATCATGACCGTAATGTTACAAATGATGTGGTAAAAGTCCTCATTGGCCCGTAGTGCATTGATGGACAGTTGTTGGCATGATCATGACCATTAATGAATACACGAATATCATTGGCCGTAGTGCAGGGGTGATTCGATGATGTGGATTATTTTATTAAGCTGAGTCACAGCGATAACAGTGTTGAAAAACCTTTTAAATCATAAAAGATAGTAGAGTTTATATTCTACTTGACTCTTTTAATGGATTGCTTATTCCGCTGCAGTTAAACTTGATGTCTATTATATTTTATCAGTTTAACATTGTTGAAGGCTAATGATAATTTATTCTGCATTATCTTAGTCATAATATTTCTTACTGGGCTAGTTGAGCTCACCCTTTCTTTCACTGTTCTCTTCAGGAAATGAGAACGTAGCTGGGGCAAGTCGGGGAACGGAGTGATGGTTCGAATGATAATATTAGTTAGTAGTCCTCACTATTCTATGTAATAGTGTGTTAATAAATGTAATGAGGACTCCTTTTGAGTATGAATACTCTCTAGAAGATAATATTTTTATTCAAACTCGCAGTTTATGTTTTGTCGTATTGTACACGACAGTTGTATTAGTAAGTTGTATTTGTATTCTGTACTTTGTATCTGACGACCCAAGATGGGTGATGTATACCTAATTTTGGGGGCGTCACATCCGACTCCTTCGATGCGCCTTATGGGAGTTTCGAAGACCTCAGATCGGATGACGATCTCTTTTGCACTTACATGGACATGGAGAAGCTCGGAGGCGGTGGCGGTGGCAGATCCAATTTGATGAACCTCCACGGAAGTAGCAGCAGTTGAGGATTTGCAAGAGGCTTGTGCTGCTGAGAGAATGATCAGATGCCTAAGGTGTGGAAATGTATGAATATTGATATCTTTTGGCAAGTTTGTTTGGCAGTTATTATTCGTTTAAACTTTGAATGCATTTTTAGAATTATTAAATCACTTCTACTCTGATTTACCCTTGTATATGAAATTTGAATTGTGGATACAGAATTCAAAAATATGTTGAGTGCAATAAAACAAAATCAAATAAGCCTAGTGCATTAAACTTCTGGTTCTAATTTTCATTTTTTTGCACACATGAATTTAACATATTTGTGTGCACTCCTTATCTTTAATGATGTCTGAAAGTTTTATAGGACATGTAGTAACACTGTCATAACAGTGTTGTGTAATGCTTGTCCACTTTGCTAATTGCTCTGACCTGCACATAATGTTTTTCCATGTATATAACTCTTAAATGGAATCTAGGTTTTAGTTGTTGAAATGTTTCTCAAGTAAAGAAAACAATTCCATTCAATATGAAATTTGAATTTGCAATATATTGTATGACAGGCCAACATTATGAAACATTGTTTTTGCCTTGAGATAGACAGTAATTCCTGTTGATTTCTTCACTGGTGATTTGATTTACTACAAATTGTTGGCCATTACTTTGCTAAGTATTGTTGGCCATTCAGAGCATTAGTGTTGTTTGAATTTTAAATAGCAGGAGCCATAGGAATGGTTTTTTGTTTTCATTGTTGAAGGATTTTACTAAAAGGAAACAATGGCATGTTGTTTATGTTAAAAATACTAGGTCATATTCTACACTTTAATTATATCATCTGGTCTGTTTTTCTATATTATAATACAACAATTTTCCCTATAACTGTAATAGTCCAAGACGAATATGTAATAAATGATTGATTTAATTTCAGAATTAAAGGTGTAATAAATGACAACCACAATGCATTCCATGGCTCACATCTATAACTTTTAGTCTTATAAGTTATCTTGCCATGTATGCACATGATTAAGAAGTGATAGATTTAGTTATGTTATTGAATTATGGGTTGACAGGTTGAAATGGGGGAATGAGGTTATGAAAAAGAGGATGACCCCTGGTTCGAGTAACGAGATCAGTCCCGAGACCTTGAAGAGGATTAAGAGGTGTTTGTGCTTATATTTATTCAATATTGTGGTGGTGCTTTGCGGTAGCTATTTAACTTTATTCTTTATCTTAATTGTTTCTGGTGATATTTATTGCATTCACCAGAGTTTAATACCATAGGGATGAAACTCTATTCAAGATAATGTTGTTTTTAGCTCTACAGTAGTGGACTCATGTCATGGTTTTTGAGTCTCTTGTTTATTTAAATTTTTGTAATGGTTTTTTAAGGAAAATTACTTTGGCATTATTAGATTCATGAGATTGTACATAGTATTATTTATAGATAGAATTAATGTTGAAAATGATTTCTGATTCTGGTTCATTGCACTTAGATTTGGTTGATTGTTTTGAAGTTACATATACATATATATATATATATATATATATATATATATATATATGTATATATATATATATGATGCCGTGCTTGGTGATTCTTGTAGGGTAAAGAGGGTGACAAAGATGACAGAAAAAGTAACAGTGGGAGTCCTCTCTGGGGTTATTAAGGTTTCTGGATTCTTTACTACTTCTGGATGCATTCGTAATAGCACAACTGGTGAGCTATTATGGGAAGTTCAATTGCATTTCCTCTTGTCATGCTTTTGTAAATTAATCACATACTCGGTGATGAAGTTTTACTGTATAATTAATCACAAGGACAATGTAATGCTTAGGTAGTAGCTTAATTTTATGGATAGTGTGACGCCCCCAAAATAGGTATACATCACCCATTCTGAGTTGTCAAATACATGGTACAGAAACAACTACAACTTTATTAATACAATTGTCGTGCAAAATACAATAACACTTAAACTGAGAGTTTAAATACAAAAATTGTCTTCTAGACAATATACATACCCAAATAAGTCCTCATTACAATTATTATTTTATAAAAATGGTGAGGATTACTAAAACAACTTCTATAACATCATTCCATACCCCGACTAGTACTCGCTACATTCTCGTCTCCTGAGAAGAAAAATAGAATAAAAAGAAAAAGGGCGAGCTCAACTAGCCCAGTAAAGAATATTATGACTAAGATAATATAGAACAAATTATCGTTAGTCTTAAACAGGGAAAAGTCTAATAGAATACAATAGACAACAAATTTTAAATCAATATTCGCAGCGAAAATAATAATTCATTAAAAGAGTTAAGTAAAGGATGAAATCTACTATCATCTATGAATTTAAAAGTCCATCATCAGTATTTTATCCCTGTAACAGCAATCAATATACATCTTGAATCAAATATTCATCTTTGCACTACAGGCCAAAGATATTCATCAGTTGGTCATGTTCATCTAAACATCTGTTCATCTTTGCACTACGGCCAAAGATATTCATAAAAAAATCATTTATCTTTGCACTACAGGCCAAAGATATTTAATAATATCATCATTTAGGACCGAGGATGATGAAAAATATTTTAAAGAAAAACGAATCCAGTGAAACAAAAGAACAAATATTAAGGATTCGTACTTTAAACAATCCAAGTTCAAAAATACTTCATAAATAACCATAATGGAGTAAAATTCAAGAATGATCAAAACATGAATACAATCAAAGCTGATATCCATAATAGATATCTTGGACAAAAATAAAAATATAATTTTTCGGTGAATAGTGTCGTATTCGTGAATAGTGTCGTATACGTGAATAGTAACCCCGACATAAGAAGTTCTAAATTTGATAAAAAATTCAGATCAATATTTTGGCATAATGATATTGAAAGAAATAATATCATTTATAAAAAAAATAACATCCCTTACCTCGAAAGAATAGTACTTCTGGCTGGAATACTGAATATAGTGCTGAAGGGAACTTGCACCGTATTACAACACTCAAAGTATCAAAATACTCACAAGAATACGCTCAATATATCGAGAGAGAAAGAGAGAAAAAAACTTTAGTTTCTGGTGTGATTTTCAATTCTAACCTAAGTACCCTATTTATAAGAAAATGCTTAGAACACCAAAGCAGAAAATATAATAAAATATTAATATATTTATAAAATTTTCCTTAGCCTACCTTGACCATCTGAATTCAGCCACCAAATAATGACAAAAACCAAAAAAAACGTTTATGTAATTAAAAAATAATTAAAACTTTCAAAAACTAATTATTTCGGAACTACGGAACTTCAATAATTCATAATAAATAGTCCTTTTATCAGAAAAATTCAAACCATATATCTTTTTCGTAGGAAATTTCATTATCTACAACTTTATAGAAGAAAATTTTTTCAAATTCCAAACAAAAATTGACCGAAATCCACAAACGGACGATTTTACAAGCTATAATCAAATTTCAGTCAAAAAATGGGGTCCACAAACATGAAAAATATGTTTTAACCACCGAGTATTCTAACAGTATTAATAGTAACAACTACGCCATTATTTATAAACAACATATACTTGTCATTTTCTTCATCCAATCACTTTCCGTTATGGGGCTCACACAAGGCTGCGCCGTCGTACAAATATTCCCCGACAATAAGAATATTCCACGACCAAACGAATATTCTCCGATAAAAATGAATATTTTATAATCACTTGCTTATTTAAAATATTTGCGAATTTTACCCATAACTAACCACATTAATCAAATCAACCCTTACTATTTCAAAATAATAAATAGAGGAAATTTAATTTCATTAATAATAAGTTGGGGTCTTACAACCTCCCCTCCTTATGAAATTTCGTCCTCGAAATTGACGTACGTACCTGGTGTTTCGAAAAGGTGAGGATACCTTGCTTTCATTTCCGTTTCCAACTCTCAGGTCATTTCCTCAATAGCATGGTTCATCCACAAAACTTTAACTTGTGGTATGACTTTTGTGCGTAGAACATGCTCCTTTCTATCCAAGATCTTGACAGGTACCTCTTCATACGTTAAGTCTGCGGCTATCTCGTCCGGTTCTAACTCAATAACGTGGTTCGGGTCTTTCACATATTTACGAAGCACGGATATGTGAAAAATATTATGAACACGAGACATACTTGGAGGTAACGCGAGTCTATAGGCCACATTTTCTACTTGGTCAAGAATCTAAAATGGACTAATAAATCATGGATTGAGCTTTCCTCGCTTCTCAAATCTTGTAACTCCCTTCCATGGAGCAACACGCAACAATACATGATCCCCAATACTAAATTTCACGTCTTTTCGATGAAGATCCGCATAATTCTTTTGTCGATCATGTGCCGTTTGTATACGTTGTCGAATCATTTGGATCTTTTCTATAGTAATACGTACCAACTCGGGTCCCAACAATGTTGCTTCACCTACTTCATCCCAACATATTGGAGAGTGACACTTTTATCCATATAATGCTTCGAATGGAGCCACCCCTATACTTGCCTGATAACTGTTGTTGTAAGAGAACTCCACTAATAGTAAATACTTATCCCAACTTCCTTTGAAGTCTAAGACATAGAGTCTTAATAGATCTTCAAGAGTTTGAATAGTCATCTCTAATTGTCCGTCTGTTTGAGGATGGTATGCCGAACTGAATCGTAAATTCGTGCCCATAGCTTTCTGCAAGCTAACCCAAAATCGTGAAGCGAATCTTGGGTCACGATCCGAAACTATGGATACTGGCATGCCATGCAACCTCACAATCTCATTCACGTACATAAGAGCAAGACGTTCAAGGGAATAAGTCTCCCGCATTGGCAAGAAATGAGCAGACTTAGTTAATCTATCAATAATAACCCAAATAACATTTATACCTTGAGAAACCGTAAGAAGACCCGTAACGAAATACATGGTAATATGTTCCCACTTCCATTTCAGAATCTCAAGTGGTTGCAATGGACCTTTAGGCACTTGATGCTCTACCTTTACACGTTGACAAGTTAAACACCTCGGCATAAACTTTGCAATCTCTCTCTTCATATTATTCCACCAAAATGTATGTCGAAGATCACGATACATTTTGGTACTTCCAGGATGGATTGCAAATGGTGTATTGTGTGCCTCCATCATGATCTTGTACTTCAAATCAGAATCGTTAGGAACATAAAGTCTAGAGTGGACTCGAAGTATTCCTTCTTCATCGATTCTTGCTTCCGAAATAGCACCTTCTTTCACTTTCTTCTTCATACGCATCAGCTCCATGTCCGTAGCTTGAGCAGCTTTAACTTTATCGATTAAAGTCGGATCTACTCGTATGCTCGATATCATCACGTGGGTACTTGGAGCCTTTACATCTATCTCTATCCTTTGCAAGTCATACAAAATGGGCCTTTGTGTTAATAACATTGCACTCGTACCCGCATATGATCTTCTACTCAATGCGTCAGCTACCACGTTTGCTTTTTCAGGATGGTATTGAATGGTATGGTCGTAGTCTTTCAACAGCTCGAGCCAACGTCATTGCCACATGTTGAGTTCCTTTTGGGTGAAAAAATATTTGAGACTTTTATGATCTGAATATATCTCCACTTTCTCCCCATATAGATAGTGCCTCCAGATCTTTAGTGCGAAAACGACTGCTGGCAACTCTAGATCATGAATAGGATAATTTCTCTCATATTCTTTAAGTTGTCGTGAGGCATAGGCTATGACTTTCCCATGTTGCATGAGAACACATCCTAACCCTTTGCCCGAAGCATCGCTGTAGATAACAAATCCATCCGAACCAGATGGTATTATCAGAACAGGTGCCAAAATGAGTCTCCTCTTGAGCTCTTGAAAACTCTTTTCGCATTCCTCGCTCCATACGAATTTTGTATCTTTCCGAGTCAACTGAGTTAACGGAGTAGCGATTCAAGAAAACCCTTCCACGAATCTTCGATAATAACCAGCTAAGCCCAGAAAGCTACGTACTTCGGTCACCGACTTCGGTTGCTCCAAACTTTGTATTGCTTCAATCTTCGCCGGGTCAACAGATACTCCATGTTTTGACACCACGTGCCCTAGGAATGTTACTTACTCAAGCCAGAACTCGCATTTCTTCAACTTGGCATATAGCTTGTTTTCACGAAGCCTTTGAAGTACTAGATTCAAATGGTTCTCATGATCTTCATAACTTTTGGAATATATGAGGATGTCATCAATAAAGACAACAATGAATGATCCAAATATTCCTTGAATACTCGGTTCATCATATCCATGAAAGTCGCAGGAGCATTAGTCAATCCAAAAGACATGACTAAGAATTCATAATGCCCGTACCGAGTTCTGAAGGCAGTCTTTGGGATATCCTCAGTTCTAATCTTCAGCTGATGATATCCAGAACGAAGATTGATCTTTGAAAAGAATTGTGCTCCTCGCAATTGGTCAAACAGGTCATCAATTCGAGGTAGCGGATACCTATTCTTGATAGTGACATGGTTCAATTCCCGGTAGTCAATACAAAGTCGCATACTCCCGTCTTTCTTCTTTAAGAATAAAACAGGAGTACCCCAAGGAGATGTACTAGGACGAATGAAACCGATGTCCAACAACTCCTGTAGTTGGTCCTTTAACTCCTAAATTTCAATAGAAGCCATTCGATATGGAGTTTTAGAAATGGACTTTGTACCAGGTTCAAGATCAATAAAGAATTTAACTTCACGTTCTGGGGGTAGACCGGGAAGTTCTTCAGAAAATACATCAAGAAAGTCACTAATAACAGGAATATTATTCAAATCTGATGTGTCTTTATTCAAATCCATAACATGGGCTAAGAAAGCTTGACATCCATTTTTCAATAAACGAATAGCTTTATGACTTGATATGACAGTGATTGATTTTAGTGGTTTAGTTGCTTGAATTCGAACAACAGGTTGGTTAAGAATATGAAAACTAACAACCTTACGAAAATAATCAATTTTGTCATGATGAGTAGTTAACCAATCAATCCCTAAAATCACATCAAAAGCAAGTATCTTTAAAGAGATAAGGTCAACAGGTAAGGTGATGGTGCCAACTTGGATCAAACAAGATTTATAAACAGTGGATGTAATAAATGTTTCTCCTAACAGAGTTTGCACAGATAAATCAAAGTCTAATTTCTCCGGAGTCAAGTTTAAACGTTGAGCACAAGTAGGAGAGATAAATGAATGGGTAACACCGGTATTTAGTAAGGTATAAACTTTGCAAGAATTTATGATTAGCTTACCCGTGATCACCTCGTTTGGGTTCCTCGCATTTTGACCAGTCACGACAAACGCTCTTCCAGGAACCATTAACTTTGACTTTTCTGGGACAGCCTTTTGAGTCCCCATCCCCGCTGGACTTAGTTTTGCTACCGTATAATCTCGAGTGATATGTCCTTCCTTTCCATAATTATAGCATACCTTGAACTGTTGTGGGCAGTTTGAGCTGATATGTCCTTCTTTTCCACATTTATAGCATACGACCGGTGGTCGTTCTCCGCCCTTAAAAATAGTTACTGCTGGTGCTGACGTCTTCACATTATCATTGTTGAATCTCCTCTTTTTAAAATCTCCCCCCGACTCGCTTCTTCTATTTTTATGGCCACGATTACCCCCAGAGTGGTTACCGCTTTTATCCGTGTTCTTCTTTCCCCGCTGGTTATCGTTACTCTGATGACTGCTGTCACCGGTATGACCCTGGTTGTGGTCCCTCGGTTGAACGTACTCGTTATCTCGCTCTAATAATTGAGCCCTGTTGACAACATCTAAATATAGATAAAATTTATGAGAAATGAGATACTGACGTATGTCGGTTTTAAACCTCTCAGAAATATTCGTGTCATACGTTCCTCATTCTCCACCAAATGAGGTGCAAACCTGGATAACTCCGCGAACTTCGCCTCATACTGGGACACTATCATGTTATTCTGCTCTAGTCTAATAAACTCCACCTCCTTCGTATGATGAATACTTTCAGGAAAGTACTTGTCATTGAACAGTTTCTGAAATGTCTCCCAAGACATGCTGAGTGCGGCTGGATGGGTACGCTTCACAGATTCCCATCGGTAATCTGCCTCATTACGGAACATAAAGGTGGCGAATGGAACCTTCTGTTCCTCCGTGCATCCCAAGACATCGAATATCTTGGTAATTTGCTTGACCCACGTTTCTGCCTTAATCGAATCCGGCTTTCCCCAGAGTTCTGGTGGTCCTAACTCTTTGAACTGTTTGGCTGTGACCAGCTGTGCATTGCCATTGTTTCTACCTCTATTTTGAATAGGAGTCTCCCTCGTCTGGTTTTGCATAAACCGCAAAAAGCTTCTAAACATCTCATCGTTCATCGTCTGCTTAGTGGTGTTATTTACAAGAGGAACATTGTCGGCTTGTTGCACGTTCTCCTCGTTGGTGATTAATGGTGTCTCCATAATCTCATTTACTCCACTGTTAACATTCTCGGTTGCCATTCTTAAATACTGCCACAAAACAAGGGTTAATTAAAGAAATTGACATGCAATATAATAACCCTATACTCTGACCAACCAACAAATAAGCTTAGGTAGGACACACTAGCGAAGGATTTACTCGTCTCTCCTCTCCTAGTTCTATTCCCCGATCTTCGCCAGGGATCATATTCCTAAGCTCTGATACCAACTGTGACGCCCCCAAAATAGGTATATGTAAGACCCCGAATTTTATGAAATAAAAGTATTCAATTTTTCTTTTAATTACTATTCAGTAAATGGTTAAATTGATAAAAGTTTAAAGTTATGGGTGAAATGTGGAAAATTTTCAAAATAAGCAAGTGGATATGAAATAATCATTGTTGTCGGGAAATATTCGTTTGGTCGTGGAATATTCTTTCTGTCGGGGAATATTCGTACGACGACACAGCTATTTATGGGCCCCATAACGAAAAATGGTCGGATAAAGATAACGACAAAAATTGAGTTTTTATAATTAACGACGTAGTTGTTACCGTTAACACTATTGGAATATCCGGTGGTTAAAATACAGTAATACGCGTTATTGCACAATAGCACACGGTATTGCAAAGTATTTTTGAAATTATTAATTCTTATTTAAGAAGGCACTACTAAATGATTGTCACAGTAGTTACTGTTCAATATTTTATTTTATTGATTCAATAATTGCTGCGTTGATATTTTATATTATTATTGTTTCAATAATTGTTACTGCACAGTATTTCTCATTATCAGATCAATAATTCATATTATTTGAATAATATTATTAGATAACATTATTGGCAATGTCTAGAAAGTTCTGTCTAAGTAGAGGTTTGGTCACCTAATTGCGCGTCGGTAAGGAGAAATCCTTATCGGAAAGCCCCCTCTTTCCTAGGAACGGCCTGGTTGTCATTATTGTGATTCTGTAATATTATTTGTGATTAATTAATTATTGATTTATATGATAAGAAAATATTTATTTGATGTAGATATAAATAATGGATTTATTTATGTGGTTATAAATGAAAGAATTAATGTTGAGGTGTTTTATTAGCATTTTGTCGGATTGGAGGTATTAAAAGATCAAATCGGTGTTCTTAAAGCTCTATTGTGTGAGTTATAATTTTGATTTAACCGTTGAATCATTATAATTTTTGGGTAGGTTATACATATATGAGTTAAGTATATGTCCACAAATTTTGAACCGTTGAAAATTAACGCATGATTTGTTATGAATTTTAAAAAGTGTCAAAACGATGTTTAAAATCATCCGTTTGTGAATTTCGGATATTTTCGGTCTAGAATTTAGAAAAACTTTCTTCTGTAAAGTTGTAGAGAATTCAATTTTAGTCAGAATAGACATAAAATTCTTATTTTTCTGATAAACGGACTATTTTTTATGAATTATTGAAGTTTCGGAAAATAAAATATTTTTTATTAAATTTGGGTGGGACCCATTTTGGTTGGTGTACAAAAAATTGCTAGAATTGTTTTGTCAAATGAGGTGGCTGGTCATTGATGGCTGGTGTGGTGGCATAGGAAATGAGAAAATAATAATAATAATATTATATTTTATTAATTTAGTCTCCTTTGGCGTTCTAGCATTTTCCTATAAATAGGTGCTTATGTTAGAATTGAAAATCATACCAGAAACAAGTTTTCTTTCTCTTTATATTGTTAAGCATATTCTAGCGAGAATTTAGATACTTTGAGAGTTGTTATTCAGTGCAAGTTTCTTTCAGCCTTATACCGATCAGAAATACTGCTCTTTTGAGGTAAGGGATTTTAAGGGTTATTATGTTTTTTAGTTCGTACTTCTTTTGACCTTCAGAAAATTCTGAAAAAAATTGAAATGATATTTTAATGAGTTTTATTGATTGTGTCCAAAAATGGTGATTTTTGGATGTATAGATTAAGAGTTATGAATTTTACGGGAAAAGACTATTTTAAAAGTAACCGCTTATAACTCCTTGTGATTAACTCCAAAATTGATGAAATTTTTATTGAAAGTATATCTATATAATATCAGTGTACTCTGTGAATTTTGAAATTTTTGGATAAAAGTACAATTTATGATAAATGTCTAAATATTCGATGGTTTTGGCCATATGAAAAATAGTAAATGAGTTTTAAAAATTCTGAAAAAAATATATGTTCAATATGGGACTATATTATGCTAAATCCCAGAAAAGAAATATTTTTGGAACTGATTTGGTATTTTTCATAAAAATAGACTAGTTATGAGTAAATGAATTAAATATGTTATGTAAAGTAAGAAAGTTGGAAAATAGAATTTTAAGGCTTGAGAATCCTATATGAGGTATATGCAGATTTTTAATGAAGGTTTTTGATTATTGTTGATTAAATCTTATGAGTTTTGCATTTTAGGATGATTAAATGCATTATTTAGTAAAGTGTAAACAATTAAAATAAATTATTTATAAGCTTAAGAAATATTATTCTTTCAATATCATTATACTAAAATATTGGTATATATTTTATTGTGGAATTTTTACCTTTTTGTGTCGGGGTTACTGTAAGACCCCGAATTTTATGAAATAAAAGTATTCAATTTTTCTTATAATTACTATTCAGTAAATGGTTAAATTGATAAAAGTTTAAAGTTATGAGTGAAATGTGAATTTTTTTCAAAATAAGCAAGTGGTTATAAAATAATCATTGTTGTCGGGGAATATTCGTTTGGTCGTGGAATATTCTTTCTGTCGGGAAATATTCGTATGACGGCGCAACTATTTGTGGGCCCCATAACGAATAACTGTCGGATGAAGAAAATGATAAATTTAAGTTTTTACAAATAACGGCATAGTTGTTACTGTTAATACTGTTGAAATACCCGGTGATTAAAATACAGTAATACGCGTTATTGCACAGTAGCACACGGTATTGCACAATATTTTTGAAATTATTGATTCTTACGTAAGAAGGCACTACTCAATAATTGTTACAGTAATTACTGTTTAATATTTTATTTTATTGATTCAATAATTGCTACGTTAAAATTTTATATTATTGTTGTTCAATAATTGTCACTGCACAGTATTTTCCATTATCAGATCAATAATTCATATTATTTGAATAATATTATTAGATAACATTATTGACAATGTCTAGAAAGTTCTGTCTAAGGAGAGGTTTGGTCACCTAATTGCGCGCCAGTAAGGAAAAATTCTTATTGGAAAGCCCTCTCTTTCCTGGGAACGGCATGGTTGTCATAAATATGATTCTGTAATATTGTTTGTGAATAATTAATTATTGATTCATATGATAAGAAAATATTTATTTTATGTGAATATAAACGAGGGATATATTTTTGTGGTTAAAAATGAAAGAGTTAATGTTGAGATTTTTATCCGTATTTTTGTCGGAATGGAGGTATTAAAAATCAGGGTTTTTGAGATATTTTGCGGGGGTTATAATTTTTAATCCGATCGTTGGATCGTGGTAATTTTTGAATATGTTATACATATATAAGTTGAGTATATGTCCACAAATTTTGAACCGTTAAAAATGAGCGTATGATTTATTATGAATTTTACAAGATGACTGGTTCAGAAATTGTTGAATTTTCAGAGTTTATCATTTTGATGGAAAATTCTAGAATTGGTGGGCCCCACTTGTGGTTGGTGAAGAAATATGCTGAATTATATTTCAAATGTGGTGGGTGGATATAGTAGCAGGTAAAGCCATCAGGTTGCAGTTCAAGCCTACTAAAATTTTCCTATAAATAGAGGGCTAAGTTAGAATTGAAAATCACACCAGAAACAAGTTTTCTCTCTTTCTCTCTCTAGATTATTGAGTATATTTTGTGAGTATTTAGATACTTTGAGAGTTTCTATTCATCAGTGCAAGTTTTCTTCAGTCTTATACCGATCAGAAGTACTGCTCTTTTGAGGTAAGGGATAGTAAGGGATAGTAAGGAATTTTAAGGGTTGTTATGTTTTTCAGTTTCGTAATTTTTCTGACCTTCAAAAATTCTGGAAAAATTTGAAATGATATTTTGATGAGTTTTCTTGATTATGTCCAAAAATGGTGATTTTTGGATGTATAGATTGAGAGTTATGAATTTTATGAGAAAAGACTATTTTAAAAGTAACCGCTTATAATTCCTTGTGGTTAACTCCAAAATTGATGAAATTTTTATTGGGAGTACATGTATATGATAGAAGTATACTCTGTAAATTTCAGAATTTTTGGATAAAAGTACAATTTTTGATAAATGTTTAAATATTCGGCTATTTTGGCCATATGAAAAATAGTAAATGACTTTTAAAAATTCTGAGAAAAATATATGTTCACTATGGGACTATATTATGCTAAATCCCAGAAAAGAAATATTTTTGGAATTGATTTGGTATTTTTTATGAAAATGGTCTAGTTATGAGTAAATGAATTAAATATGTTTTGTGAAGTAAGAAAATTAGAAAATAGGATTTTATGACTTGAGAATCCTATATGAGGTATATGCAAATTTTTGATGAGGGTTTTTGGTTATTGGTGATGAAATCTTGTGAGTTTGATATTTTAGGATGATTAAATACATTATTTAGTAAAGTGTAAACAATTAAAATAAATTGTTTATAAATTTAAGAAATGTTATTCTTTCAATATCATTATACCGAAATATTGGTATAGATTTTATTGTAGAATTTCTATCTTTTGTGTCGGGGTTACTATTCATGAGTTACTATTTACGATTTACTATTCATGAGTTACGAATATTACTCTTGAGATTAAAACTATATGTTGATCATATTATTTTTATTATCATATATAGCATTTTTATAACCCTGATGTTGAAATTCTCGAAATTTCGTCCTCAAAATTTACGTACCTGGTATTTCAAAGAGTTGAGAATACCTTTCTTTCATTTCAGATTCCATCTTCCCTGTCATCATTATTTCTCCAATGCTCATCTCCTGTATTTCAGATATCATTCTAGAATACAGCTTCAAAATAAGGGTAAATTGAATAAATTAACATATTACATAATATCCCGATATTATGACTGACCAACAATTAAGCTTAGGTAGGACACACTAGCGAAGGATTTACTCAACTCTCCCCTCCTAGTTCTATTCCCCGATCTCCGCCAGAAATCATATCCCTAAGCTCTGATACCAAATGTAACGCCCCCAAAATAGGTCCATTCCATGCAACCCATTTTGAGTCGCCAAATATGTGACAACCCCAAAATAGGTTCATTCCATCCAACCAATTTTGAGTCGCCAAATACATGGTACAGAAAATAACTACAATTTTATTACAACAATTGTCGTGCAAAATACAACAACACATATGCTGTGAGTTTGGATACAAATATATACCAAATGTGACTCATGTTCCAACCGTGGACATCACCTCACAATAACACCTTACATAAAGGTATAGTCAAAAAATATTTTAGAAATTAGAATCTTTGGGAAGTGCTCAAGGAAACCTTCGTACATGGGAGGCCACGCATCTAGATTATGATAGATATCATATGGCCACAGAATTATCCTTGGTTGACCCAATAGACCCCAAAGAAAAACGAGAAGATTACTATCATATTCTTCCCAATGGTGAGTCTTCTCTTGACTTATCATTATCTCCATTGTCTCTAATTGAGAATTATACTTCAAACAAACACGCCCATAGATATACTCAGCAAGTGGATGAGCACAACCCTGTCTTATGATGACACGAGGTTGTATGTCATTAGACATCTTGTATGATAGTGACAAAACACCCTTCCAACGTTGGGTTCGCCTCACCCTATTTTCTTCACCAAATATAACTACTAAATGATGACCACCGTTCTATTCCCTTGTTACCCCCGCTCGACCCAGCTACACTCTTATTACCTGAAAGGAATTGTGAAGCAAAAGGGTGAGCACAACTAGCTCAGTAAAGAATATCATGACTAAAGATAATTCAATTATCAATAGCCTTCATCAACAATAAATCAGAGATTTAGAACATATGGTAAATGATAAAAATTTTAACCATAGTTGCAGCGGAACGAGCAATCCATTAGAAGAGTCAAATAGACTATAAAGTCTATTATCTTCTCCATGTTAAAAATCCACCAACAATGTTTTATCCCTGTAACATCAATCAACAATTCTGGTCCATAATCATATGAATAACTCATAATCATATCTGTAGTTCTAAATTCCTCTTCTCATCCAGGACGATGATAATTTTCATCACCTATCTTTACCTGAAACATCAAAGATCATGGTTACACCAAATCACATTTCCTGTTCATAATCATACTAATAACTTCATCTTTGCACTACGTCCAAAGATATTCATTTGTATCACCAGTTGGTCATGTTTATCTCAACATCTGTTCATCTTTGCACTACTGGCCAAAGATATTCAACAACATGTCATCTTTGCACTACAGGCCAAAGATATTCATCAACAATTCATCTTTGCACTACAGGCCAAAGATATTCATCAATATTTCATCTTTGCACTACAGGCCAAAGATATTAATATCTCAAAGAAATATATAATCATTTCAGAATTTATATAAACAATAATTATAACCATGTTGATCAATTCACCTTTGCACTTAAGCTAAAGATATTCACTTATAAATTCAATGGTCATGATCATACCAGTCACAATTCAACTTTGCACTACAGGCCAAAGAGAACCCTAGTCAAGATCATACCAATAATCTACCCATCTTTACACTCTAGTGAAAGAGAATTTCAACATCAGGGTTATAAAAATGTTATATATGATAATAAAAACAATATGATCAACATATAGATTTAATCTCAAGAGTAATATTCATAAATCAACTATAATTTGGTTAGAAAAAGAAACCAATTTTGTCGTGAATAGTAACTCGTGAATAGTAACTCATGAATAGTAACTCGTGAATAGTAACTCATGAATAGTAACTCGTGAATAGTAACCCTGACATGAAAAAGGTAGAAATTCCACAATAATATACATACCAATATTTCGGTATAATGATATTGAAAGAATAATATTCTTAAGCTTATAAACAATTTATTTAAATTGTTTACACTTTACTAATTAATGCATTTAATCATCATAAAATGCCAACTCTTAAGATTTCATCATCAATAACCAAAACCCTCATCAAAAATCTGCATATACCTCATATATAGGATTCTCAAGCCATAAAATCCTATTTTCCAATTTTCTTACTTCACATAACATATTTAATTCATTTTCTCATAACTAAACTATTTTCATGAAAAATACCAAATCCGTTCCAAAAATATTTCTTTTCTGAAATTTAGCATAATATAGTCCCATAGTGAACATATATTTTTCTCAGAATTTTTAAAAGTCATTTACTATTTTTCATATGGCCAAAATAGCCGAATATTTAGACATTTATCAAAAATTGTACTTTTGTCTAAAAATTCTGAAATTTACAGAGTATACTTCTATCATATACATGTACTCCCAATAAAAATTTCATCAATTTTGGAGTTAACCACAAGGAATTATAAGCTGTTACTTCTAAAATAGTCTTTTCTCATAAAATTCATAACTCTCAATCTATACATCCAAAAATCACCAATTTTGGACACAATCAAGAAAACTCATCAAAATATCATTTCAAATTTTTCCAGAATTTTTGAAGATCAGAAAAATTACGAAACTGAAAATCATAACAACCCTTAAAATCCCTTAATATCCCTTACTATCCCTTACCTCAAAAGAGCAGCACTTCAGATTGGATATCGGATATGACGCTGAAGGAAACTCGCACTGATGAATAGCAACTCACCAAGTATCTAAATACTCACAAAATACACTCAATAATCTAGAGAGAGAAAGAGAGAAAGCTTATGTTTCTGGTGTGATTTTCAATTCTAACTTAGCCCTCTATTTATAGGAAAATTTTGGTAGGTTTGACCTGCAACCTGATGGCTTTACCTGCTACTATTCCCACCCACCACATTTGAAATATAATTCAGCACATTTCTTCACCAACCACAAGTGGGGCCCACCAATTCTAGAATTTTCCACCAAAAATGATTTATAACCTGATTTCCGAATCAGCCACCTCTTAAAATTCATAACAAATCATACGTTCATTTTAACGGTTCAAAATTTATGGACATATACTCAACTTATATATGTATAACATATCCAAAAATTACCACGATCCAACGGTCGGATTAAAAATTATAACCCCCGCAAAATATCTCAAAAACCTTAATTTTTAATACCTCCATTCCGACAAAAATACTGATAAAAACCTCAACATTAACTCCTTCATTTTTAACCACAAAAATATATCCCTCATTTATATCCACATAATATAAATATTTCCTTATCATATGAATCAATAATTAATTATTCACAAATAATATTACAGAATCACATTTATGACAATCAGGCCGTTCCCAGGAAAGAGGGGGCTTTCCAATAAGAATTTCTCCTTACTGGCGCGCAATTAGATGACCAAACCTCTCCTTAGACAGAACTTTCTAGACATTGACAATAATATTATCTAATAATATTATTCAAATAATATGAATTATTGATCTGATAAAGGAAAATATTGTGCAGCAACAATTATTGAAACAACAATAATATAAAATATCAACGCAGCAATTATTGAATCAATAAAATAAAATATTGAACAGTAATTACTGTAACAATTATTGAGTAGTGCCTTCTCACGTAAGAATCAATAATTTCAAAAAAAATGTGCAATACCGTGTGATACTGTGCAACAACGCGTATTACTGTATTTTAACCACCGGGTATTCCAACAGTGTTAACGGTAACAACTACGCCGTTATTTGTAAAAACTCAAATTTGTCGTTTTCTTCACCCGACAGTTATTCGTTATGGGGCCCACAAATAGCTGCGCCGTCGTACGAATATTCCCCGACAGAAAGAATATTCCACGACCAAGCGAATATTCCCCGACAACAATGATTATTTTATAACCACTTGCTTATTTTGAAAAAAAAATTCATATTTCACTCATAACTTTAAACTTTTATCAATTTAACCATTTACTGAATAGTAATTATAAGAAAAATTGAATACTTTTATTTCATAAAATTCGGGGTCTTACAAAATACATGGTACAGATAACAACTACAACTTTATTACAACAATTGTCGTAAAAAATACAACAACATATATGCTATGAGTTTGGGTATAAATATATACCAACTGTGACTCATGTCCCAACCTTGTATAGCACGTCACAATGACACCTTATATAAAGGTATAGTCAAAAACTGTTTTAGAAATTAGAATCTTTGGGAAGTGCTCAAGGAAACCCTCGTACATGGGAGGCCATGCTTCTAGGTTATGATAGATATCATATGGCCACAAAATTATCCTTGGTTGACCCAATAGACCCCAAAGAAAAACAAGAAGTTTACTATCATATTCTTCCCAATGGTGAGTCTTCTCTTGATATATCATTATCTCCACTGTCTCTAACTGAGAATTATACTTCAAACAAACACCAAGATTATATAGGTAGTGCTCGTAGATATACTCGACAAGTGGATGAGCACAATCCTGTCTTATGATGACACGAGGTTGTATGTCATTAGACATCTTGTATGATAGTGACAAAACACCCTTTCAACGTTGGGTTCGCCTCACCCAATTGGATTCACCAAATATAACTACTAAATGATGACCACCGTTCTATTCCCTTGTTACCCCCGCTCGACCCAGCTACACTCTTATTACCTGAAAGGAATTGTAAAACAGAAGGGTGAGCACAACTAGCCCAGTAAAGAATATCATGACTAAAGATAAATAAGTTATCAATAGCCTTCAACAGAATTAAATCAGAGATTTAGAACATATGGTAGATGATAAAACTTTTCAACCATAGTTGCAGCAAAACGAGCAATCCATTAGAAGAGTCAAATAGACTATAAAGTCTATTATCTTCTCCACGTTAAAAGTCCACCAATAATATTTTATCCCTGTAACATCAATCAACAGTTCCTTTCCACAATCATATGAATAATTCACAATCATAATTGTGATTCTAAATTTCGCATCCAAGATGAAGATAATTTTCATCACCTGTCTTTACCTGAAACATCAAAGATCATGGTTATACCAAATCACAGTTCCTGTTCATAATCATACTAATAAATTCATCTTTGCACCACGGGCCAAAGATATTCATCAACAGTTCATCTTTACACTACATGCCAAAGATATTCAACAACAAGTCATCTTTGCACTACGGGCCAAAGATATTCATCAACAACTCATATTTACACTACAGGCCAAAGATATTCCTCAATAGTTCATATTTGCACTACAGGCCAAATATATTATTATCTCAAAGAAATATATAATCATTTCAGAATTTATATAACCAATAATTATAACTATGTTGATCATTTCACCTTTGCACTTAAGCTAAAGATATTCAATTATAAATTCAATGGTTATGATCATACCAGTCAAAAATTCAACTTTGCACTACTGGCCAAAGAGAACCCATAGTCATGATCGTACCAAAAATCTACTCATCTTTACACTCAAGTCAAAGAGAAATATCATCATTAGGGTTATAAAAATGTTATATATGATAATAAAAAAATAATATGATCAATATATAGTTTTAATCTCAAGAGTAATATTCATAAATCAACTATAATTTGGTTAGAAAAAGAAACCAATTTTGTCATGAATAGTAACTCGTGAATAGTAACCCATGAATAGTAACTCGTGAATAGTAACTCATGAATAGTAACTCATGAATAGCAACTCATGAATAGTAACTCGTGAATAGTAACTCATGAATAGTAGCTCGTGAATAGTAACTCATGAATAGTAACCCCGACATGAAAAGATAAGAATTTTACAAGAAAAATTCTACCAATATTTCGGTATAATGATATTGAAAGAAATAATATCATTGATAAAAAAATAACATCCCTTACGACAATATCCCTTACTATCCCTTACAATCCCTTACCTCAAAAGAGCAGTACTCCTGACTGGAATAACGCTGAACGAACTTGCACCGTATAGCAACACTCAAAATATCAAAATACTCACAAGAATACACTCGATAATATAGAGAGAGAAAACTTCAGTTTCTGGTGTGATTTTCAATTCTAACCTAAGCACCTTATTTATAGAAAATTACTTAGAACACCAAAGCAGAAAATTTAATAAAATAATAATATAATTATAAATTTTCCTTAGCCCGCCTTTGAAAATCTAGATTCAGCCATCAACATGTGCAAGTGGGGCCCACCAAAGTGTAAAAAACGTTTTTGTTAATAAAAATAAATAAAACTTCCAAAAATTAATTATTTCGGAACTTCAGAACTTCAATAATTCATAATAAATAGCCCTTTGATCAGAAAATTAGAATCTCGCGAATTTTTATAGGAAATTCAATTTTCTACAACTTTGCAGAAGAAAGTTTTTCCAAATTCTAAACAGAAATTGACCGAAATCCATAAACGGGCGATTTTACAATCTATAATAAATTTTCGGTCAAGAATTGTGTCCACCAACACACAAAATATGTGTTAAACATTTAATTCAACAAAAATACTCTTCCTCATTTATTCATATATCCCACATTCATTATAAAAATATCACCATTAATATATTATTAAAATAATATATTTAAATGAATTATTTTATCAGAAAAATAAAATATAAATTTTCAACAATTGTCACATTAAAATTTTTTTCCATCTATATCCACATAAAATCAATAATTTTCTCATCATATAAATTAATAATTAATTATTCATAAATAATATTACAAAATCACATTACTGACAACCAGGCAGTTCCCAGGAAAGAGGGGGCTTTCCAATAAGGATCTCTTCCTTACTGGCGCGCAATTAGATGATCAAACCTCTCCTTAAACAGAACTTTCTAGACATTGCCAATAATATTATCTAATAATATTATTCAGATAATATGAATTATTGCTCCGATAATAGAAAATAATGTGTAGTGATAATTATTAAAATAACAGTAATATAAAATATCAATGCAACAATTATTGAATCAATAAAATAAAATACTGAACAGTAATTACTGTAACAATTATTGAGTAATGCCTTCTTATGTAAAAATTAATAATTGGTGCAATACCGTGTGATACTGTGCAACAACGCGTATTACTGTGTTTTAACCACCGGGTATTCCAACAGTGTTAACGGTAACAACTACACCATTATTTATAAACAACTTACTATTATCATTTTCTTCATCCAATCGCTTTCCGTTATGGGGCCCACAAAAGGCTGCGCCGTCGTATGAATATTCCCCGACAGTAAGAATATTCCACGATCAAACGAATATTACCCGACAACAATGAATATTTTATAACCACTTGTGTATTTCGAAAAAAAATTCATATATCACCCTTAACTTTAACTTTTATCAATTTAACCATTTACTGAATAGTAACTATAAAAAAATTGAATACTTTTATTTCATAAAATTTGGGGTCTTACAATCTCCCCTCCTTATGAAATTTCGTCCTCAAAATTTACGTACCTGGTATTTCAAAGAGTTGAGAATACCTTGCTTTCATTTCAGATTCCATCTTCCCTGTCATCATTATTTCTCCAATGCTCATCTCCTGTATTTCAGATTTCATTCTAGAATACAGCTTCAAAACAAGGGTTAATTGAATAAATTAACATATCACATAATATCCCGATATTATGACTGACCAACAATTAAGCTTAGGTAGGACACACTAGCGAAGGATTTACTCAACTCTCCCCTCCTAGTTCTATTCCCCGATCTCCGCCAGAAATCATATCCCTAAGCTCTGATACCAAATGTAACGCCCCCAAAATAGGTCCATTCCATCCAATCCATTTTGAGTCGCCAAATACATGGTACATATAACAACTACAACTTTATTACAACAATTGTCGTGCAAAATACAACAACACATATGCTATGAGTTTGGGTATAAATATATACCAACTGTGACTCATGTCCCAACCTTGTATAGCACGACACAATGACACCTTATATAAAGGTATAGTCAAAAACTGTTTTAAAAATTAGAATATTTGGGAAGTGCTCAAGGAAACCCTCGTACATGGGAGGCCATGCTTCTAGGTTATGATAGATATCATATGGCCACAAAATTATCCTTGGTTGACCCAATAGACCCCAAAGAAAAACAAGAAGTTTACTATCATATTCTTCCCAATGGTGAGTCTTCTCTTGACATATAATTATCTCCACTGTCTCTAACTGAGAATTATACTTCAAACAAATACCAAGATTATATAGGTAGTGCTCGTAGATATACTCGATAAGTGGATGAGCACAATCCTATCTTATGATGACACGAGGTTGTATGTCATTAGACATCTTGTATGATAGTGACAAAACACCATTCCAAGGTTGGGTTCGCCTCACCCTATTGGATTCACCAAATATAACTACTAAATGATGACCACCGTTCTATTCCCTTGTTACCCCCGCTCGACCCAGCTACACTCTTATTACCTGAAAGGAATTGTGAAACAGAAGGGTGAGCACAACTAGCCCAGTAAAGAATATCATGACTAAAGATAAATAAGTTATCAATAGCCTTCAACAGAATTAAATCAGAGATTTAGAACATATGGTAGATGATAAAACTTTTCAACCATAGTTGCAGCGAAACGAGCAATCCATTAGAAGAGTCAAATAGACTATAAAGTCTATTATCTTCTCCACGTTAAAAGTCCACCAACAATGTTTTATCCCTGTAACATCAATCAACAGTTCCTTTCCACAATCATATGAATAATTCATAATCATAATTGTGATTCTAAATTTCGCATCCAGGACGAAGATAATTTTCATCACCTGTCTTTACCTGAAACATCAAAGATCATGGTTATACCAAATCACAGTTCCTGTTCATAATCATACTAATAAATTCATCTTTGCACCACGGGCCAAAGATATGCATCAACAGTTCATCTTTACACTACATGCCAAAGATATTCAACAACAAGTCATCTTTGCACTACGGGCCAAAGATATTCATCAACAACTCATCTTTGCATTACAGGCCAAAGATATTTCTCAATAGTTCATATTTGCACTACAGGCCAAATATATTATTATCTCAAAGAAATATATAATCATTTCAGAATTTATATAACCAATAATTATAACTATGTTGATCATTTCACCTTTGCACTTAAGCTAAAGATATTCAATTATAAATTCAATGGTTATGATCATACTAGCCAAAAATTCAACTTTGCACTACTGGCCAAAGAGAACCCATAGTCATAATCGTACCAAAAATCTACTCATCTTTACACTCAAGTCAAAGAGAAATATCATCATTAGGGTTATAAAAATGTTATATATGATAATAAAAAAATAATATGATCAACATATAGTTTTAATCTCAAGAGTAATATTCATAATCAACTATAATTTAGTTAGAAAAAGAAACCAATTTTGTCATGAATAGTAACTCGTGAATAGTAACCCATAAATAGTAACTCGTGAATAGTAACTCATGAATAGTAACTCGTAAATAGTAACTCATGAATAGCAACTCATGAATAGTAACTCGTGAATAGTAACTCATGAATAATAGCTCGTGAATAGTAACTCATGAATAGTAACCCCGACATGAAAAGATAAGAATTTTACAAGAAAAATTCTACCAATATTTCGGTATAATGATATTGAAAAAAATAATATCATTGATAAAAAAATAACATCCCTTACGACAATATCCCTTACTATCCCTTACAATCCCTTACCTCAAAAGAGCAGTACTCCTGACTGGAATAACGCTAAACGAACTTGCACCGTATAGCAACACTCAAGATATCAAAATACTCACAAGAATACACTCGATAATATAGAGAGAGAAAACTTCAGTTTCTGGTGTGATTTTCAATTCTAACCTAAGCACCTTATTTATATGAAATTGCTTAGAACACCAAAGCAGAAAATTTAATAAAATAATAATATAATTATAAATTTTCCTTAGCCCACCTTTGAAAATCTGGATGCAGCCATCAACATGTGCAAGTGGGGCCCACCAAAGTGTAAAAAACGTTTTTGTTAATAAAAATAAATAAAACTTCCAAAAATCAATTATTTCGGAACTTCAGAACTTCAATAATTCATAATAAATAGTCCTTTGATCAGAAAATTAGAATCTCGCACGTTTTTATAGGAAATTCAATTCTCTACAACTTTGCAGAAGAAAGTTTTTCCAAATTCTAAACAGAAATTGACCGAAATCCACAAACGGGCGATTTTACAATCTATAATAAATTTTCGGTCAAGAATTGTGTCCACCAACACACAAAACATGTGTTAAACATTTAATTCAACAAAAATACTCTTTCTCATTTATTCATATATCCCACATTCATTATAAAAATATCACCATTAATATATTATTAAAATAATATATTTAAATGAATTATTTTATGAGAAAAATAAAATATAAATTTTCAACAATTGTCACATTAAAATTTTTTTCCATCTATATCCACATAAAATCAATATTTTCCTCATCATATAAATTAATAATTAATTATTCATAAATAATATTACAGAATCACATTACTGACAACCAGGCAGTTCCCAGGAAAGAGGGGGCTTTCTAATAAGGATTTCTTCCTTACTGGCGCGCAATTAGATGACCAAACCTCTCGTTAGACAGAACTTTTTAGACATTGCCAATAATGTTATCTAATAATATTATTCAGATAATATGAATTATTGCTCCGATAATAGAAAATACTGTGTAGTGATAATTATTAAAACAACAGTAATATAAAATATCAACGCAGCAATTATTGAATCAATAAAATAAAATACTGAACAGTAATTACTGTAACAATTATTGAGTAATGCCTTCTTACGTAAAAATTAATAATTGGTGCAATACCGTGTGATACTGTGCAACAACGCGTATTACTGTGTTTTAACCATCGGGTATTCCAACAGTGTTAACGGTAACAACTACGCCATTATTTATAAACAACTTACTCTTGTCATTTTCTTCATTCAATCGCTTTCCGTTATGGGGCCCACAAAAGGCTGCGCCGTCGTATGAATATTCTCCGACAGTAAGAATATTCCACGATCAAACGAATATTACCCGACAACAATGAATATTTTATAACCACTTGTGTATTTCGAAAAAAAATTTATATATCACCCTTAACTTTAACTTTTATCAATTTAACCATTTACTGAATAGTAACTATAAAAAAAATTGAATACTTTTATTTCATAAAATTTGGGGTCTTACAACTGATTTGGTATTTTTCATGAAAATGGACTAGTTATGAGTAAATGAATTAAATATGTTATGTAAAGTAAGAAAGTTGAAAAATAGGATTTTATGGCTTGAGAATCCTATATGAGGTATATGCAGATTTTTAATGAAGGTTTTTGATTATTGGTGATTAAATCTTATGAGTTTGGCATTTTAGGATGATTAAATGCATTATTTAGTAAAGTGTAAACAATTAAAATAAATTGTTTATAAGCTTAAGAAATATTATTCTTTCAATATCATTATACTGAAATATTGGTATGTATTTTATTGTGAAATTTCTACCTTTTTGTGTCGGGGTTACTATTCATAAGTTACTATTCACGAGTTACTATTCACAACAAAATTGATTTCTTTTTCTAACCAAATTATAGCTGATTTATGAATATTACTCTTGAGATTAAATTCAGATGTTTTGATTATATTGATTTTACTATTATATATGACATTTTTATAATCTTGGTAAAAAAATTTCTCTTTGACTTAAGTGTAAAGATGGATAGATTTTTGGTATGATCATGACTATGGATTCTCTTTGGCTAGTAATGTAAAGTTAAATTATTGACTGGTATGATCATGACCATTGAATTTATAATTGAATATCTTTAGCTTACGTGCAAAGGTGAAATGATCAACATGGTTATAATTATTATTTATATAAATTCTGAAATGATTATATATTTCTTTGAGATATTAATATCTTTGGCCTGTAGTGCAAAGATGAATTATTGATGAATATCTTTGGCCTGTAGTGCAAAGATGAACTGTTGTTGAATATCTTTGGCCTATAGTGCAAAGATGAATTATTGATGAATATCTTTGGCCTGTAGTGCAAAGATGAACTGTTGTTGAATATCTTTGGCCTGTAGTGCAAAGATGGTTTATTGATGAATATCTTTGGCCCGTAGTGCAAAGATGAAGTTATTAGTATGATTATGAACAGGAACTGTGATTTTGTATAACCATGATCTTTGATATTTCAGGTAAAGACAGGTGATAAAAATATTCTTAGTCCTGGGTGCGAAAAAAAATTTAGAATCACAATTATGATTATGTGTTATTCATATGATTGTGGAAAGGAACTGTTGAGTGATGTTACAGGGATAAAACATTGTTGGTCGATTTTTAACATGGAGAAGATAATAGACTATATGGTCTATTTGACTCTTTTAATGGATTGCTCGTTCTGCTACAACTATGGTTGAAAATTTTTATCATCTACCATATGTTCTAAATCTCTGATTTATTATTGATGAAGGCTATTGATAATTTAATTATCTTTAGTCATGATATTTTTACTGAGCTAGTTGTGCTCACCCTTTTGCTTTACAATTCCTTTCAGGTAATAAGAGTGTAGCTGGGTCGAGCAAGGGTAACAGGGAAATAGAACGGTGGTCTCTGGCTGTGGAGGTTCTTCCGAAGCAGTATAGAAAAGTTCATTTAGTAGTTATATTTGGTGAATCCAATAGGGTAAGGTGTACCCAACGTTGGAAAGATGTTTTGTCACTATCATACAAGATGTCTAACGACATACAACCTCGTATCATCATAAGACAAGGATGTTCTCATTCACTTGCTGAGTATATCTACGAGCACTACCTATATAATCTTGGTGCTTTTTTGAAGTATAATTCTCAATTAGAGACAGTGGAGATAATGATATGTCAAGAGAAGACTTACCATTGAAAAGAATATAATAGTAATCTTCTTATTTTTCTTTGGGGTCTATTAGGTCAACCAAGGATAATTCTGTGGACATATGATATCTATCATAACATGGAAGCATGACCTTCCATGTACGAAGGCTTTCTTGAGCACTTTCCAAAGATTTTAATTTCTAAAACAGTTATTGACTGTACCTTTATGTAATGTATCAATGTGAGGTGTTGTCCATAGTTGGGACATGAGTCACAGTTGGTATTAAAACTCACAGCATATGTGTTGTTATATTTTGCACGACAATTGTTGTAATAAAGTTGTAGTTATTTTCTGTACCATGTATTTGGCGACTCAGAATGGGTTGGATGGAATGGACCTATTTTGGGGTCGTCACAGTTGGTATCAGAACTTAGGGATATGGTCTCTAGCGGAGATCGGGAAATATAACTAGGAGGGGAGAGATGAGTAAATTATTCGCTAGTGTGTCCTACCTAAGCTTATTTGTTGGTTAGTCATAATATCGGGATATTATGTGATATGTTAATTTGTTTAATTAACCCTTGTTTTATGACAGTATTTGAGAATGGCTGCTGAGAATGCTAACAATGGAGTGAATGAGACTGTGGGGATACCTCTAATCACTAACCATGATAATGTGATGTCAGACGAAGAAGGAATTAAAGATATTCTTGTGGTGAGTGAAGAATTGATAGTTGCACCCGAGCTAGTCACAGAGGTAGCAGCTGAGAGTGAGGAAGAAGAAGCACCTGAGGAGAGTTTATTAGAGGTATTATATGATCAAAATATAGAATTTTAAAATCGTATTCATGAGTTAGAAGAGCAGGCTGAAGAACGATAGGCGGTCGTGGAGTAAAAGGATGCAACAATTCAAGCTTGTGTTACCTGATCAATATTCGCAGCGGAAATAATAATTCATTAGAAGAGTTAAGTAGATGATGAAATCTACTATCATCTATGAATTTAAAAGTCCATCATCAGTATTTTATCCCTATAACATCAATCAATATACATCTTGAATCAAATATTCATCTTTGCACTACAGGCCAAAGATATTCATCAGTTGGTCATGTTCATCTAAACACCTGTTCATCTTTACACTACAGGCCAAAGATATTCAGTAATATCATCATTTAGGACTGAGGATGATGAAAAATATTTTAAAGAAAAATGAATCTAGTGAAACAAAAGAACAAATATTAAGGATTCGTACTTTAAACAATTCAAGTTCAAAAATACTTCATAAATAACCATAATGGAGTAAAATTCAAGAATGATCAAAACATGGATACAATCAAAGCTGGTATCCATAATAGATAGCTTGGACAAAAATGAAAATTTAATTTTTCGGTGAATAGTATCGTATTCATGAATAGTGTTGTATACGTGAATAGTGTCGTATACGTGAATAGTAACCCCGACACAAAAAGTTTTAAATTTGATAAAAAAATCAGATCAATATTTCGACATAATGATATTGAAAGAAATAATATCATTTATAAAAAAAATAACATCCCTTACCTCGAAAGAATAGTACTTCTGGCTGGAATACTGAATATAGTGCTGAAGGGAACTTGCACCGTATTACAACACTCAAAGTATCAAAATACTCACAAGAATACGCTCAATATATCGAGAGAGAAAGAGAGAAAGAGAGAAAAAAAAACTTTAGTTTCTGGTGTGATTTTCAATTCTAACCTAAGCACCTTATTTATAGAAAAATGCTTAGAACACCAAAGCAGAAAATTTAATAAAATAATAATATATTTATAAAATTTTCCTTAGCCTACCTTGACCATCTGAATTCAGCCACCAAATAATGACAAAAACCAAAAAAATATTTTTGTAATTAAAAAATAATTAAAACTTTCAAAAACCAATTATTTCGGAACTACGGAACTTCAATAATTCATAATAAATAGCCCTTTTATTAGAAAAATTCAAACCACATATTTTTTCTATAGAAAATTTCATTATCTACAACTTTGCAGAAGAAATTTTTCTAAATTCCAAACAAAAATTGAAAGAAATCCACAAACGGACGATTTTACAGGCTATAATCAAATTTCAGTCAAAAAATGGGGTCCACAAACATGAAAAATATGTTTTAAATATTTTTAGTAACAAAAATACTCTTTTTCCTCATATACTCATATATCACACATTCATTGTAAAAATATCACTATTATTATATTATTAAAATATAATAATATATTTAAATAAATTATTTTATCCAAAAAAGATAAAATATCAATTTTTTAACAATTGTCACTTTAAAATTTTCTCCATCTATATCCACATACAATGAATATTTTTCTCATCATATAAATTAATAATTAATTTGTAAGACCTCAACTTATTAATGAATAAAATCAAATTTCTTCTAATTATTATTGTGAATAATAAAGTGTTAATTTGATATAATATTTTGGTTATGGGTGAAATGTGTAAATTTTACAAAATAAACAAGTGGTTATAAAATATTCATTGTTGTCGGGGAATATTCGTTTGGTCGTGGAATATTCTTTCTGTCGGAGAATATTCGTACGACGGCGCAGCCATTTGTGGGCCCCATAACAGAATAACTGTCGGATTAAGAAAACGACAAAATTGAATTTTTATAAATAACGGCGTAGTTGTTACCGTTAACACTGTTGAAATACCCGATGGTTAAAAAACAGTAATACACGTGATTGCACAGTAGCACACGATTTTGCACAGTATTTTTGAATTGTTGATCCTTACGTAAGAAGACACTACTCAATCATTGTTATAGTAGTTACTGTTTAATATTTTATTTTATTGATTCAATAATTGTTGCGTTGATATTTTATATTATTGTTGTTTCAATAATTGTTACTGCACAGTATTTTCCATTATCAAATCAATAATTCATATTATTTGAATAATATTATTAGATAGCATTATTGGCAATGTCTAGAAAGTTCTGTCTAAGGAGAGGTTTGGTCACCTAATTGCGCGCCAGTAAGGAGAAATTCTTATTGGAAAGCCCCCTCTTTCCTGGGAACGGTCTGGTTGTCATAATTATGATTCTATAATATTATTTGTGAATAATTAATTATTGATTTATATAATAAGAAAATATTTATTTTATGTGGATATAAATGATGGATTTATTTATGTGGTTATTATTGAAGGAATTAATGTTGAGGTATTTTATCAGTATTTCTGTAGGAATGGAGGTATTAAAAATCAATTCAGTATTTTTCAGATATATTGCGTGAATTATAATTTTTAATCTGACCGTTGGATCGTTGTGATTTTTGGATATGTTATACATATATAAGTTGAGTATATGTCCACAAATTTTGAACCGTTAAAAATGAACGTATGATTTGTTATGAATTTTAAGAGGTGACTGATTCGAAAATTAAGTTCATAAATGATTTTGATGAAAAATTCTAGAATTGAGTGGGCCCCATTTGTGGTTGGTGAAGAATGTGCTGAATTTTATTTCAAATGTGGTGGGTGGCAATAATAGCAGGTAAAGCCATCAGGTTGCAGGTCAAGTCTGCTTCGGCGTGCTAACATTTTCCTATAAATAGAGGGCTAAGTTAGAATTGAAAATTACACCAGAATCCATAAGTTTCTCTCTTTCTCTCTCTATATTCTCGAGTGTATTTTGTGAGTATTTTGATACTTTGAGAGTTACTATTCAGTGCAAGTTTTTGTCAGTACTATATCCAAAATTTAGTCAAAAGTACGGTTATTCTGAAGTAAGAGATGTTATTTTCTTCTTAAATGATATTATTTTCTTCAATATCATTATGCCGAAATATTGGTTTGAACTTTTTATCAAATTTAGAACTTTTTGTGTCGGGATTACTATTCACGTATACATCACTATTCACGTATATGACACTATTTAAGAATACGACACTATTCACCGAAAAATGAAATTTTCTTCTTTTTATCCAAGATGACTATTATAGTTACTATCTTTGATTGTATCCATGTTTTGATCATTATTTTTGAACTCTGCTTCGAAATTGGTTATTTCGGAGTATTATTAAACTTGGATAAACTGTAATACGAATCCCTAATTTTTGTTCTTTTATCTCACTGGATTCGTTTTCTTTAAGATATTTTTCATCATCCTCAGTCCCAAATGATGATATTACTGAATATCTTTGGCCTATAGTGCAAAGATGAATGATTACTTGATGAATATCTTTGGCCCGTAGTGCAAAGATGAACATGTATTGAGATGAACATGATGACCAACTGAGTATTATTCTTGAATTTTACTCCACAAAATAGTATCATGTTGACAATTTGGACGTTATTGATTTCTGGATAAATTAAATTATAAATCTTTAAAATTTATCCTTGAACTTGTTTAATTGAATTCTTATATCATTGTCATCATCCTCATGTTTATATTCTGTTGAAAGTCATCTGTGGCCTGTAGTGCATAGATGGACTTGGTATGGTTATGGATTCTCTTCGGTCAAGGGTGCAAAGATGAATTGTTTTATGGCATGATCAGGACCGTTGATGAAAACACGATTATCTTTGGCCTGTAGTGCATGGATAATTTGCGGTCGTGATACTAAAGAATATCATTGGCCTGTAGTGCAGGGATGATTTAATGATGTGAATTATTTATTAAGTTGAGTCTCAGCGATAAAATTGATGAAAAACTTTTTAAATCATAGAAGATAGTAGATTTTATAATTTACTTGACTCTTCTAATGGATTGCTTATTCTGCTGCAGTTGTTGATCTAAAAATTGTTGTATATTATATTATATAGGTTGTTATACTGTTACAGGCTAAAGATAATTTATTCTGCATTATCTTAGTCATAATATTTTTTACTGGGCTAGTTGAGCTCACCCTTTCTTTCACTGTTCTCTTCAGGAAATGAGAATATAGCTAGGACTCGTCGGGAAATGTATTGACGGTCCAGATGGTTGCATTAGTAGTTCTCACTATTCTGTGAAATAGGGTGATAATTGTAATGAGGACTCCTTTTGAGTTTGTATAGTCTCTAGTAGATAATATTTGTATTCAAACTCACAGTATATATGTTGTCGTATTCTGCACGACAATTGTATTACTGAAGTTATATTTGTTTCTGTACCATGTATTTGGCGACTCAGAATGGGTGATGTATACCTATTTTGGGGGCGTCACAAAATTATTCATAAATAATATTACAAAATCACAATACTGGCACCCAGACCGCTCCCAGGAAAGAGGGGGCTTTCCAATAAGGATTTTTCCTTACTGGCGCGAAATTAGATGACCAAACCTCTCCTTAGACAAAACTTTCTAGACATTGCCAATATTGCTATCTAATAATATTATTCAAATAATATGAATTATTGATCCGATAATAAAATTACTGTGTAGTGACAATTATTGAAACAACAGTAATATAAAATATCAACGTTGCAATTATTGAATCAATAAAATATAATATTGAACAGTAATTACTGTAACAATTATTGAGTAATGCCTTCTTACATAAGAATCAATAATTTGTGCAATACCGTGTGCTACTGTGTTTTAACCACCGGGTATTCCAATAGTATTAACGGTAACAACTACGCCGTTATTTATAAATAACTTATTCTTGTCATTTTCTTCATCCAATCGCTTTCCGTTATGGGGCCCACACAAGGCTGCGCCATCGTACGAATATTTCCCGACAGTAAGAATATTCCACGACCTAACAAATATTCTCCGATAAAAATGAATATTTTATAATCACTTGCTTATTTAAAATATTTGCGCATTTTACCCATAAATAACCACATTAATCAAATCGACCCTTACTATTTCAAAATAATAAATAGAGAAAATTTAATTTCATTAATAATACGTTGGGGTCTTACAGATAGTTTGGTTTATTTTGTGGTTTATTTTGTGGATTGAAAAGCGAATTTGAGATGTATATATGGATAGTTTGGTATATATTTTGTGGATGTAGTAATTTAAAATTATAAACGAATAGTATTATTGGGATGTATTTTGAATGGTTGATACATTTTGACTTTAAATTTAAATGAGAATTTAGACCTTTTAGCTATATATCATGAGATTAGCATATTGCAGGTGCATTGGTAATATAGGTGAACCACAACCTTTTTTTTTTTCTTTATCTACAACATTTTTAAAATGTTATATAAATTGGTTAAAAACGTTGTCTGATATATTAAACTACAACGTTTTTATCCAGAAAACGTTGTGGAATCATACCTTCTACAACGTTTTTAAGCATCTGCTAATTTATGGAAAATAAATCTACAACGTTTTTTTCTTAAAAACGTTGTGTAATATGTTTAAGTACAACGTTTTAAAAACGTTGTGTAAGGGTGTCAAATAGATGACACCCTTAACCACGACGTTTTTCTGACTGAAACTACAACATTTTTTTCGCGTTATTTATTTACTGTTTTGTAGTAATGATCATAATGGAAAACCACCTCCATTACATTTAACAATTTCATAACAAAACAACTACAACTTCATTATAAACAAGAAAAATCACAACATGAAAGAAAAAACAAACACCCATTACACCACTATTTTCTTCAATCCTTCACTGTTCCATTTTATCTCCTCAATTTTTGCCACCAACTCTTGATTTTTCTTTTGTACATTACCTTTGTCATTGTTGCGCTTGAATTTGTTCCATCTACTTCACTGCACAGAGCTTCCAACACAAGTAAATGACATACTTTTGTTAAATAATTAGAAAATAACAAGAATGTACACTAAAATTCAACACAAACTATTAAATCTTTTTTCCATTGCTTGTAAAATGAAATTGTTCTGAGTCTATGCTACTTGAAAATACAAAAGTTGATTTTCTCCAGTTCTAGAAAGTTACAGAAAAATCTACGCCTTTAAAAGACGGTGGATGTCAATTGTACAATTCTATAACATTATCAGTATTACAATAATTGGGCATGTTATAATACTTGGGATTATGCATGTATGCAAAAGGTTTACCAATACAATAAAATTTAACACCTATTTAACAGCAAAAAATTTGAATTGGTTGAAAAATTTGTCTGTCGAGCAATGTAAAATTAGAAATGACCAATTTCGAGATAAGGCTGGCACTTCCATGCCCAGAAACAGACTCGAATAATTTAAAATTTGACAACACAATCAACAAGAGATAAATGTCCATCAAGAAGACGTGCAAAAAATAATGAGAGCAAAACGACATCACAAGAACTACAATGATGCTTTGATACTTCTACTCAAACCATTATAAAAGAATTCTTCAAATAAAGAAGTCTATAACACATTTTTTATTATGCTTGTTTTAACTGAAACTTATCAAAAAAAAATTAATTTCTTGATTTCAAGAAGCACCCTTAGAAGGCAGCCACAGTTTTTGCAAAAGAAACAAAGTAGATACCTTCCCAGACCCACTTTGCAAGCTCAAACTCTGAGAGACCTCTGAGTTTGTAAAGGCGTTTCCTACCTCAAACAATGTCAATGGTCCAAAAAGCAAAGTGGATTTAATTTATCTTTAAACTTTGACCCAACTGTTTGATGTTGTTCCTTTCTTAGATAACATATGAATTTCTTGCTCCTGATCTATGTGACATATATTATTTTCTTAATTAATTGCGTGCTTGACGTTTTTTTCTTGCATACAAGAGCTAAAAAATTGATTGAAATAAATATTTTTCAAAGTACGAATAGGTTCTCCCAATAAATGATTCATCAGCCACCATTGCATAGTTACAGTTCAATAAACATATTCTCATGTTCATCCCAAAACACAAAAAAAAAAGAAGAAGAAGAAATTAGGGCTAATTCCCATATGAGAAATTCCCAAATCGAATTAAAACATGAAATCGAAAAACCTGTTTAAATCTTAACGAAATCGAAAAAATAGTTGAGGGTTTACCGAATCTCGTTTAGATATAGTGTTTTGCGTTCAATTTCCCCTTTAGAATTTCGTCGCAACTCTGGTGTCTTGGTTTACCGAATTGTCGTGTTTGGAGGAGAGTTAGGACAGTTTAGATGAGTTGGGAGGATGAGTTTGGGTGAGAGTTAAAATCTAGCGAGGAGTCTAGATGAGTTGGGAGGAGAGTGTGGGAGGAGAAATTGGAAGAGGTTTTTCAGAGGAGGGAGTAGCGAAATTACAGGGTCAAGTGAGGAGAGAGAAAATAAAACTCGTACCTATTTAAGTAGGAATGTCATTTAACAAAAGTATGTCACTTAAGAGTACTGTCCCTGATCCGGGCTATATATATATATATATATATATATATATATATATATATATATATATATATATATATATATATATATATATATTAATTTTTTAGCGAATTGAAATAAATGAACCAAAGACGAACCGTTGATAGCGACGGTTCGTCCGTCACTAAATCACAAAAACACCGATTTTATGAGTTATAATGATAGTACGAATTGTCGCTATATCTATAGCATCAACTTTTAATACTATATCAACGGATTGAATTGTCGCTATAGCTGGTTCATTGACAAATCGGCCCATTGGAGAAGCGAACTAATATATATATATATATATATATATATATATATATATATATATATATGAGAAAAAAGTGAGTCTCACCTTCATGTGAAATGGGACCATTTGAAAATATCAAAAACTCATATGGAAATAGTGTTTCCCTATATATATCCTTGCAACAAATATTCTAGTCAGAGAAAAAAATACATTACTTTTTTATCGACTGAATGACCATTTTGTCCCTCCAAATTGTAACCCGCTTTTAAAATCGTCCCCAAATTCATTTTTCATCAATTAAGTCCTTAAAATGACATTTTTATCCGAGTTGACTATAACTCAACCCATTCTTATTAAATTTTGATGGCTCAATCAATTTTAACCCGGCCTCAATTTCAATAATTCTATTTTTTTAAAAAACTACAAATTTTAAAAATAATTATTATATGTATATGTGTAAAATGAGTAAAGAACCCCAGCATTTGGCGCAGCGGTTCAAGGTCGCTCTGGGATGAACCGTAAACTTTGACATCTTTGGTTCGACTCCCACCAGCAACAATTTGTCAAGGCCATAAATAGATCATGGGACCATGGGGACGCGGGCGTAAGCCCATATGAAAAGGCTGACCTGAGTTCGTGGAGATTAGTCCGATTGCGATTGGGAAACTCCCGGTTATCAAAAAAAAATTTAGTAAAGTTTCATAAAATATAAATTCAAAAAAATTAAATAAGAAAATAAATTTTTAATTTTAAAAAAAAAGTAGGTTTTTTTAATTTTTTATGTAAAATTTTATTTTCAAGAAGAAAAAAAGTTTTCGTGTTTACCATTATTATATGTATGTAAGACCCCGAACTTTTTTATATAAATAAAATTGAATTTTTCTCTATTCATTATTCTAAATTAATAAGGTATTAATTTGATATAATGTTTTGGTTATGGGTGAAATGTGCAAATTTTACAAAATAAGTAAGTGGTTGTAAAATATTCATTTTGTCGAAGAATATTCGTTTGGTCGTGGAATATTCTTTTTGTCAGAGAATATTCGTACGAAGGCGTAGCCATTTGTGGGCCCAATAACGGAAAACGGTTGGATGAAGGAAAACGATAAAGTATGAGTTTTATAAATAACGACGTAATTGTTACCGTTAACACTGTTGGAATACCTAGTGGTTAAAATACAGTAATACGCGTGGTTGCACAGAAGCACATGGTATTGCACAGTATTTTTGAATTATTGATCCTTACGTAAGAAGGCACTACTCAATAATTGTTACAGTAGTTACTGTTCAATATTTTATTTTATTGATTCAATAATTGTTGCGTTGATAGTTTATATTATTGTTGTTTCAATAATTATCACTATACAGTATTTCCCATTATAAGATCAATAATTCATATTATTTGAATAATATTATTAGATAGCATTATTGGTAATGTCTAAAAAATTCTGTCAAAGAGATGTTTGGCCACTTAATTGTGCGCCAGTAAGGAGAAATCCTTATTGAAAAGCCCCATCTTTCCTGGGAACGGCCTGGTTGTCATAATTGTGGTTCAGTAATATTATTTGTGAATGATTAATTATTAATTTATATGATAGGAAATATTTATTTAATGTGGATATAAATGATGAATTTATTTATGTGGTTATAACTGAAAGAATTAATGTTGAGGTATTTTATCAGTATTTTTGTCGGAGTGGAGGTATTAAAAATTAAACCAGTGTTCTGGAGCTATATTGCGTGAGTAATAATTTTTAATCCGACCGTTGGATCGTTGTGATTTTTGGATATGTTATACACATATAAGTTGAGTATATGTCCACAAATTTTGAACCGTTAAAAATGAACGTATGATTTGTTATAAATTTTAAGAGGTGACTGGTTCAGAAATTGTTAAAGTTTCGGAATTTATCATTTTGGTAAAAAATTCTAGAATTGGTGGGCCCCACTTTTGGTTGGTGAGAAATGTGTTCAAATTGAATTTCAAATGTGGTGGGTGGCAATAGTAGCAGGTAAAGCCATCAGGTAGCAGGTCAAGTCTGCTTCGGCGTGCTAATATTTTCCTATAAATAGAGGGCTAAGTTAGAATTGAAAATCACACTAGAAACATAAGTTTTCTTTCTCTCTATATTATCAAGCGTATTTTGTGAGTATTTAGATACTTTGAGAGTTGCTATTCAGTACAAGTTTCATTCAGTATCATATCCGATATTCCGATTAGAAGTACTGTCATTTTGAGGTAAGGGATATTATTTTCTTCAATATCATTATGCTGAATTATTGATATAAATTTTATTGTGAAATTTCTACCTTTTTGTGTCGGGATTACTATTCACGTATACGGCACTATTCACGTATACGACACTATTCACCAAAAAATAAAATTTTCTCTTCTTTGTCCCAGATGTCTATTATGGTTACTATCTTTGATTGTATCTATGTTTTGATCGTCATTCTTGAATTTTTCTCCATTATGTTTTATTATGGAGTACTTTTAAACTTGAATTATCTAAAGTACGAATATCTAAACTTTGTCCTTTTATCGTACTGGATTCGTTCTCTAAAATATTTTTCATCATCCTCAGTCCTTAATGGTGATACTTGATGAATATCTTTGGCCTGTAGTGCAAAGATGAATGATTACCTGATGAATATCTTTGGCCCGTAGTGCAAAGATGAACAGGTGTTGAGATGAACATGACCAACTGGTGATACAAATGAATATCTTTGGCCCGTAGTGCAAAGATGAATATTTGATTCAAGATGTATATTGATTGATATTACAGGGATAAAATATTGATGATGGACTTTTAAATTCATAGATGATGGTAGATTTCATTCTCTACTTAACTCTTCTAATGAATTATTATTTTCGCTGCAGTTGTTGATCTAAAACTTGTTGTTTATTATATTCTATCAAATTTTTTCCTGTTGAAGACTAAGGATAATTTGTTATATATTATCTTAGTCATAATATTTTTTACTGGCTAGTTGAGCTCACCCTTTTCTTTTTTGTTCCATTTTTCTTCTCAAGAGGTGAGAATATAGCAGGAACTAGCCGAGGTATGGAGTGATGGTTCTAGAAAGTTATTTTAACAGTCCTCACTATTTTTATAAAATAGTGTATCAATAATTGTAATGAGGACTCCTTTTGAGTTTTAATATTGTCTATTAGACAATATTTGTATTTAAACTCACAGTTTATGTGTTGTCGTATTTTACACGACAATTGTATTAATGAAGTTATTTTTGTTTCTGTACCATGTATTTGGCGACTCAGAATGGGTGGTGTATACCTATTTTGAGGACGTCACAATGTATTCTTAATATTAGAAATTTAAAATCAAAAACTAAAAATAGTGATTAAAATATATAAAATATTAAAAGATAAATGAAAAAACTAATTCATTTTTTTAATAAAATAATTTTTAAAAAATAAAACTTTATTTTTCAAAATTAAATAGAAATTTTTATTTTTTAAAAAATGAGTAAACTTTCATAAAATATAAATTAAAAAAATTAAAGTTTAATTTTTTTTAATTATTAATTATTTTTATGAAAATTTACACATCTTTTAAAAAATAAAAAAAAATCTTATTTTGTTTTTTGAAAATAAAGTTATTATTTACTTTTTTTAATCTATATTTTATGAAACTTTATTCATTTTAAAAAGCATATTTCTTTTTTTTAAATAAAGTTTTTTTAATCTACAGTTTATAAAACTTTACACATTTTCTTAAAAAATGAAAAATGTTCTAATTTTTTTACTAAAAATAATAATTATTTTAAAATTTATTAATTTCCTTTTTAAAAAAAATTGAATCAATTTTTATATATATCTGTTACTATTTTTTGTATTTTAAATTCTATTTTTAGCTTTTATTTTTAAAATTTTTAATATTAAAAATAGATATAATAATGGTAAAGACATAAATATTTTTTATTCTGAAAATAAAGTTTTACATAAAAAATGAAAAAAAAATTATACTTTTATTTTTTTGCAAATTAATTTTTATTTTCTTGTTTAATTTTTTTGAATCTATATTTTATGAAATTTTACTCATTTTATACAAATACATATAATAATTAATTTTTTTAAAAAAAATATTGAATTGGTTTAATTAGGGTCGGGTTGGGTTAAATTAAATTTGGTAAAAATTAGTCGGATTAAAGTAAAATCAGATAAAAACAACGAAATTGACAAAAAATGTCACTTTAAAAACTTAATTGACGAAAAATAAATTTTAAATACGATTTTAAAATGGACAAATGTAACATTCACCTTCTTTTTATCTAATACTTTGGTATTAAACCCTTCCCTCGCTCAAAAGTTGAACAAGTATCAAGAAGAAATTAATAAACACGAAGAAGAAGATGACTAACAAACTAGATAATATTATCATGCATACCCAGAATCTAAACAATACATAAACTTACTTTGCTTCATTGAAAGTACATGAAATAACACTTGTTTTTGTTCATTATCAGTTGCTGCTATTCCAATTGCCAGTTGCTACTGCAACTACATTGTTTGTTTGGTTAAGCAAGCTGCTTAAAGATCTAGCTTTCACCATACCAGGCTTCATCCTCTTCTTTCTTACTAATACTGGCTTCTTTTTCTTCTTCTCATCATCATCATAATCATCATCATTGTCGTCATCCTCATCATCATAACTATCATCCAACAATATTTCCTCGGCGTCTTGACCAACTGATTGCACCAATGATAAAGATGAAGAAGAGACCGAAGATAATCGCTCAAACTTAATATCATGCTGTGGCTGTGGTGCAATTGTACTAGTACTAGTATTAATAGTAGTAATAGGAGCCCCCGTGGCACGGCTTCTAACGCTTGTGATGCTTCTAAGCCTGCCTTTACCCAAATGATGCTCACACAAAGAATAACCCACAAGGGTCTGTTGGCAACACCTCCATCCCCTTCCATTAACACGACTGCACCGCGATCCCTCCATGATTACACTACCTCTCTTGTTCATTTTCTTCACAGCACTATTCGTAGAACTAGAATATATCTCTTTAGATTCTTTCTCCTTATCTTGTTCATCACTATTTGGTAGCGCGCTGCATTTCTTGTTAGTCTTGGACTTCATTTTTGGCTTCATTTTCTTCTCTTTCTCCAACATTATTGTCTCTCCTCTCATTCTTCCCAGAAAACTCCCCCTTCTCTTCTTCAGTGGTATCTCTTTATCTCCTTCATGCCACCTTTCATCAACTACATAAAGTGCAATACCATTTTCACAATTAACGCAAACAACAATCTACAACACGGGCTAATGAAAATAATAGTGCAAAGTGCTGCATAAAATATTGATCAATAATGTGTACCTTGATGAGAAGTACTTACTGGTGGCAAAGATCCAGTATGTGCTATAGGTACACCTAATAAAATACTTTCTTTCCTGAATCAAGAAAGATCACCCAGAAGATCCACAGCCACACGCATAAAAGAATTAATTATTCGATCCCTCCATATATAAATAAAATTAATAAGAATAGATAGAGCCGAGGGTGTGAAATATATACATAGAGGAATAAGATGTATAATTTGTACATAAATATTGGGGGGACCAGCATCCCCATGCTAACATGCACCACATGGGCATATTTTTGTTTTTGGCTACACTAAAGTGGAAAATAAATAAATAAAAAGAGTAGATTTAGATTAGATGGGAAGGAATGGTGGCTAGCCAAAGCCGATAATACTATAAAAACACCCTAAATAGTATTTCCACTCGGTATGTATGTATGTATGTATGTATGTATGTATGTATGTATGTATATTTCTCTCTCTTAATTTCTACTACTACTACAAGTTGAATTCATGAAATAAGATAACAACGTTAAGTAACTTTTATTCTTTCTTCTTCTTTTTTTTACCTGGGATTGTTACTCTCTTGATCTTGTTTTTCTGTACATCTCTCCTTTTCTCCTTGCTGAAAATTATTCAAAAACAAAAATATAAGATCTACACATCATATATATGCTTGTACTTGATGCATTTATTTGTGGGTGTGCTTTAATTTTTGGTCCCTTTGAAAATTCTAATTCTAGTGCACTTGTAATTAATTTCACCAACAAAAATTAGAAAAAAAAATGAACTCCATATATATATGTGTGTGTGAGATACAGTACATATTGGGCACCAACCAAACACACCTTTTGTTTGATCTTGAGTTCGTGATCGGAGATCAAAATCATCTTGCTCCTTTCAGCCGCGATGATCGTTTGCTGATCGGAAGGGAGTGGCCGGAGAGGCGGCTGATTTAGAGGATCGGACGGCTGAGAATCATTTTTAGCTTCTTGCACACGTATATTTCCATTTGGGTGCAATTGTAAGCTGGTTTGTTGCACCACCGGTGATCGGTTGAGTTGGGGATCTGAGAGAGGCGATGAAGGGGGGAAACGCTTCCTGATCCTCATAAAAATTCTGCTCTATATGTTTGTGTCTATATATATATATGGAGAGAGAGAGAGAGAGAAATTAAGAGTTTTAATGGAAGGACTCAAGGCATAAACTGAGATAGGAAGAAAGGAACTTTCAAGGTTTGAATTTTTAGAGATGGAGAGAGAGAGAGTGCAAGACCTCCAAGACAGTGCATCCTCAAGAGAATTTTTGCTTTAATAACTCAGCACAAACTCATCCTCTCTATTTCTCTCTCTCTCTCTCTCTCTCTCTCTGCTGTCTCTCTCTCTCTAACTTTAATTTGTTGCACCACACACACTACTACAGAACAGAAAAGGAGAAATAATATAGCAAGGGAAGTTAGCTTTTGAAGCTTGTCACGTGTGAGGGTGAAATGGTATGAGGGAAGTAGACAAACCTTACGGCCGGTAGGTATGTAACAACCTTAATCAAATTTGTAGTAAAAATAAAATCAAATCAAATTGTACTTGGTTTAAATTGTATCTTTTTTATTGGGACATTTTAGCCTATCATTAATTCATCCAAAAAATCATTATTAAATATATTATTGCTAATATTTTGAGATTTTATATACATGCATATTAAAGAAAAATAATATATATGTCAATAAATATTTGATAAATTTAAATTGAGACAAATTTAAAATTATATGCGATATAATAGAATAAATTAAAGTAAGACTCTTAGTTATCTCATGTATGTACGTACTCATAATTGGGTTAAAAACTTTTATAATGTATATATAATAGGACTTCATATTAAATTATTTATATGTAATTAATTAAGTGGAGTTTTACATGTAACTTAATGCGTAAAGAGTCTGTCACTTGTACCCAATTGATTTTTAGATGTCAACACCACATGCCTAGGTCGCCTGTCTAATTTTGTAAAATAATTAGCTAATTCGACAAGGATTTAAAATAAATAATGATTATATAATAATAAAATTGTAGTGTTAACTTCTAAAATAGTATTATTATTTTATACTATCATCACGTAGGACAATTTTATTTATAAAATAAAAATCTTTACTTATTACGAATATTTGAAAACAATTCAACTTTATGGTTGCTTAAGAGCATTTACAACAATTTTTTCAAGAGACTCTCTATCTCCACATTTGAAGAATATATTAATAAATCAGTATCTAACAGTTTCCTTATCCTTATATAATTCTCTATTTTAATCCTTATATATGATTTGACTCCTCAGAGTGAGGGAATCAAAAGAGCGTTCCCTATTTATGTAAAATGACATTTCACACCCTATTTATTGCGATTTTATGTTGGTTAAAGGATTTATCTAACTTAATTGCTGATTTGGGTATGCCTATCAAATTCACTCATTTTTATTTTTTAAACGGAGGATTTAGAGAAGAAAGAGAACTATAAAAAAAATTAAAAATCAGTAAAATTTTGATTTTGATCATTTTTGTAAAAAATATTACTACTAATTATAAATTTTATAATTTTATAATTAAAATAATGTTGTTTTAGTTTTCATAAACACATAATGATCGTTGCACATTTTGATTTCTAGCAATATCTATTTTTAAATTAAAATAATTACAATTTTTAAATTCAAACAATAATTACTTTTAAATAAAAAATAGTTACAACGTTCAAAACATGATTTACCTGTTGAAACTTTTAAATTTTAACTTTTAAATTTTAATTTTCAAATTTCAAAATTTAATATTTAAAGAATCAATATAAGAAATTTGTTGGGTACATAGAGAAAAAATTGAATCTCTATCCTACAGAATGACCGGAATAGAGATAAGAAAACTGTTGTAAATGCTCTAAGAGATTAATAATATGAAAATAATAATTAAGTGCATATATATAAATGGTAAATAAGTAATATGAGTAATTATTAATCGGGTGGGTTGGTTGGATAATTCATTTTCCATTTAAAATGCTATGCTATGCTATGCTATACCTGGAAAGAAGGGGTGGGGTGACCGGTGACCGGTAACCGGGGAGGAGGAAGAGTTAGAGACAAGTACGGAGGGGTGACAGGATGGAGAGTACAGCGTAGAGAGAGAATAGTCAATAGAATACTACACCAACACCAACAAAATGATGGGAACGGAAAGTGAGTCAGTTTTAGCACTTCAACTTTTAAGATGCAGAATCGGAATTGGAATTGGAATTGGAATTGGAATTAGAATTAGAATTGGAATTGGGTCCTACAATAGGCAACGACCAAGATACCCTGTTACTGCTAATTAAATTTTTATGCATTTAATTTAGACTTAATCGGCCTACATATATAAAGGGGAAGAAGAATGAGCAAGCAATCTTATGGTTACAGTGCCCAGGACAAAATACATACGTGTTGTTCTTCCGTTCCAAAATTTTGAATTAGTCATTAAAATGTTACTATTAAATATTAAAATTAATATAATGAAGGAAAGAGAAAAAAAGAGTGACACAGAAGAATATATACTGGGTAGTTATTACTTTTCGAGGGAGGGAGGGATATATATATATATATATATATATATATATATATATGTGTGTGTGTGTGTGTGTGTGTGTGTGTGTGTGTGTTAGGGCCTCCCCTAACAAATAGTTTAGGCTTCTGCTACAAATTCTTGCAGAATCTCTATTGTTGGAACTAAATTCGCACGATATATATATATATATATATATATATATATATATATTCCCCTGGATCATATTAATTTTGATTATAATGGCTATATAAGCTAGCTCCTTAAAAGTTTCCTTTCTGGTTCTTTTAAAAATAATAGGAATAAATATGATAATTAGTAGTAGTGTTTTTTATTAATACTATTAAACTAAATGATTTTGTATTCGTTACTTTAGTCTTTAATTTTACTACGATTTGATTTTAGGAAGCTCGATCACTCACTCTAATTTTGAAAGTAAACTGGAATGAATGATTACAAGATTGAAAAGGAGCAAGCAGTATATATATATATATATATATACCACACAACACATAGCAAGCAGTATATATATATATATATATATATATATATATATATATATATATATACCACACAACACATGTAGCTGAAAGCATTTATTTGGACCCAGGAATAGAAAAGGAGAGAAGTGATGGCTGAACCAATAGCAATAGCACGGCCGTGGTCGACTTGGCGGGTAGTACTGCCTTTCAATTAATTCATTTACTTTCTACTACAAATTTGTTGCTTATTAGTAACCATTTATTTTACCAACTAGTATTTCACCATGCAACTTCACCAGATCATCAGCATGAATACTACATAATTCAAATTTAGACATGAAAATATTTAATTAGCTATATATCTATCTAATAAAATACAAATAATTTTAAATTTTCCGCTCACTCAATAAATCATCTGGGCCGTTCAAAATTTAGAATAAATCTCATCGGTCACCGTCCATACAGTGCCGGAAGCACATGACACATCTAGTATATATATACATAGAGAGAGTACGGATCCAAGAGAAAATATATATACAGAGAATGCTAGAAAACAATTAATGATCGGAGATAATTATATATGCTATCTAAGAGAATATATATATAAAAGGAAAGTAAGTGGGATCACTATCTTTTAATATTATTTTATTTTTTAAAAGAATCTTTAAAATGACGTAGTTTTAATAGAGGTATGTTATTTAAGAGGTATGTATATATATATATATATATATATATATATATATATATATATATATATATATATATATACGGAAAGCTTCAAGAGCATAATCCTTAAATAGCATAACGCCTTAAATAGCATAATTTTATCAAAACGACGTAGTTTTGATAAGACGCGGTGGCATTTTTGTAAATACACGGTGGCATGATATTTATAAAAATGGCACCGCGTCCCTCCAAAACTACGTCGTTTTGATAAAATTATATGTCCGGATATATATATATATATATATATATATATATATATATATGTCCGGATCTTAAGCTCACTCCTTATCCAACTCACCCGAGCTCACCCCTCTTTAACGACGGACCCGACGACGGTTCGGTCATACAACCGTCGTCTATACTTTTAACGACGGATAACATATAGCGTCGCTAAAAGTATAGACGATGGTTGTATAACCGAACCTTCGTCGGGTCTATCGCTAAAGGGAGATTGAGTTCGGGTGAGTTGAATAAGGAGTGAACTTAAGATCCGGACCGATATATATATATATATATATATATATATATATATAGGGTCTGGTTCCAGTCCGGACTCCCGCACGGTACTAAAATACGGACTATTTTGTTATATATATCCAAATCACACCAAAAACACTGTATTATAGAAAAATTTCAGTTCCATAAAATATTTAACTTTTTGTTTAGTTGTTTTAAAAATAAAAATAAAAATTAAAGGTCCGTATTTCTGTCGCTATATCAGAGAATAGTCATCTTAGCTTTTAGCGACAGACAACATATAGCGACGAACCGAACCGACACCCGATCTGTTGTTAAAGGGAGTATGCAAGGTATATAGGATCAAGAGGTAAGCCCTTGATCCTTTCCATATATATATATATATATATGTATAAATATATATATATATATATATATATATATATTTGAATTAAAGAAACCATATATAAGACCTGAATTTGGAAGACTGTCCAAGTGCAAAACCCTAGATTATCAAAAAAAAGAAAAAAAAAAGGAAAAAGAAACCATATATACATGCGTACATTGTGATCAGTGATCACTCACTTCACTTGTATAGCCTGCCTAGTTTGCTTGGCAAACACTCCGACCATATTTAATTACCAAGGTAATACTATAATGCAACAACCATTTTGCCTTTTACAATTACTCAGGTGGTTAACGTACGTTTGGTCCAATACAAAAGAGTAAAAGTGGAGGGGTCCGGGAAATAATGAGAAAATGGAGGAATATTGTGGATATTTTTTAATGGCTTAAATATAATTTATTATCTTAAACTATATATAGACTATATTTCACTTCAAAGATTTATATTTTAATTTTATCAATTAGATGATTGAATTATTAATTTTTTGTACTTTTCATGTCCACATAAAAGCCCTCAAAAATTATTATTCTGAGTAGATAGCGTAAGTGGGGTGCCATTTCCAGCTCAGTAATTGGTCTTTGTTTCCTTTCTTTTATCCCATTCTATGTGTGATAGATATACTATAGGTGATAGAAAAAGATATGGTGGTGACTGGTGATGTGAAGATATAATCTCATGTTAATAATTTCGTATATAAAGTGCAAAACTAGAAATATATATATCTTTAATTTAAAACGTAATAAAATGATGAATATATTTTTAATTTTGGTCAGCTCAGGTCAGGTCAGATCAGCCTAAATTAAATTAAGACAGACTATAATTAACGAACTTCTTATATCTTAATAATAATATTACTTCCTTTTTCAATTGTCTTATACTATCAGTTGCATTCGACATCCTAGATTAGGAGACACTAATCTTCTTAATCAAACATTTATTAAACTATTTATGAGTCCCAAGTAGTGTATATTAGAGTTATCAATCAGCCAGCCAGCCAGCCAGCCAAATCTTAACAGTGATTGATTTGATATACTTGGATATAAAATTTCCAGCTAATTTATTTGTTGATTTGTGATAATTTGATCAATTAAATTAATATTTTAAATGAGCCAAATCATGAATTTAATTTAATTTGACTCACTGATCCACCAAAACAAAAAAAAAACATACTTTATTGAAAAAGAGGCTGACAGTCTTTGAATTAATAAATCAATTTTAGGGAATTATGTATTCAGAAAGCATTTATTTATTTTTCACCATCAGAAGGACTTTTTCTTTTTTAGGTTTCTTATGTAAGAAGAAGAGAAATCAGAAACGTTCATTATTAATTTTATATCTTCAGTTCTTGACCATTATATAAATGAGTTGAGATTGACAAAAATTATGTTCGGCTTGTAATTCCCTCTTTTAGTTTGATTCGAGTATGCTCTACTAGTTTAATATTTTATTAATTAAATAGCATTATATTATATTGTTAATTAATGCAATAATTCATTCAATTTTATTTATCTCAATATATAAAGATCAATATAGGCAGTTAGAAAACAAAGTTGAATCTGGTTTAAAACAACTCCATTTATTAACTTTTAATTGAAGTCGAACTCCGTCTATAAAACTGAATTTCTTCTTCATTATAGATAACACAATTATATTCCATAAATAATGAAATCCAGAAAACTGAATTTCTTCTTCATTATACATATGTTGTATTATATTACATGAAATTTTAAGAGTGTGTGATTTTTGAACATGAAAAAATTGGTTTTTTTAGATAAAAAAAAAAGTGAAAATTTAATGAGAGAAAGTCCAAAAAAATTAAAATGAGAAAGTAAAAAGTTTAAAGAGATTAAGAAAGTTAATATAATTCTATAAATAATAATATTTTATAAATTAATATAATTGTACAAATTATAACCTTTTTTTAGATGAACCAATTTGGATCATGATCATAATGAATCAAATCATCAGAACATAATTTGCATATGAAGGGGCAAAAATTTATGAAATTTAAAGCTACTAGTAAAACCAAACAAGCAATCACTCAACTTAGAACCCTTCAGACTGGTTGTACTCATTCTAAACAAAATAACTCTGACACAAGTTTTTTACAGGCAATAAATATTATGCAAAAAGAAGCACATTCCGAATCAATGCAATACTCAATAATAAACACCCAGTTCCCAGCCCACAAAAGCAAGGATACATGGGGAAAAAATGTTCAACATGCTTAATCCTATAGCAAGTCTATATATCAAGACAATTCCAAACAAGAGTAAATCTAATACATTAGAACCTTTCCGCCAATCTAGCAGTGACCGCTCTTAGTTTTGAATATACCTTCCCAGCAGGGGAACCTAAGATAAGACTGCATAGAGAATCTCTTGCAATTTTAATATTTGCAAAGGATCCTAATATGTGAATCTTCGTGTCTGCAACGACAATACGCGTCTTTGTAGAGTTCTCAATTGCAAACTTTGTTTTACCTCCTTTGCCAGACAGCCTTCCAATTGCGCGAGACAAGTGCTGACCTCGGAGGGTTTTAACATCCTTGATCTCAAAAGATTCCACATACAGCTCATCCAAACGCAAAAGGGCAACAGCATCTATCACATCAAAACCAAGCATGAAGGCATGAACAAAATCAGCACACTTTTGAAGGTTACTAATATCAGGGGTGTCTGATCTGGTCTTCAATTCAACTTTGCGTGCCTTCAGATTCATACGGATGTCAATCTTCATTTGCTCATATACTGGAGTGTAAATTTCCATCCATGCTTTTTTGAGAGGTGTATAACGATGTGCTGGGACAGAAACTTTTCGAAACTGTACTTGCCCATCAGATATCTCATGAGCCTTCAGAGGTTCAAAATTCGGCTTTGATGCAAAAGCTACGCGCTTTACATCAGATGAAACCTTTTCAATTTCCATAGAGGTTGTGCCTTCGCTGGATTGCATTATGCGAGTTCTGTTGACAACATCCCAAGAGATAAAACTTATATATGAAGATCCAAAATTAAATCAAGTGTTAAAGAATGTCCTAACAATTAATATACATAACCGAAAGCTTACGGATGTCGCCAACTCAATTAAATTATACATATCAACAAGGCAGTAGAAAGACCTTTTTAAATAAACAATGGAGCTAGAAAACAGAAAAAATGAAAAGCATGTTTGCTCTAAGTTTATATGCAATGATCAAGATTGTTCTTGTTTTTGCTCACATATATTTCTAATTATCCAAATTTATCATTTAATTTCAAAAATCTATGCTTGGTTTTTTGCATTACCAAACAATCTGCAATGATGGAGAAAACCATGATTTTAATTAGTCCTATCCTTTCAAGTATGTCACAATTTATTACAACTAAAAAAGAGTACGAGCAAATAAACAAACTACATTCTACAAAATAATATTCTTATGAACAGTGGAAGGGCAGAACTTAGCAACAAATCAAGGCAAAAGAAATGAACTCAATGAATTTGATAGCATTAGAAAATAAGTTTCATAGCATGAGAAAATAATAGCTCAGATTGGTCCAGATCAATGAGCTAATGTAGGGACAAATAGATCAATGAGTTAGTAGGGTCAGACTATTTTAAGGAGTGAGGGGGAGAAACTTAATCAATAATGATTATTTAGTCACTATGCTGTTGACTAATGACTATGTTATCACCCTGTCTCTTGATCACTAAAATTGGTTTAGAGTTTTTTATACATAAAAAGGGACTAGAGTTGAAAAATTATTATCAGTAGAAGTTATTTTCTTATTCGCTGCTACTATGTTTTATTGGCTGCAACTTATTATTTAGAGGGAAGAAATTTCTTAATTTTGCACTTTGATTATGAAAGGAGTGAAGGCATTCCTACTCCTTTCACACCTAAACTGACAGTGGCATTAAACAACCCCACCACAAGGGAAACATCATTGCAGGAATGTAATCCAGGAAAAATTGCATAACACCATCAATTGAGCCAGGAATGAGACCAATTCTATGGAGTTTAGTATAGTACGTTAGATAAATAGATTAATAAAATAAATATAAAACAACATACACATATAATCAGTGTTTTTAAAATCACCACCTCGGCGCAAGATAAAATAAAACAAAACAAGATTCACATATAATAAGTGTTTTAAAAATACACGCCTCGATCCGATTAATCCCCGCCTTAGCGTTAGGCGGTCCTCTACCGCCTCAATTTGGCAAGGCGCCTAGGCTCTTGTCTATTGTCTAGACAAAATCAGACCTCTACTTTGAAACTCTATTATAATACTTTAAATGAATTTTTTAAACCTTAAAATATTTATTTTTTGGTAATTTTTCATGTAAAATTTAAAAATTTTACATGAAAAATTACATCCATATGCTTTGTATAGTATAACAAGTATGTATAAATAAAAATAAATGAGACCACCAAAGAAACCGACTAGACACCGCTTGAGCAGCCTTGGCGTTAGGCACCTCCTCCACCACCTAGGCCAGCCTAGAGATTATAATATACTTAAATTTATTTACAAGTTTCACACATGGTATTCACCAGAAACATAGTTATAAAGCAAAAAAAATTTCACAGATTGTGTCATCAATTCATAAAGAATGCACAAGTCATAAGATTTCTTACATTTAACCAAATACAGTAACACTACACAACAACTACACAATTATTGAAAGATATCATTTTTATAAATAAGGACAGACGAGTAACACAATTACATACATATAAACAAGTTTCTGAATCGTAAAACCAACTTAAGTTTCTCGATTCAGTAAAATGTAACACAAAGAAGATCCCAACAAATTAAAATTCGTGTTATGCTTATGTACAGAAATATATATATATATATATATATATATATATATATATATATATATATAGTATTTTTGTAGAGGAATAGAATCGGTATTTTTGTAGAGAATCGAGCGCTTACCAACTAGAGGGAGGCACGAAGCTAAAAGGTAATGAGAAGAAGAGAATGAAGCCGATGATAACTCTGGAGTTGCGGATCACTTGCCGCCCTCTTTCTCTCTCTTCCTCTTCCTAAAACCCTAGCTTTTGGTGGGCTTATATAGCCCAAACTCTAACACAATGTCTTTAATACCCCATGCCCCAACTTTAATTGCACTCCTATCCATTTTGATCCGTTTGGCAGTGACACCTATTTCCACAACAATAAACAATTAAAAATAGTCACTTGATATTTTGCAATCAATTTATGAAATTATAATTTTTATAACTAATATAAATTTAATTAATTTTAATTAATACAATAATTTATATTACAAACTATTTAAAAAATTAAAATTGTCAATAAGTACAAAATTATTATGTCAAATATTAAGTTTTTTTCGCACTCCTTATCTACTTTTTCTTAATTATGGGGGCAAACAACATATCTACTTCTACTTCTAACATGACGAGGCGATATGGTTTCTACATGTTAAAATCTCAATTCGGATAATAAGATACTTTCATTTTATATTTTTTTATGTGATTTTAAATTAATTAAGAGATTTTAATAGATTATTGTTAAAATATGAGTTTTTCATAATTCATGTTTGCTCGAAGAAATTTTAATGTGTTATAGTTAATTCTTAAATTTACATAATTTATGTTTGTCCACGTTAATTGTAAGATTACTAAATTAAAAAGAAGAGAGATCAAAAATTATTGTTAATTTTAATTGAACTTAATTTATTTATTTTTTGAATTATGTACACTAAATCAGTGGCGTAATTTAAGTTATAAAAATAGAATAGATTGGATTATCAATTATGATTATTGTTTAGTAGATTTAAATTTCTAGATTGCTTTTTTATTATTAATTTTCATATTCTAAATAGTTTAATTGTAGTTCATCAAATTTTAGTCTATATTTTTAATTCACCTAAGATATATATTAAGAATATTTTAAAATTAATCTAACTTTCGTGGGTTTAACATGCACTTGCTTGTTTTTCAATTTAACAATATGCACTTACAATATATATATGACATGATCCATAGCCACTACTGACTATGACTTATGTTCCAACCAACTCATATTGAATCGTCCATTCCAATTGTCAATGACCTAGATTAGATTTACTCAATTACTATCCGTAAAAAGTTATTGCTTGGAAATAGTAATTGCCGTATGAAATTTCTCATTTGCTCCTCATTTTAATTGGAATTGAATATAATTTTCCTCTTACTCGCTAGAACTTCTAGCTAGCAGATAGTCTACATAAAAGTTTATGTAATTAACTATCTGCAAGAAGTTCTTCCGAATACTTAGCAATCTTAAGAATATTGCATTCTGAACTAGCAATCTTGAAGAATCATGCAAGTTTCGAGAAATTTTGGATGTTGAAAAATACATCTATAATATTAATTTTGCAATAATCTTGTTATTTTTAACTTGTATAATCTTGTGATAAGTAAGTTTTGTTAATTTTTCAATTTTTGGTGGGTTATGTAGGTTAATGTGTGTTTGTTTTACTACAATCTTGTTATATTTACATTGTTTAAGATAGTTTGGTAATTTTTATTCTTATTTTTGTTTAATGTAGGTTATTAAGTGTTAGTTTTTCAATTTTTTGTTTTGATGTAATTTTGTTGTTAAATGTAGGGTAATATGGATTTTAATCCCGATCCATTTGATTCTAGTGTTCTTTTTTATCAACAAAACCATATTTTAGAAGATGTATAGAATAATAAGGTATGAATTGAATTTATGGTTTATTTTTTATTCTAAATTTAAAATTAATTGATTAAATAATATTGATGATACATAATACAAATTGTAATATTATTTTGTATTTATTGTGTTTATATTTTTCGATGATAGGAAATGAATATCTTATCTATTTATGAAACTGGTAGTAAATTGGTAAAGTGAAATTTAAATGATAAGCAAATAGAAATATTATAAGAACTACTCTTTTTCATGTTTTCTCAATTCCCTCTGTTACGCTTAAAAGTTGTAAGACCCCGAATTTTATGAAATAAAAGTATTCAATTTTTCTTATAATTACAATTCAGTAAATGGTTAAATTGATAAAAAGTTAAAGTTATGGGTGATATGTGAAAACTTTTCAAAATACGCAAGTGGTTATAAAATATTCATTGTTGTCGGGGAATATTAATCGTTTGGTCGTGAAATATTCTTTCTGTCGGAGAATATTCGTACGACGACGCAGCCATTTGTGGGCCCCATAACAGAATAACTGTTGGGTGAAGAAAACGACAAATTTAAATTTTTACAAATAACGGCGTAGTTGTTACCGTTAACACTGTTGGAATACCCGGTGGTTAAAATACAGTAATACGCGTTATTGCACAGTAGCACACGGTATTGCATAATATTTTTAAAATTATTGATTCTTACGTAAGAAGGCACTACTCAATAATTGTTACAGTAATTACTGTTCAATATTTTATTTTATTGATTCAATAATTGCTACGTTGAAATTTTATATTATTGTTGTTTCAATAATTGTAGCTGCACAGTATTTTCTATTATCAAATCAATAATTCATATTATTTAAATAATATTATTAGATAGCATTATTGGCAATGTCTAGAAAGTTCTGTCTAAGGAGAGGTTTGGTCACCTAATTGCGCGCCAGTAAGGAGAAATTCTTATTGGAAAGCCCCATCTTTCCTGGGAACGGCCTGGTTGTCATAATTGTGACTCTGTAATATTATTTGTGAATAATTAATTATTGATTCATATGATAAGGAAATATTTATTTTATGTGGATATAAATGATGGATATATTTTTGAGGTTAAAAATGAAGGAGTTAATGTTGAGGTGTTTTATCTGTATTTTTGTCGAAATGGAGGTATTGAAAATCAAATTAGGATTTTTGAGATATTTTGCTGGGGTTATAATTTTTAATCCGACCGTTGGATCGTGGTAATTTTTGGATATGTTATACATATATAAGTTGAGTATATGTACATAAATTTTGAACCGTTAAAAATGAACATATGATTTGTTATGAATTTTACGAGATGACTGGTTCAGAAATTGTTGAATTTTCGGAATTAATCATTTTGGTGAAAAATTTTAGAATTGGTGGGCCCCACTCTTGGTTGGTGAAGAAATGTGCTGAGATTTTTATTCAAATGTGGTGGGTGGGAATAGTAGCAGGTAAAGCCATCAGGTTGCAGGTTAAGTCTGCTTCGGCGTGCTAACATTTTCCTATAAATAGAGGGCTAAGTTAGAATTGAAAATCACACCAGAAATAAGTTTTCTCTATTTCTCTCTCTAGATTATTGTGACGCCCCCAAAATTAGGTATACATCACCCATCTTGGGTCGTCAGATACGAAGTACAGAATACAAATACAACTTACTAATACAACTGTCGTGTACAAGATGACAAAACATAAACTGTGAGTTTGAATACAAATATTATCTTCTAGAGAATATTCATACTCAAAAGGAGTCCTCATTACATTTATTAACACACTATTACGTAGAATAGTGAGGACTACTAACTAATACTATCATTCGAACCATCACTCCGTTTCCCGACTTGCCCCAGCTACGTTCTCATTTCCTGAAGAGAACAGTGAAAGAAAGGGTGAGCTCAACTAGCCCAGTAAGAAATATTATGACTAAGATAATGCAGAATAAATTATCATTAGCCTTCAACAATGTTAAACTGATAAAATATAATAGACATCAAGTTTAACTGCAGCGGAACAAACAATCCATTAAAAGAGTCAAGTAGAAAATAAACTCTACTATCTTTTATGATTTAAAAGGTTTTTCAACACTGTTATCGCTGGGACTCAGCTTAATAAAATAATCCACATCATCAAATCACCCCTGCACTACGGCCAAGGATATTCGTATATTCATTAATGGTCATGATCATGCCAACAACTGTCCATCAATGCACTACGGGCCAATGATGACTTTTACCACATCATTTGTAACATTACGGTCATAATTATACCGAATAATCCCTGGTCATAATCATACCAAGTCCATCTATGCACTACATGCCACAGATGACTTTCAATATTTTATAAACATGAGGATGATGACAATGATATAAGAATTCAATAAAACAAGTTCAAGAATCAATTTATCCAAGAATTAACAACGTCCAAATTGTCAACATGATACTGTTTTGTGGAGTAAAATTCAAGAATGCTTAGAAGAATATTTTCATGAAAAGATACTGGATGAACCGTAATTATCAAGAATATTCCACAAATTTCATGGAGTATAGAAGTCAAAACTTAATCAACTGAGTACAACAAAGAATGGAATAACAAAAGAAATCACCATGCATGCGATAGACCGCACAGACAGGTTATTCCAACAGAATAATAAATAATGGAACCAGGTCCGGCGTAAGCGCACAGATAGGATATTCTGACAGAATAATAATTAATGGAACCAGGTCCGGTGTAAAACACATAGACAGGATATTCCAACAGAATAATAACAAGACAGAACCAGGTCCGGTGTAAAACACACAGACAGGATGTTTCAACAGAATGATAATAAAAACGGAACCAGGTCCGGTGTAAAACACACAGACAGGATTTTCCAACAGAATAATAGAAGAATGTCACCGAGTATAGGGTAGACCGCGTATACAGGTTATTCCAACAGAATAATAAGAAATGGAATAACAACAGTTCTCTTCATGAATAAGAAAGAATAACACCCCTTACCATTTTAAAGAAGAGCTGAAGTAAGGAAGTAGTTAAGTAGCAGAATACTCTTCTTCTCTCTCCCTATAGTTTCTCTCTATAGCTTCTCTCTCTAGAGTTCAGTGAATTCGTAAGAAATAATGAAGGAATGAGCTGCAATTTATAGAAAAATAGAATGCATAGTAACTAATCCATGAACGGTCCAGATTGATTACTTTAATCTGACGGTCCATATTTAAAGAAAAATCTTTTAAATAAAATATAATATATTCTATTTATAGAATAACTTTAATAAAGTATTCTGTTTTATATAAAAAGATGTTTCTGTTTTATTACGTTAATAATACGAATAAAACAAAACGTCATTATCGCTAAATAATTCATATTATTAACTGACAATAATTGAATCAAACTGAGTGACTTCTCACATAAGCATTAATAATCAATACCGTGTGCTACTATGCAACCACACGTATTACTGTACTTTTACTACCGAGTAGTTCAACAGTAACAATGGTAAAACTTCCGCCGTTATTTTTAATAAAATATTTTTGTCGTTTTCTCAATCCGACAATAATTCTGTTGTGGGGTCCACCAATGATTGTGTCGTTGTACGAATATTCCCTGTTAAAACGAATATTCTCCGACCAATCGAATATTATATAACAACTTACGTACTTTGCAAAATTTATAAATATTACCCACAACTATAACATTATATCAAATTAACTCCATAATATTCAAAAATGATATTTATAGAAAATTCATCTTTATTTATAAAAGTTGGGGTCTTACAACCTCCCCTTCTTATGAAATTTTGCCCTCGAAATTAGGGTACGTACCTGGTATGTCGAAGATGTAAGGATACCTTGATTTCATTTCAGATTCTAACTCCCAAGTCATTTCCTCAACATCGTGGTTTCTCCACAAAACTTTGACTTGAGGTATAACCTTGGAGCGTAGAATATGTTCCTTCTTATCCAAGATTTGAACAGGAACTTCTTCATACGTCAAATCCTCCGCTATTTCGTCCGGTTCTAACTCAATAATGTGGTTCGGGTCTTCCACATATTTGCGTAACATGGATATGTGAAAAACGTTATGAACACGAGACATACTTGGCGGTAAAGCGAGTCTATAAGCCACAGTTCCTACTCGATCGAGGATTAAAAATGGACCGATGAATCGAGTATTGAGCTTTCCTCTCTTTCCAAATCTCGTAACTCCTTTCCATGGAGCAACACGTAAGAACACATGATCTCCTACATCAAATTTCACGTCCTTTCGATGAAGATCAGCATAACTCTTTTGTCGATCTTGTGAGGTTTTTATACGTTGTCGGATTGTTTGAATCTTTTCTGTAGTCATACGTACCAACTCCGGTCCCAACAACGTTGCTTCACCTACCTCATCCCAGCATACTGGAGAACGACATTTTCTTCCATATAATGCTTCAAATGGAGCCATGCCAATACTTGCTTGATAACTGTTGTTGTAGGAAAACTCCACCAATGGTAAGAACTTGTCCCAACTTCCCCTGAAGTCAAAGACACATAGTCTTAATAGATCTTCAAGAGTTTGAATAGTCCTCTCTGATTGTCCGTCCGTCTGAGGATGATATGCTGAACTAAATCGTAAATCCGTGCCCATAGCTTTTTGTAAACTAACCCAAAATCGTGAAGTGAATTTTGGGTCTCGATCAGAAACTATGGATACTGGCATACCATGCAGTCTTACAATCTCGTTTATGTACATACGAGCAAGACGTTCAAGTGTATAAGTTTCTCGTATCGGTAAGAAATGAGCAGACTTGGTCAATCTATCAATAATGACCCAAATCGCATATATACCTTGAGAAACCTTAGGAAGACCGGTAATGAAATCCATGGTAATGTGCTCCCACTTCCATTCTGGAATTTCAAGTGGTTGCAATGGACCTTTTGGTACTTGATGCTCCGCTTTGACTCGTTGACAAGTTAGACACCTTGAAATAAACAACGCTATCTCTCTCTTCATATTACTCCACCAAAATGTATGACGAAGTTCATAATACATTTTGGTACTTCCAGGATGGATTGCAAACGGTGTGTTGTGCGCCTCCATCATGATTTCATACTTTAAATCAGGGTTGTTAGGAACACAAAGTCTGGAGTTGACTCGAAGTATTCCTTCTTCATCGATTCTTGCTTCCGGCATAGAACCTTCTTGCACTTTCTTCCTCATACGCATCAGCTCCAGGTCTGTAGCTTGAGCAGCTTTAACTTTATCGATTAAAGTTGGTTCTACTCGTATATTCGCCATCATCACATGGGTCCCTGGAGTCTTTAACTCTATCTTCATCCTTTGCAAGTCACACAAAATGGGCTTTTGTGTTGACAATATTGCACTCGTACTTGCATATGATCTTCTACTCAATGCGTCAGCTACCACGTTCGCTTTTCCAGGATGGTATTGAATGGTATGATCATAATCTTTCAATAGTTCAAGCCAACGTCGTTGTCGCATGTTAAGTTCCTTTTGAGTGAAGCAATATTTGAGACTTTTATGATCCGTAAAGATCTCCACCTTCTCCCCATACAAGTAATGCCTCCAAATTTTAAGTGCAAAGACAACAGCTGCCAACTCTAGATCATGAGTAGGATAATTCCTCTCATATTCCTTGAGTTGTCTTGATGCATAGGCTATGACTTTTCTATGTTGCATGATAACACATCCCAACCCTTTGCTCGAAGCATCACTGTAGATGACAAATCCCTCCGAGCCAGATGGTATTGTTAGAACAGGTGCTGAAATGAGTCTCCTCTTGAGTTCTTGAAAACTCTGCTCACATTCTTCGCTCCAACCGAACTTTGTATCTTTCCGAATCAGCTGAGTTAATGGAATAGCGATTCGAGAAAATACTTCCACGAATCTCCGATAATAACCAGCTAAACCAAGAAAGCTACGTACCTCGGTCACTGATTTAGGTTGCTCCCAGCTTTGAATAGCTTCAATCTTTGCCGGGTCAACCGATATTCCACGACTTGATACTACGTGCCCAAGGAATGCTACCTCTTTCAGCCAAAACTCGCATTTCTTCAACTTGACATAAAGTTTGTATTCACGAAGCTTTTAGAGTACTAGCCTCAAGTGTTGCTCATGATCTTCACGGCTTTTGGAATAAATAAGGATGTCATCAATAAAGACGACCACAAAATGATCCAAATATTCCTTGAATACCCGGTTCATCATATCCATGAAGGCAGCAGGAGCATTAGTCAATCCAAAGGACATGACTAGGAATTCATAATGCCCGTACCGAGTTCTAAAAGCCGTCTTTGGAATATCCTCAGTTCTAACCTTCAGCTGATGATATCCAGAACGAAGATCGATCTTTGAAAAGAATTGTGCTCCTTGCAACTGGTCAAACAGGTCATCAATACGTGGCAATGGGTACCTGTTTTTGATGGTGACATGATTTAACTCCCGATAATCAATACAAAGTCGCATACTTCCATCTTTCTTCTTCACGAATAGCACAGGAGCACCCCAAGGAGAAGTACTAGGATGAATAAAACCAATGTCTAACAATTCCTGCAGTTGGATCTTTAACTCCTGAAGTTCAATAGGAGCCATTCGATATGGGGCTTTGGAAATGGGTTTTGTACCGGGTTCAAGGTCGATACAAAATTCAATTTCACGCTCTGGGGGTAGGCCAGGAAGTTCTTCAGGGAATACGTCAGGGAATTTATTAACAATAGAAATATCATTCAAAACTGACGTATTTTTGTTTAGATCCGTGACATGAGCTAAGAAAGATTGACATCCGTTTTTCAATAAACGAATAGCTTTATGGCTTGAGATGACAGCGATTGATTTTAATGGTTTGGTTGCTTGAATTCGCATAATAGGTCGATTAGGAATATGAAAGCTAACAACCTTACGAAAACAATTAATTTTTGCATGATGAGTAGTTAACCAATCAATCCCTAGAATCACGTCAAATGCAAGTATTTTTAATGAAATCAGATCGATAGGTAATGTGTGGGTACCAACTTGAACCAAACAAGACTTATAAACCGTGGATGTAATGAAGGTTTCTCACAATGGAGTTTCAACAGATAAGTCAAAGTCTAATTTCTCCGGAATCAAATTTAATCGATGAGCGCAAGTAGGAGAAATAAAAGAATGGGTAGAACCGGTATCAATTAAAGTATAGACTTCGTTAGAGTTTATGATAAGCTTACCCGTGATGACCTCATTCGGGTTCCTTGATCTCTGGGAGTTCACAACAAACGCTCTCCCTTGCACAACCGGTTTTGACTTTTCTGGGACGGCCTTTGGTGCCTCCATCCTAGCTGAATTTGTCTTCGGTAAACGACAAAATCGGGCTAAATGACCTTCTCTTCCACAATTATAACATGCTTTGGACGGCATCGCGCAGTTTGGACTGATGTGCCCCTCCCCTCCGCATTTGAAACATATGATAGGTGGTCGTTCTCCTTCCTTAACGACAGGTGCTGATGCTGACGTCTTTACATCATTGTTGAATCTTCTCTTCTTGAAATGCCCATTCTTATTGTTTTGGCCCTGATTACCACCGAAGTGGTAACCATTTCTGGCCTGTTGATTCCCTCTACGCTTGTTGTCACCGCTTCGATGACTGCTTTCACTGGTATTATCATTTTGCCGGTTGCTCTCTTTTGGTTGCGTTGTCTCGTTATCGCGCTCCACCAACTGAGCCCTATTTACAACATCTGAATACAAACACAGTTTATGAGAAACAAGATGTTGACGTATCTCCGGCTTCAAACCTCTTAAAAACATCTGCGTCATTCTTTCTTCATTATCCACCAGGTGGGACGCAAACCGGGATAACTCCGCAAATTTTTCCTCGTACTGCGACACGGTCATATTATTCTACTCCAATTTGATGAACTCCACCTCCTTCATGTGACGAATACTCTCGGGAAAGTGTTTGTCGTTAAACAGCTCTTGGAACTTCTCCCAAGACATCTTCAGTGCGGCAGGTTGAGTACGCTTTATCGATTCCCACCAGTAATCTGCCTCTCCTCGCAACATAAAGGCGGCAAAGGGAACCTTTTGCTCCTCGGAGCAACCCAAGACATCAAATATCTTGGTGATCTGCTTTATCCATGTTTCAGCTACAAGTGGTTTGGGTTCTCCCTTAAACTCCGGTGGTCCCAGCTCCTTAAACTGTTTAGCGGTGACCGCCTGAGAGTTTCCAGTATTTCCACCTACGTTGTGGACAGGAGCCGCTTTCACCTATTGTTGCATGAATTGCATAAAACCTCTGAACATTCCATCATTCATCATCTGGTCAGTGTTGTTGTTTGCATGAGGATTGTCACCTTCCTGATGAACATTATCCTGATTATTGATATGTGGTGAATCAATAGTCGCCTGTGCTCCATTGTTATTCTCAACATTTTCAGATGCCATTTTCAGATACTGCCACAAAATAAAAGTTAATTGATATGTCATATATTATCCTTATATTATGACCGGCCAATTAAATACCATGCAAATAAACTTAGGTAGGTCATACTAGCGAAGGAATTTCCCGTCTCTCCCCTCCTAGTTCTATTCTCACATCCTAGCCAGGGATCATATCCCTAAGCTCTGATACCAACTGTGACACCCCCAAAATTAGGTATACATCACCCATCTTGGGTCGTCAGATACGAAGTACAGAATACAAATACAACTTACTAATACAACTGTCGTGTACAAGATGACAAAATATAAACTGTGAGTTTGAATATAAATATTATCTTCTAGAGAGTATTCATACTCAAAAAGAGTCCTCATTACATTTATTAACACACTATTACATAGAATAGTGATGACTACTAACTAATACTATCATTCGAACCATCACTCCGTTTCCCGACTTGTCCCAGCTACGTTCTCATTTTCTGAAGAGAACAGTGAAAGAAAGGGTGAGCTCAACTAGCCCAGTAAGAAATATTATGACTAAGATAATGCAGAATAAATTATCATTAGCCTTCAACAATGTTAAACTGATAAAATATAATAGACATCAAGTTTAACTGCAGCGGAACAAGCAATCCATTAAAAGAGTCAAGTAGAAAATAAACTCTACTATCTTTTATGATTTAAAAGGTTTTTCAACACTGTTATCGCTGAGACTCAACTTAATAAAATAATCCACATCATCAAATCACCCCTGCACTACGGCCAAGGATATTCGTATATTCATTAATGGTCATGATCATGCCAACAACTGTCCATCAATGCACTACGGGCCAATGATGACTTTTACCACATCATTTGTAACATTACGGTCATGATTATACCGAATAATCTCTGGTCATAATCATACCAAGTCCATCTATGCACTACATGCCACAGATGACTTTTAATATTTTATAAACATGAGGATGATGACAATGATATAAGAATTCAATAAAACAAGTTCAAGAATCAATTTATCCAAGAATTAACAACGTCCAAATTGTCAACATGATACTGTTTTGTGGAGTAAAATTCAAGAATGCTTAGAAGAATATTTTCATGAAAAGATACTGGATGAACCGTAATTATCAAGAATATTCCACAAATTTCATGGAGTATAGAAGTCAAAACTTAATCAACTGAGTACAACAAAGAATGGAATAACAAAAGAAATCACCATGCATGCGATAGACCGCACAGACAGGTTATTCCAACAGAATAATAAATAATGGAACCAGGTCCGGCGTAAGCGCACAGATAGGATATTCTGACAGAATAATAATTAATGGAACCAGGTCCGGTATAAAACACATAGACAGGATATTCCAACAGAATAATAACAAGACAGAACCAGGTCCGGTGTAAAACACACAGACAGGATGTTTCAACAGAATGATAATAAAAACGGAACCAGGTCCGGTGTAAAACACACAGACAGGATTTTCCAACAGAATAATAGAAGAATGTCACCGAGTATAGGGTAGACCGCGTATACAGGTTATTCCAACAGAATAATAAGAAATGGAATAACAACAGTTCTCTTCATGAATAAGAAAGAATAACACCCCTTACCATTTTAAAGAAGAGCTGAAGTAAGGAAGTAGTTAAGTAGCAGAATACTCTTCTTCTCTCTCCCTATAGTTTCTCTCTATAGCTTCTCTCTCTAGAGTTCAGTGAATTCGTAAGAAATAATGAAGGAATGAGCTGCAATTTATAGAAAAATAGAATGCATAGTAACTAATCCATGAACGGTCCAGATTGATTACTTTAATCTGACGGTCCATATTTAAAGAAAAATCTTTTAAATAAAATATAATATATTCTATTTATAGAATAACTTTAATAAAGTATTCTGTTTTATATAAAAAGATGTTTCTGTTTTATTACGTTAATAATACGACTAAAACAAAACGTCATTATCGCTAAATAATTCATATTATTAACTGACAATAATTGAATCAAACTGAGTGACTTCTCACATAAGCATTAATAATCAATACCGTGTGCTACTATGCAACCACACGTATTACTGTACTTTTACTACCGAGTAGTTCAACAGTAACAATGGTAAAACTTCCGCCGTTATTTTTAATAAAATATTTTTTTTGTCGTTTTCTCAATCCGACAATAATTCCGTTGTGGGGTCCACCAATGATTGTGCCGTTGTACGAATATTCCCTGTTAAAACGAATATTTCCCGACCAATCGAATATTATATAACAACTTGCGTACTTTGCAAAATTTATAAATATTACCCACAACTATAACATTATATCAAATTAACTCCATAATATTCAAAAATGATATTTATAGAAAATTCATCTTTATTTATAAAAGGCTATTGATAATTTAATTATCTTTAGTCATGATATTCTTTACTGAGCTAGTTGTGCTCACCCTTTTGCTTCACAATTCCTTTCAGGTAATAAGAGTGTAGCTGGGTCGAGCGGGGGTAACAAGGAAATAGAACGGTGGTCATCATTTAGTAGTTATATTTGGTGAAGAAAATAGGGTGAGGCGAACCCAACGTTGGAAGGGTGTTTTGTCACTATCATACAAGATGTCTAATGACATACAACCTCGTGTCATCATAAGACAGGGTTGTGCTCATCCACTTGCTGAGTATATCTACGAGCACTACCTATATAATCTTGGTGTTTGTTTGAAGTATAATTCTCAATTAGAGACAGTGGAGATAATGATAAGTCAAGAGAAGACTCACCATTGGGAAGAATATGATAGTAATCTTCTCGTTTTTCTTTGGGGTCTATTGGGTCAACCAAGGATAATTCTGTGGCCATATGATATCTATCATAACCTAGATGCGTGGCCTCCCATGTACGAAGGTTTCCTTGAGCACTTCCCAAAGATTCTAATTTCTAAAACAGTTTTTGACTATACCTTTATGTAAGGTGTTATTGTGAGGTGATGTCCACCGTTGGAACATGAGTCACATTTGGTATATATTTGTATCCAAACTCACAACATATGTGTTGTTGTATTTTGCACGACAATTGTTGTAATAAAGTTGTAGTTGTTTTCTGTACCATGTATTTGACGACTCAGAATGGGTTGGGTGGAATGGACCTATTTTGGGGTTGTCACAGGTGGTATCAGAGCTTAGGGATATGATCTCTGGCGGAGATCGGGGAATACAACTAGGAGGGGAGAGATGAGTAAATCCTTCGCTAGTGTGTCCTACCTAAGCTTATTTGTTGGTCAGTCATAATATTGGGATATTATGTGATATATTAATTTGTTTAATTAACCCTTGTTTTATGGCAGTATTTGAGAATGGCAGCTGAGAATGCTAATAATGGAGTGAATGAGACTGTGGGGATACCTCTAATCACTAACCGTGATAATGTGATGTCAGACGAAGAAGGAATTAGAGATATCCATGTGGTGAGTGAAGAATTGATAGTTACACCCGAGATAGTCGCAGAGGTAACAGCTGAGACTGAGGAAGAAGAGGAAGAAGAAGTACCAGAGGAGAATTTATTAGAGGTATTATATGATCAAAATGTAGAATTTCAAAATCGTATTCATGAGTTAGAAGAGCAGGCAGAAGAACGACAGGCGGTCGTGGAACAAAAGGATGCAACAATTCAAGCTTGTGTTACCCGATATGTGATGCTTGAACAGAAGCATTCTTTGGTAGAGTATAAGATGATAAAAATAGAATCTGAGCTGAGAGAAGAAAAAACTGAACGAGTGAGAATAAGTGATGCATGGGCAAAAGCCGCACGACACGTGGATATTGTGGAAAGAGATGTTCGATCTAAGAAGGCTAAAATAGATTATATGAATTTCTCTTTTTGGAAAGCAATTGGGAGAACCCAACATCGAGTTTTGAATTACCCTGTACATAGCGGTCAACCTGAATCCGATATGGATCGAAGATTGATGATTCAGATCATGAATGAGGAGTACGAAGAGGCAGTTGAGGGAGGAATATGTCCTATAGAAAGGTATATTTCAACGGTAATGATGACGCCAAATGCTACTCCAGACAAGTCAAAGCCGAGTAGTTCGAGGGATGGCGGTTGTCATGACTTCCCAACAAATGAGGAACCCAAATGAAGTTATCATGGGAGATGAGCAATGGAGAAATCATGATGATCTGAGAGATAGAATCTGAAATAGAAGCAAGGTATTCTCAACTCTTCGAAATATCAGGTACGTAAATTTCGGGGACGAAATTTCATAAGGAGGGGAGATTGTAAGACCCCGAATTTTATGAAATAAAAGTATTCAATTTTTCTTATAATTACTTTTCAGTACATGGTTAAATTGATAAAAGTTTAAAGTTATGAGTGAAATATGATTTTTTTTTTCAAAATAAGCAAGTGGTTATAAAATAATCATTGTTGTCGGGGAATATTCGTTTGGTCGTGGAATATTCTTTCTGTCGGGGAATATTCGTACGACGGCGCAGCCATTTGTGGGCCCCATAACAGAATAACTGTCGGGTGAAGAAAACGACAAATTTGAGTTTTTACAAATAACGGCGTAGTTGTTACCGTTAACACTGTTGGAATACCCGGTGGTTAAAATACAGTAATACGCGTTATTGCACAGTAGCACACGGTATTGCATAGTATTTTTGAAATTATTGATTCTTACGTAAGAAGGCACTACTCAATAATTGTTACAGTAATTACTGTTCAATATTTTATTTTATTGATTCAATAATTGCTACGTTGAAATTTTGTATTATTGTTATTCAATAATTGTTACTGCACAGTATTTCCCATTATCAGATCAATAATTCATATTATTTGAATAGTATTATTAGATAACATTATTGGCAATGTCTAGAAAGTTCTGTCTAAGGAGAGGTTTGGTCATCTAATTACGCGCCAGTAAGGAGAAATCCTTATTGGAAAGCCCCCTCTTTCCTGGGAACGGCCTGGTTGTCATAAATGTGATTCTGTAATATTATTTGTGAATAATTAATTATTGATTCATATGATAAGGAAATATTTATTTTATGTGGATATAAATGAGAGATATATTTTTGTGGTTAAAAATGAAGGAGTTAATATTGAGGTTTTTATCAGTATTTTTGTCGGAATGGAGGAATTAAAAATTAGGATTTTTGAGATATTTTGCGAGGGTTATAATTTTTAATCCGACCGTTGGATCGTGGTAATATTTGGATATGTTATACATATATAAGTTGAGTATATGTTCACAAATTTTGAACCGTTAAAAATGAACGTATGATTTATTATGAATTTTACGAGATGACTGGTTCAGAAATTGTTGAATTTTCGGAGTTTATTATTTTGGTGGAAAATTCTAGAATTGGTGGGCCTCACTTGTGGTTGGTGAAGAAATATGCTGAATTATATTTCAAATGTGGTGGGTGAAAATAGTAGCAGGTAAAGCCATCAGGTTGCAGGTCAAACCTACCAAAATTTTCCTATAAATAGAGGGCTAAGTTAGAATTGAAAATCACACCAGAAACATAAGCTTTCTCTCTTTCTCTCTCTATATTATGAAGCATATTTTGTGAGTATTTAGATACTTGGTGAGTTGATATTCATCAGTGCAAGTTTCCTTTAGCGTCATATCTGATATCCAGTCAGAAGTGCTGCTCTTTTGAGGTAAGGGATAGTAAGGGATAGTAATAGATTTTAAGGGTTGTTATGATTTTCAGTTTCGTAATTTTTCTGATCTTCAAAAATTCTGGAAAAATTTGAAATGATATTTTGATGAGTTTTATTGATTGTGTCCAAAAATGGTGATTTTTGGATGTATAGATTGAGAGTTATGAATTTGATGAGAAAAGACTATTTTAAAAGTAACCGCTTATAATTCCTTGTGGTTAACTCCAAAATTGGTGAAATTTTTATTGGGAGTACATGTATATGATAGAAGTATGCTCTATGAATTTCAGAATTTTTAGATGAAAGTACAATTTTTGATAAATGTCTAAATATTCGGCTGTTTTGGCCATATGAAAAATAGTAAAAGACTTTTAAAAATTCTGAGAAAAATATATGTTCACTATGGGACTATATTATGCTAAATCCCAGAAAAGAAATATTTTTGGAACTGATTTGATATTTTTCATAAAAATAGTCTAGTTATGAGTAAATGAATTAAATATGTTATGTGAAGTAAGAAAATTAGAAAATATGATTTTATGGCTTGAGAATCATATATGAGTTATATGTAGATTTTTGATGAGGGTTTTGGTTATTGGTGATGAAATCTTAAGAGTTGGCATTTTATGATGATTAAATACATTAATTAGTAAAGTGTAAACAATTTAAATAAATTGTTTATAAGGTTAAGAAATATTATTCTTTCAATATCATTATGCCAAAATATTGATATGAATTTTATTGTGGAATTTCTACCTTTTTCATGTCGGGGTTACTATTCACGAGTTACTATTCACGAGTTACTATTCACGACAACATTAGTTTCTTTTTCTGACCAAATTATAGTTGGTTTATAAATATTACTCTTGAGATTAAATCTATATGTTGATTATATTGATTTTATTATCATATATAACATTTTTATAACCCTAATGATGATATTTTTCTTTGACTTGAGTGTAAAGATGGGTAGATTTCTGGTATGATCATGACTATGGGTTCTCTTTGGCCAGTAGTGCAAAGTTGAATTGTTGACTGGTATGATCATGACCATTGAATTTATAAGTGAATATCTTTAGCTTAAGTGCAAAGGTGAATTGATCAACATGGTTATAATTATTGTTTATATAAATTCTGAAATGATTATATATTTCTTTGAGATATTAATATATTTGGCATGTAGTGCAAATATGAACTGTTGATGAATATATTTGGCCGTAGTGCAAATATGAACTGTTGAGGAATATCTTTGGCCTGTAGTGCAAAGATGAATTGTTGATGAATATCTTTGGCCCGTAGTGCAAAGATGACATGTTGTTGAATATCTTTGGCCAGTAGTGCAAAGATGAACAGATGTTGAGATGAACATGATCAACTGGTGATACAAATGAATATCTTTGGCCGTAGTGCAAAGATGAAGCTATTAGTATGATTATGAACAAGAACTGTGATTTGGTATAACCATGATCTTTGATGTTTCAGGTAAAGACAGGTGATGAAAATATTCTTCGTCCTGGGTGCGAAGAAAAATTTAGAGTCACAATTATGATTATGAGTTATTCATATGATTATGGAAAGGAACTGATGAGTGATGTTACATGGATAAAACATTGTTGGTAGATTTTTAACATGGAGGAGATAATAGACTTTATTGTCTATTTGACTCTTCTAATAGATTGCTCGTTCCGCTGCAACTATGGTTGAAATTTTTATCATTTACCATATGTTCTAAATCTCTGATTTATTATTGATGAAGGCTATTGATAATTTAATTATCTTTAGTCATGATATTCTTTACTGAGCTAGTTGTGCTCACCCTTTTGCTTCATAATTCCTTTCAGGTAATAAGAGTGTAGTTGGGTCGAGCGGGGGTAACAAGGGAATAGAACGGTGGTCATCATTTAGTAGTTATATTTGGTGAAGAAAATAGGGTGAGGCGAACTCAACGTTGGAAGGGTGTTTTGTCACTATCATACAAGATGTCTAATGACATACAACCTCGTGTCATCATAAGACAGGGTTGTGCTCATCCACTTGCTGAGTATATCTACGAGCACTACCTATATAATCTTGGTATTTTTTTGAAGTATAATTCTCAATTAGAGACAGTGAAGATAATGATAAGTCAAGAGAAGACTTACCATTGGGAAGAATATGATAGTAATCTTCTCGTTTTTCTTTGGGGTCTATTGGGTCAACCAAGGATAATTCTGTGGCCATATGATATCTATCATAACCTAGACGCGTGACCTCCCATGTACGAAGGTTTCCTTGAGCACTTCCCAAAGATTCTAATTTCTAAAACAGTTTTTGACTATACCTTTATGTAAGGTGTTATTGTGAGGTGATGTCCACCGTTGGAACATGAGTCACATTTGGTATATATTTGTATCCAAACTCACAGCATATGTGTTGTTGTATTTTGCACGACAATTGTTGTAATAAAGTTGTAGTTATTTTCTGTACCATGTATTTGACGACTCAGAATGGGTTGGGTGGAATGGACCTATTTTGGGGTTGTCACAGGTGGTATCAGAGCTTAGGGATATGATCTCTGGCGGAGATCGGGGAATACAACTAGGAGGGGAGAGATGAGTAAATCTTTCGCTAGTGTGTCCTACCTAAGCTTATTTGTTGGTCAGTCATAATATTGGGATATTATGTGATATGTTAATTTGTTTAATTAACCCTTGTTTTATGGCAGTATTTGAGAATGGCAGCTGAGAATGCTAATAATGGAGTGAATGAGACTGTGGGGATACCTCTAATCACTAACCGTGATAATGTGATGTCAGACGAAGAAGGAATTAGAGATATCCATGTGGTGAGTGAAGAATTGATAGTTACACCCGAGATAGTCGCAGAGGTAACAGCTGAGACTGAGGAAGAAGAGGAAGAAGAAGTACCAGAGGAGAGTTTATTAGAGGTATTATATGATTAAAATGTAGAATTTTAAAATCGTATTCATGAGTTAGAAGAGCAGGCAGAAGAACGACAGGCGGTCGTGGAACAAAAGGATGCAACAATTCAAGCTTGTGTTACCCGATATGTGATGCTTGAACAGAAGCATTCTTTGGCAGAGTATAAGATGATAAAAATAGAATCTGAGCTGAGAGAAGAAAAAACTGAACGAGTGAGAATAAGTGATGCATGGGCAAAAGCCGCACGACACGTGGATATTGTGGAAAGAGATGTTCGATCTAAGAAGGCTAAAATAGATGATATGAATTTCTCTTTTTGGAAAGCAATTGGGAGAACCCAACATCGAGTTTTGAATTACCCTGTACATAGCGGTTAACCTGAATCCGATATGGATCGAAGATTGATGATTCAGATCATGAATGAGGAGTACGAAGAGGCAGTTGAGGGAGGAATATGTCCTATAGAAAGGTATATTCCAACGGTAATGATGACGCCAAATGCTACTCCAGACAAGTCAAAGCCGAGTAGTTCGAGGGATGGCGGTTGTCATGACTTCCCAACAAATGAGGAACCCAAATGAAGTTATCATGGGAGATGAGCAATGGAGAAATCATGATGATCTGAGAGATAGAATCTGAAATAGAAGCAAGGTATTCTCAACTCTTCGAAATACCAGGTACGTAAATTTCGGGGACGAAATTTCATAAGGAGGGGAGATTGTAAGACCCCGAATTTTATGAAATAAAAGTATTCAATTTTTCTTATAATTACTATTCAGTACATGGTTAAATTGATAAAAGTTTAAAGTTATGAGTGAAATATGATTTTTTTTTCAAAATAAGCAAGTGGTTATAAAATAATCATTGTTGTCGGGGAATATTCGTTTGGTCGTGGAATATTCTTTCTGTCGGGGAATATTCGTACGACGGCGCAGCCATTTATGGGCCCCATAACAGAATAACTGTCGGGTGAAGAAAACGACAAATTTGAGTTTTTACAAATAACGGCGTAGTTGTTACCGTTAACACTGTTGGAATACCCGGTGGTTAAAATACAGTAATACGCGTTATTGCACAGTAGCACACGGTATTGCATAGTATTTTTGAAATTATTGATTCTTACGTAAGAATGCACTACTCAATAATTGTTACAGTAATTACTGTTCAATATTTTATTTTATTGATTCAATAATTGCTACGTTGAAATTTTGTATTATTGTTGTTCAATAATTGTTACTGCACAGTATTTCCCATTATCAGATCAATAATTCATATTATTTGAATAGTATTATTAGATAACATTATTGGCAATGTCTAGAAAGTTCTGTCTAAGGAGAGGTTTGGTCATCTAATTACGCGCCAGTAAGGAGAAATCCTTATTGGAAAGCCCCCTCTTTCCTGGGAACGGCCTGGTTGTCATAAATGTGATTCTGTAATATTATTTGTGAATAATTAATTATTGATTCATATGATAAGGAAATATTTATTTTATGTGGATATAAATGAGAGATATATTTTTGTGGTTAAAAATGAAGGAGTTAATATTGAGGTTTTTATCAGTATTTTTGTCGGAATGGAGGAATTAAAAATTAGGGTTTTTGAGATATTTTGCGAGGGTTATAATTTTTAATCCGACCGTTGGATCGTGGTAATATTTGGATATGTTATACATATATAAGTTGAGTATATGTTCACAAATTTTGAACCGTTAAAAATGAACGTATGATTTATTATGAATTTTACGAGATGACTGGTTCAGAAATTGTTGAATTTTCGGAGTTTATCATTTTGGTGGAAAATTCTAGAATTGGTGGGCCTCACTTGTGGTTGGTGAAGAAATGTGCTGAATTATATTTCAAATGTGGTGGGTGGAAATAGTAGCAGGTAAAGCCATCAGGTTGCAGGTCAAACCTACCAAAATTTTCCTATAAATAGAGGGCTAAGTTAGAATTGAAAATCACACCAGAAACATAAGCTTTCTCTCTTTCTCTCTCTATATTATGAAGCATATTTTGTGAGTATTTAGATACTTGGTGAGTTGATATTCATCAGTGCAAGTTTCCTTTAGCGTCATATCCGATATCCAGTCAGAAGTGCTGCTCTTTTGAGGTAAGGGATAGTAAGGGATAGTAATGGATTTTAAGGGTTGTTATGATTTTCAGTTTCGTAATTTTTCTGATCTTCAAAAATTCTGGAAAAATTTGAAATGATATTTTGATGAGTTTTATTGATTGTGTCCAAAAATGGTGATTTTTGGATGTATAGATTGAGAGTTATGAATTTGATGAGAAAAGACTATTTTAAAAGTAACCGCTTATAATTCCTTGTGGTTAACTCCAAAATTGGTGAAATTTTTATTGGGAGTACATGTATTTGATAGAAGTATGCTCTATGAATTTCAGAATTTTTAGATGAAAGTACAATTTTTGATAAATGTCTAAATATTCGGCTGTTTTGGCCATATGAAAAATAGTAAAAGACTTTTAAAAATTCTGAGAAAAATATATGTTCACTATGGGACTATATTATGCTAAATCCCAGAAAAGAAATATTTTTGGAACTGATTTGATATTTTTCATAAAAATAGTCTAGTTATGAGTAAATGAATTAAATATGTTATGTGAAGTAAGAAAATTAGAAAATATGATTTTATGGCTTGAGAATCATATATGAGTTATATGTAGATTTTTGATGAGGGTTTTGGTTATTGGTGATAAAATCTTAAGAGTTGGCATTTTATGATGATTAAATACATTAATTAGTAAAGTGTAAACAATTTAAATAAATTGTTTATAAGGTTAAGAAATATTATTCTTTCAATATCATTATGCCAAAATATTGATATGAATTTTATTGTGGAATTTCTACCTTTTTCATGTCGGGGTTACTATTCATGAGTTACTATTCACGAGTTACTATTCACGACAACATTGGTTTCTTTTTCTGACCAAATTATAGTTGGTTTATAAATATTACTCTTGAGATTAAATCTATATGTTGATTATATTGATTTTATTATCATATATAACATTTTTATAACCCTAATGATGATATTTTTCTTTGACTTGAGTGTAAAGATGGGTAGATTTCTGGTATGATCATGACTATGGGTTCTCTTTGGCCAGTAGTGCAAAGTTGAATTGTTGACTGGTATGATCATGACCATTGAATTTATAAGTGAATATCTTTAGCTTAAGTGCAAAGGTGAATTGATCAACATGGTTATAATTATTGTTTATATAAATTCTGAAATGATTATATATTTCTTTGAGATATTAATATATTTGGCCTGTAGTGCAAATATGAACTGTTGATGAATATATTTGGCCGTAGTGTAAATATGAACTGTTGAGGAATATCTTTGGCCTGTAGTGCAAAGATGAATTGTTGATGAATATCTTTGGCCCGTAGTGCAAAGATGACATGTTGTTGAATATCTTTGGCCAGTAGTGCAAAGATGAACAGATGTTGAGATGAACATGATCAACTGGTGATACAAATGAATATCTTTGGCCGTAGTGCAAAGATGAAGCTATTAGTATGATTATGAACAAGAACTGTGATTTGGTATAACCATGATCTTTGATGTTTCAGGTAAAGACAGGTGATGAAAATATTCTTCGTCCTGGGTGCGAAGAAAAATTTAGAGTCACAATTATGATTATGAGTTATTCATATGATTGTGGAAAGGAACTGATGAGTGATGTTACATGGATAAAACATTGTTGGTAGATTTTTAACATGGAGGAGATAATAGACTTTATGGTCTATTTGACTCTTCTAATGGATTGCTCGTTCCGCTGCAACTATGGTTGAAATTTTTATCATCTACCATATGTTCTAAATCTCTGATTTATTACTGATGAAGACTATTGATAATTTATTTATCTTTAGTCATGATATTCTTTACTGAGCTAATTGTGCTCACCCTTTTGCTTCACAATTCCTTTCAGGTAATAAGAGTGTAGCTGGGTCGAGCGAGGGTAACGGAGAAATAGAACGGTGGTCTCTAGCTGTGGAGGTTCTCCCGAAGCAGTATAGAAAAGTTCATTTAGTAGTTTTATTTGGTGAATCCAATAGGGTAAGGTGTACCCAATGTTGGAAGGGTGTTTTGTCACTATCATACAAGATGTCTAACGACATACAACCTCGTGTCATCATAAGACAGGGATGTGCTCATCCACTTGCTGAGTATATATACGAGCACTACCTATATAATCTTGGTGTTTGTTTGAAGTATAATTCTCAATTAGAGACAGTAGAGATAATGATATGTCAATAGAAGACTCACCATTTAGAAGAATATGATAGTAATCTTCTCGTTTTTCTTTGGGGTCTATTGGGTCAACCAAGGATAATTCTGTGGCCATATGATATCTATAATAACTTAGACGCATGGCCTCCCATGTACGAAGGTTTCCTTGAGCACTTTCCAAAGATGCTAATTTCTAAAATAGTTTTTGACTATACCTTTATGTAAGGTGTCATTGTGAGGTGATGTCCACGATTAGAACATGAGTCACATTTGGTATATATTTGTATCCAAACTCACAGCATATGTGTTGTTGTATTTTGCACGATAATTGTTGTAATAAAGTTGTAGTTGTTTTCTGTACCATGTATTTGGCGACTCAGAATAGGTTGGATGGAATGGACCTATTTTGGGGTTGTCACAAAAGTAGTGCATGTTTGATATCTGCATTTGTTGAGTGGTTTAGGATTGAAACTAATTCGTTTCACTTCAATTGCGGTGAAATGACTAGGGCTGAGCAAGTAACCAAATTAGAACCGAAACCGTACCAAAAATCGCACGAACTGCACAAATTAAAATCGCACCAACGGTTTCGCCGTATGTGGCAGTTTTAGGTGGGTTGAATAACCAAATTTACGGTTCCGGTTTGGTTACTAGCCAAAACTAAACCGCATAAAATCGAAACCGCACCATGTGTGTGTATGTATGTATTATCTCTAGTAAATTTTAAAGTTACTTTTCACTTGAACACGCTCAGAGAAAACTCCAGTCTTGTATTGTCATTTTTTCACCAATTGAAAGAAGATGTTAGAGATTATAGAGTCAAAAATTAAGCAATTGGGTTTTGAAATTTTGAATTTGTTTGATGCGTTATTGGATGGGCTTATAGTTGAGGGGCTCGAGCACTTGATGCATTAGTTAATGTCAATGCTATAATTGTAATAGTCTAATAGATTATTTTTAGTCCTCCCTACAATATATTTTATTCTATCTTCAGTATATACTTTTAATTTTTGGGGAACTAGATAAACATTTTTACTTGTTATCGAATAGTCTCCGTTGTTTTATATAACGCATATTTTAGTTTTAAAGCATGCTTGATATAATTCTTATTGTCGACTTTGTCACTAAGTTAATTGCTCGATGTAAGTTTTATGTTAAATTTTATTGAAGGCTTAAACTTTTTTGTTGTTTCAATTGGTTTTGGAACCGAAACCGCACCAATTAAAACCGCACCGCACACTTTAAAACCAAACCGCACCAATCACAAGCGATTTCGGGTGCGATTTTGAATTTTTCAAACCGCACCTAAGCGATTTCGAGTGCGTTTTGGACTTCAAATCGCACCAAACCGCACCATGCTCACCCCTAGAAATGACCATCACTTCAGAAGTTGTAGGTATAATTTTAGGACTTCATGTAATTGGAAAGCCAATAACATGTGAATATCTAACCCATCCCAAATCCTTATTTTTAAGGATAAATTACATATAATAGTACATTTTTAAAAATAATTATAAAAATCATACACCTATAAAAAAATTACAAAAGTATTACACTTTTTTGTTTTTATTTTCAATCTTAACATAATTAAAGATCCTTAAATTAAGGGATTAATATGTAATGACTGACATGGCAATATCAGTGTAATTAGGATTCCTTAATTTAGGGGATTAGTTTTGGTAGGTGTCATTTTCTCTCTCATCTCCTCCTACTGCCATTTTATGTACGCCACTGCAATTCTATTATTCTATTTTCATATTTAAAAACAAAAGCTGAAGAGTGAAGAGAGAAGACGAAGACGTCAGTGAAAAGAGAAGATGAAGACGCCATTTTGTCATTTTCTCTCTCATTTTTTTCTATTCTGCCATTTTTTCTTCAAAAGATGAAGACGCCATTTTTGTCATTTTTGTATAAAAGATGAAGACGCCATTTCTGCCATTTTTATATAAAAGATAAAGACACCATTTCTTCCATTTTCTTTTATTCTGCCATTTTTTTCTCTCTCTTTCATTCTTCCAATTGTTCTTCATATTTCTTTGTACTCTGTTTTTGTAAGTAATTCTATTTTACCCCTCTCTCTCGAGCACCAGTTTTTAAGGTTTTCTCTTTAATTTCATTCATTTGGGGTTTATGATCTTAATTTTATGCAAAATGTGCGTTTGATTATGAATTTATGATCACTTTTTTTGTTGATTGGTGTTGATTGATGTTTACCTTAGTATAAAAGTTTGGTTACCTCAGTATAAAAGATTGGTAACCAAACTTTTATACTAAGGTAACCAAACTTTTATACCTAGGTTGTGACGCCCCCAAAATAGGTATACAACACTCATTCTGAGTCGCCAAAATACATGGTACAGAAACAACTACATCTTTATTACTACAACACAAGAACTGTGAGTTTAAATACAAATATTGTCATTTAGACAATATCCACACTCAAATAAGCCCTCATTACAATTATTGATACATTATTTCACAAAAATAGTGAGGACTACTAAAGTAACTTCTAGAACCATCATTCCATACCCCGACTAGTACTCGCTACATTCTCGCCTCCTGAGAAAAATGGAACAAAAAGGAAAAGGGTGAGCTCAACTAGCCCAGTAAAGAACATTATGACTACGATAATACAGAACAAATTATCGTTAGTCTTCAACAGGGAAAAATCTAATAGAATACAATAGACAACAAGTTTTAAATCAATAACTGCAGCGGAAACAGCAAACCATTAGAAGAGTCAAGTAGAGAATGAGGTCTACTATCTTCTAAGATTTAAAAGTCCATCATCAATATTTTATCCCTGTAACAACAATCAATAACCATCTTTAATCAAATATTCATCTTTGCACTACAGGCCAAAGATATTCATTTGTATCACCAGTCGGTCATGTTCATCTCAACACCTGTTCATCTTTGCACTACGGGCCAAAGATATTCATCAGTTAATCATTCATCTTTGCACTACGGCCAAAGATATTCAGTAATATCATCATTTAGGACTGAGGATGATGAAAAATATATTAAAGAAAACGAATCCAGTGAAACAAAATAACAAATATTAAGGATTCGTATTTCGATTTATTCATGTCCAAAAATACCTTATAATTATTCATAGTGAAGTAGAATTCAAGAATGATCAAAACATGGATACAATCAAAGCTAGTACCCAGAATAGATATTTTGGGCGAAAAGAAGAAAATTTTATTTTTCGGTGAATAGTAACTCGTGAATAGTAACTCGTGAATAGTAACTCATAAATAGTAATCCCGACGTGAAAAGTTCCAAATTTGATAAAAATTTCCAACCAATATTTCGGCATAATGATATTGAAGAAATAATATCATTTTTGAATAAAATAACATCCCTTACCTCGTACAGACAGTACTTCTGGTCGGAATACCGGTATAAGGCTGAAAGACACTTGCTCTGATGAATAGAAACTCTCAAAGTATCTAAATACTCACAAAATACACTCAATAATCTAGAGAGAGAAAGAGAGAAAACTTGTTTCTGGTGTGATTTTCAATTCTAACTTAGCCCTCTATTTATAGGAAAATGTTAGCACGCCGAAGCAGACTTAACCTGCAACCTGATGGCTTTACCTGCTACTATTCCCACCCACCACATTTGAATAAAAATCTCAGCACATTTTTTCACCAACCAAGAGTGGGGCCCACCAATTCTAGAATTTTCTACCAAAATGATTAACTCCGAAAATTCAACAATTTCTGAACCAGTCATCTCGTAAAATTCATAATAAATCATACGTTCATTTTTAACGGTTCAAAATTTGTGGACATATACTCAACTTATATATGTATAACATATCCAAAAATTACCACGATCCAACGGTCGGATTAAAAATTATAACTCCCGCAAAATATCTCAAAAATCCTGATTTTTAATACCTCCATTCCGACAAAAATACTGATAAAAACCTCAACATTAACTCCTTCATTTTTAACCACAAAAATATATCCCTCATTTATATCCACAAAAATAAATATTTCCTTATCATATGAATCAATAATTAATTATTTACAAATAATATTACAGAATCACATTTATGACAACCAGGCCGTTCCTAGGAAAGAGGGGGCTTTCCAATAAGGATTTCTCCTTACTGGCGCGCAATTAGATGACCAAACCTCTCCTTAGACAGAACTTTCTAGACATTGCCAATAATGTTATCTAATAATATTATTCAAATAATATGAATTATTGATCTGATAATGGGAAATACTGTGTAGTGACAATTATTGAAACAACAGTAATATAAAATATCAACGCAGCAATTATTGAATCAATAAAATAAAATACTGAACAGTAATTACTGTAACCATTATTGAGTAGTGCCTTCTTACGTAAGAATCAATAATTGGTGCAATACAGTGTGCTACTGTGTAACAACGCGTATTACTGTGTTTTAACCACCGGGTATTCCAACAGTATTAACGGTAACAACTACGCCGTTATTAATAAAAAACATATACTTGTCGTTTTCTTCATCCAATCGCTTTCCGTTATGGGGCCCACAAAAGACTGCGCCGTCGTACGAATATTCCCCGACAGGAAGAATATTCCACGACCAAACGAATATTCCCCGACAACAATGAATATTTTATAACCACTTGCTTATTTAAAATATTTACGCATTTTACCCATAACTAACCTCATTAATCAATTTAACACTTACTATTTCAAAATAATAAATAGAGGGAATTTAAATTTCATTTATTAATAATTTGGGGTCTTACAACCTCCCCTCCTTATGAAATTTCGTCCTCGAAATTGACGTACGTACCTGGTGTTTCGAAAAGATGAGGATACCTCGCTTTCATTTCCGTTTCCAACTCCCAGGTCATTTCCTCAATAGCATGGTTTCTCCACAAAACTTTAACTTGTGGTATGACCTTCGTGCGTAGGACATGCTCCTTTCTATCCAAGATCTTGACAGGTACCTCTTCGTACGTTAAGTCTTCAGCTATCTCGTCCGGTTCTAACTCAATAACGTGGTCTGGGTCTTTCACATATTTACGTAACACAGATATATGAAAAATATTATGAACACGAGACATACTTGGAGGTAACGCAAGTCTATAGGCCACATTTCCTACTCGGTCAAGAATCTGAAATGGACCAATAAATCGTGGATTGAGCTTTCCTCTCTTCCCAAATCTTGTAACTCCTTTCCATGGAGCCACACGCAACAATACATGATCCCCAATGTCAAATTCCACGTCCTTTCGATGAAGATCCGCATAACTCTTTTGTCGATCCTGTGCCGTTTGTATACGTTGTCGAATCGTTTGGATCTTCTCTGTAGTCATGCGTACCAACTCTGGTCCCAACAATGTTGCTTCACCCACCTCGTCCCAGCATACTGGAGAGCGACACTTTCGTCCATATAATGCTTCAAATGGGGCCACACCTATACTTGCCTGATAACTGTTATTGTAAGAGAATTCCACCAATGGTAGGTACTTATCCCAACTCCCTTTGAAATCTAGGACACAAAGTCTTAATAGATCTTCAAGAGTTTGAATAGTCCTCTCTGATTGTCCGTCCGTTTGAGGATGGTATGCCGAACTAAATCGTAAATCTGTGCCCATAGCTTTTTGCAAGCTAACCCAAAATCTTGAAGTGAATCTTGGGTCACGATCCGAAACTATGGATACTGGCATGCCATGCAGTCTCACAATCTCATCTACGTATATACGAGCAAGACGTTCAAGGGAATAAGTCTCCCGTATCGGCAAGAAATGAGCAGACTTGGTTAATCTATCAACAATAACCCAAATAGCATTTATGCCTTGAGAAACCGTGGGAAGACCCGTAACGAAATCCATGGTAATGTGTTCCCACTTCCATTTCGGAATCTCAAGTGGTTGCAATGGACCCTTTGGTACTTGATGTTCCGCCTTTACACGTTGACAAGTTAAACACCTCGAGATAAACTTTGCAATCTCTCTCTTCATATTATTCCACCAAAATGTATGTCGTAGATCACGATACATTTTGGTACTTCCAGGATGGATTGCAAATGGTGTATTGTGTGCTTCCATCATGATCTTGTACTTCAAATCAGAATTGTTAGGAACACAGAGTCTAGAGTGAACTCGAAGTATTCCTTCTTCATCGATTCTTGCTTCTGGAATAGAACCTTCTTGCACTTTCTTCTTCATACGCATCAGCTCTATGTCCGTAGCTTGAGCAGCTTTAACTTTATCGATTAAAGTCGGTTCTACTCGTATATTTGATATCATCATGTGGGTACTTGGAGCCTTCATCTCTATCTCCATCCTTTGCAAGTCATACAAAATGGACCTTTGTGTTAACAACATTGCACTCGTACCCGCATATGATCTTCTACTCAATGCGTCAGCTACTACGTTTGCTTTTCCAGGATGATATTGGATGGTATGATCGTAATCTTTCAACAGCTCGAGCCAACGTCGCTGCCGCATGTTGAGTTCCTTTTGGGTGAAGAAATATTTAAGGCTTTTATGATCTGTATAGATCTCCACTTTCTCCCCATACAGGTAGTGTCTCCAGATCTTCAACGCGAAAACTACTGCTGCCAACTCCAAATCATGAGTAGGATAATTCCTCTCATATTCTTTGAGTTGTCGCGAGGCATAGGCTATGACTTTCCCATGTTGCATGAGAACACATCCTAACCCTTTGCCTGAAGCATCACTGTAAATAACAAATCCATCCGAACCAGATGGTATTGTCAGAACAGGTGCCGAAATGAGTCTCCTCTTAAGCTCTTGAAAACTCTTCTCGCATTCCTCGCTCCATACGAATTTGATATCTTTCCGAGTCAGCTGAGTTAACGGGGTAGCGATTCGAGAAAACCCTTCCACGAATCTTCGATAATAACCAGCTAAGCCTAGAAAGCTACGTACTTCGGTCACCGTCTTTGGTTGCTCCCAACTTTGTATTGCTTCAATCTTCGCCGGGTCAACAGATACTCCATGTTTTGACACCACGTGCCCTAGGAAAGCTACTTCCTCAAGCCAGAACTCGCATTTCTTCAACTTGGCATATAACTTATTTTCACGCAGCCTTTGGAGTACCAGCTTCAAATGATGCTCATGATCTTCACGGCTTTTGGAATATATGAGGATGTCATCAATAAAGACAACAACGAACTGATCCAAATAATCCTTAAATACTCGGTTCATCATATCCATGAAAGCCGCAGGAGCATTAGTCAATCCAAAAGACATAACTAGGAACTCATAATGCCCGTACCGAGTTCTGAAGGCAGTCTTTGGAATATCCTCAGTTTTAACCTTCAACTGATGATATCCAGAACGAAGATCGATCTTTGAAAAGAACTGTGCTCCTTGTAACTGGTCAAACAGGTCATCAATACGAGGTAGCGGATACCTATTCTTAATAGTGACATGGTTTAATTCCCGGTAATCAATACAAAGTCGCATACTCCCGTCTTTTTTCTTTACAAATAAAACAGGAGCACCCCAAGGAGATGTACTAGGACGAATGAAACCGATGTCCAACAACTCTTGTAGTTGGACCTTTAACTCCTGAAGTTCAATAGGAGCCATTCGATATGGGGTTTTAGAAATGGGCTTTGTACCAGGTTCAAGATCAATAAAGAATTCAATTTCTCGTTCCGGGGGTAGACCGGGAAGTTCTTCAGGAAATACGTCAGGAAAGTCAATAACAACAGGAATATTATTCAAATTTGACGTGTCTTTATTCAAATCCATAACATGGGCTAAGAAAGCTTGACATCCGTTTTTTAATAAACGAATGGCTTTATGGCTTGATATAACAGTGATTGATTTTAATGGCTTAGTTGTTTGAATTCGTACAACAGGTTGGTTAGGAATATGAAAACTAACAACCTTACGAAAACAATCAATTTTGGCATGATGAGTAGTTAGCCAATCAATCCCTAAAATCACATCAAAAGCAAGTATCTTTAAAGAGATAAGGTCAACAGGTAAGGTGATGGTACCAACTTGGATCACACAAGATTTATAAACAGTGGATGTGATGAAAGTTTCTCCTAACGGAGTCTCCACAGATAAATCAAAGTCTAACTTCTCCGGAGTCAAGTTTAAACGTTGAGCACAAGCAGGAGAGATAAAAGAATGGGTAGAACCGGTATCTAATAAGGTATAAACTTCGCATGAATTTATGATTAGCTTACCCGTGATCACCTCGTTTGGGTTCCTCGCATGTTGACCAGTCACGACAAACGCTCTTCCAGGAACCGTTGACTTTATCTTTTCTGGGACAGCTTTTTGAGTCACCATCCCCGCTGGACTTGGTTTTGCTACAGTGCAATCTCGAGCGATATGTCCTTCCTTTCCACAATTATAACATACCTTAAACTGTTGTGGGCAGTTTGGGCTGATATGTCCTTCTTTTCCGCACTTATAGCATATAACCGGTGGTCGTTCTCCTCCCTTGGAACCAATTGCTGTTGGTGCTGACGTCTTCGTATTGTCATTGTTGAATCTCCTCTTTTTAAAATCTCCTCCCGACTCGCTTCTTCTATTTTCATAGCCACGATTACCACCAGAGTGGTTGCCGTTCTTGTCTGTATTTTTCTTTCTCCGCTGGTTATCATTGTTCTGATGACTGCTGTCACCGATATGATCCTGGTTGTGATCCCTCAGTTGACCGTACTCGTTATCTCGCTCTAATAATTGAGCCCTGTTGACAACATCTGAATAGAGAGAAAATTTATGAGAAATGAGATATTGACGTATGCCGGGTTTCAAACCTCTCAGAAACATCCTCGTCATACGTTCCTCATTCTCCACCAAATGAGGTGCAAACCTGGACAACTCTGCAAACTTTGCCTCGTACTGAGATACCGTCATATTATTCTGCTCTAGTCTAATAAACTCTACCTCCTTCATATGACGAATACTTTCAGGAAAGTACTTGTCATTGAACAGTTTTTGAAATGTCTCCCAAGACATGCTGAGTGCGGTTGGATGGGTACGCTTCACAGACTCCCACCAGTAATCTGCCTCGCCGCGGAACATAAAGGTGGCGAATGGAACCTTCTGTTCCTCCGTGCATCCCAAGACATCGAATATCTTGGTAATTTGCTTGACCCACGTTTCCGCCATGATCGGATCCGGCTTTCCCTTAAATTCTGGTGGTCCCAATTCTTTGAACTGTTTGGCTGTGACAAACCGTGAATTGCTATCATTTCCTCCTGTATTTTGACACGAGTCTCCCTTGTCTGGTTTTGCATGAATTGCAAAAAACTTCTAAACATTCCATCGTTCATCATCTGCTCATTGGTGTTGTTCACAGGAGGAACATTGCCAGCCTGTTGCACGTTCTCCTCGTTGGTAAGCACCGGTGTCTCCACGGTCTCATTTACTCCACTATTAACATTCTCAGTCGACATTCTCAAATACTGCCATAAAACAAGGGTTAATTAAATAAATTAACAAATCACATAATACCCCTATATTATGACTGACCAATAAATAAGCTTAGGTAGGACACACTAGCGAAGGATTCGTCTCTCCCCTCCTAGTTCTATTCCCCGATCTCCGCCAGAGATCATATCCCTAAGCTCTGATACCAACTGTGACGCCCCCAAAATAGGTATACAACACCCATTCTGAGTCGCCAAAATACATGATACAGAAACAACTACATCTTTATTACTACAACACAAGAACTGTGAGTTTAAATACAAATATTGTCATTTAGACAATATCCACACTCAAATAAGCCCTCATTACAATTATTGATACATTATTTCACAAAAATAGTGAGGACTACTAAAGTAACTTCTAGAACCATCATTCCATACCCCGACTAGTACTCGCTACATTCTCGCCTCCTGAGAAAAATGGAACAAAAAGGAAAAGGGTGAGCTCAACTAGCCCAGTAAAGAACATTATGACTACGATAATACAGAACAAATTATCGTTAGTCTTCAACAGGGAAAAATCTAATAGAATACAATAGACAACAAGTTTTAAATCAATAACTGCAGCGGAAACAGCAAACCATTAGAAGAGTCAAGTAGAGAATGAGGTCTACTATCTTCTAAGATTTAAAAGTCCATCATCAATATTTTATCCCTGTAACAACAATCAATAACCATCTTTAATCAAATATTCATCTTTGCACTACAGGCCAAAGATATTCATTTGTATCACCAGTCGGTCATGTTCATCTCAACACCTGTTCATCTTTGCACTACGGGCCAAAGATATTCATCAGTTAATCATTCATCTTTGCACTACGGCCAAAGATATTCAGTAATATCATCATTTAGGACTGAGGATGATGAAAAATATATTAAAGAAAACGAATCCAGTGAAACAAAATAACAAATATTAAGGATTCGTATTTCGATTTATTCATGTCCAAAAATACCTTATAATTATTCATAGTGAAGTAGAATTCAAGAATGATCAAAACATGGATACAATCAAAGCTAGTACCCAGAATAGATATTTTGGGCGAAAAGAAGAAAATTTTATTTTTCGGTGAATAGTAACTCGTGAATAGTAACTCATGAATAGTAATCCCGACGTGAAAAGTTCCAAATTTGATAAAAATTTCCAACCAATATTTCGGCATAATGATATTGAAGAAATAATATCATTTTTGAATAAAATAACATCCCTTACCTCGTACAGACAGTACTTCTGGTCGGAATACCGGTATAAGGCTGAAAGACACTTGCTCTGATGAATAGAAACTCTCAAAGTATCTAAATACTCACAAAATACACTCAATAATCTAGAGAGAGAAAGAGAGAAAACTTGTTTCTGGTGTGATTTTCAATTCTAACTTAGCCCTCTATTTATAGGAAAATGTTAGCACGCCGAAGCAGACTTAACCTGCAACCTGATGGCTTTACCTGCTACTATTCCCACCCACCACATTTGAATAAAAATCTCAGCACATTTCTTCACCAACCAAGAGTGGGGCCCACCAATTCTAGAATTTTCTACCAAAATGATTAACTCCGAAAATTCAACAATTTCTGAACCAGTCATCTCGTAAAATTCATAATAAATCATACGTTCATTTTTAACGGTTCAAAATTTGTGGACATATACTCAACTTATATATGTATAACATATCCAAAAATTACCACGATCCAACGGTCGGATTAAAAATTATAACTCCCGCAAAATATCTCAAAAATCCTGATTTTTAATACCTCCATTCCGACAAAAATACTGATAAAAACTTCAACATTAACTCCTTCATTTTTAACCACAAAAATATATCCCTCATTTATATCCACAAAAATAAATATTTCCTTATCATATGAATCAATAATTAATTATTTACAAATAATATTACAGAATCACATTTATGACAACCAGGCCGTTCCCAGGAAAGAGGGGGCTTTCCAATAAGGATTTCTCCTTACTGGCGCGCAATTAGATGACCAAACCTCTCCTTAGACAGAACTTTCTAGACATTGCCAATAATGTTATCTAATAATATTATTCAAATAATATGAATTATTGATCTGATAATGGGAAATACTGTGTAGTGACAATTATTGAAACAACAGTAATATAAAATATCAACGCAGCAATTATTGAATCAATAAAATAAAATACTGAACAATAATTACTGTAACCATTATTGAGTAGTGCCTTCTTACGTAAGAATCAATAATTGGTGCAATACAGTGTGCTACTGTGTAACAACGCGTATTACTGTGTTTTAACCACCGGGTATTCCAACAGTATTAACGGTAACAACTACGCCGTTATTAATAAAAAACATATACTTGTCGTTTTCTTCATCCAATCGCTTTCCGTTATGGGGCCCACAAAAGACTGCGCCGTCGTACGAATATTCCCCGACAGGAAGAATATTCCACGACCAAACGAATATTCCCCGACAACAATGAATATTTTATAACCACTTGCTTATTTAAAATATTTACGCATTTTACCCATAACTAACCTCATTAATCAATTTAACACTTACTATTTCAAAATAATAAATAGAGGGAATTTAAATTTCATTTATTAATAATTTGGGGTCTTACAAAGGTAACCAAACTGTCATACCAAGGCACCTCCACACCATCAATTTTTTCATAGTGCAGTTGGTAACCAAACCTTCACACCAAGGTAACCAAACCTTCATACCAAGGTAACCTTGGTATAAATGTTTGGTTACCTTGGTATGACAGTTTGGTTACCTTAGTATAAAAGTTTGGTTACCTTAGTATAAAAGTTTGGTTACCTTAGTATAAAAGTTTGCTTACCTCAGTATAGAAGTTTGGTTACCTTGGTATAAAAGTTTGGTTACCTTAGTATAAAAGTTTTGGTTACCTTGTTATAAAAGTTTGGTTACCTTAGTATAAAAGTTTGCTTACCTCAGTATAGAAGTTTGGTTACCTTGGTATAAAAGTTTGGTTACCTTAGTATAAAAGTTTTGGTTACCTTGTTATAAAAGTTTGGTTACCATGACATTACTAACGATCTTCTCCTCTACAGTATCTTGAGAATTTCCTTTTACTACCAGAAAATGGTTGCTCCCGCCACTACCGCCCAAGCCTCCACCTCCACCGTCTCTGTAACCACCACTTAAGCCACCACCGCCATCTCCGCCACCACCGCCATTGTTACCTCCTCCATAGCTATCACCGCCGCCTCTGAAGCCACCATTACCACCTCCTCCGACGCTGTCACCTCTTTCAAAGCTTCCACCTCCTCTGAAAATTGCCTCCGCCACCTCCTGCAAAGTACAAAATTTGTGCAGTCTTTCCTATGAAATTTGAATTTGAATATTTGAATTTGAATTTGTTTTTGTGATTAGATCCCAGATATTTGAATTTGAATAATTAGTTATGACAGATATTTCTCCTTAATTTTAAGTTTCCTTATTAATATGAATTGCGTTATTTTTATAATTATTTTGTGTATGTTTTATTTTTATAATTACTTTCTAATTGTTATATATTAATGTTAAGAACCCTATTTTTAAAACACTATGGCCAACATGGCGACAACGAAGAGAAGGCCTACGCCAACCGGGGAGGAATTAGTTTGACATGGTCGAGGGATAAATTTGGACAATTACCTGAAGAATTCGAAAACTATATATGCATGGTTGACACTTTTGCATTGTTGGGCTTTCGTTCACTCGTGAATTTTTACTTGTAATTCTAATTAGATGTAATATCTAGTAAGTAAGTAAGTAATAATAAAAATAATATTTAAATCTATTATTATTTAAAATTAATTTAATTGGACTGTATATTATGTTGGGCCAAAATTATATGGGTTATTACTTATTAGTAATTAATGAATAATTTTAATATAATAAAATGTGGGCTTTATAAAAAAAAAGAAAGGAAAAATAAAATTAATGAAGTCAATAATTAATAAATGAACTAATATCAAAGAGTTCTTTTGCTGCACGAACCGTTTGTTGATGACAGGAGAAAACATGGATTCAATTTTAATCATTTATTATTAAGATTAACGATTAAGATCCTGATTAATAGTGTTGATAGCAACGGTTGTAATCGATCCCATCGTATATTGATTATTATGTACAGTAGAATATCTATAAATTAATATTGTTGGAATTGAAAATTTTTATTAATTTAGAGAGTTACTATTTAATCGATAAATTAATAATTTATTAATTCAAAGAGTGTTTTTCTATTGGGTAAATATAAATTTAATTATATTAAAATTATTGTATTTTATTGATGTTTATATCATACTTTTTTGATGCAATGTATCATACTTATTAAATTAATGTATCATATTTGTGAGGATGATACAATACCTTTGAAGCCAATAACGCGAAAGGAAGCACTCATAGCGTCAACAACTGTTCACACGTTTTTATTACAATTTGAGAATATGTAACATCTGAATTTTTGGACCCAATGAGAAAAATTAAAAATGAAATTCAATTAGATTTGAATTTCAAGACAAAACAAACGAGAATAGAATCATATTTTATAATATTACCCTAAATATATTTGTAATTTAAAAAAATTATTAATTTATAATTTTGATGAGACCATATATTTATATAAGAGTCTTTTTAAAAATTATTATTTTATTAAAATTATTAATTTATTCCATTAATCTAAATTGAAATTGAGAAAAAATATTATTTTAAAAAAATTATTAATTTATTGAGTATTAATTTACAGCGGTTTACTGTAAACAACAAGTACACACTAATTGTGTATGAATCTCACTCCCCTCTTGTCTGTCTGGCCAGGAGTTCCCAATTCACAGATAATAATCTCCCTTCTCTCTCTCTCTCTCTCTCTCTTCTATATCTGTCTCAGTAGATCGCTATTCAGGAAGCCAGTCATCCATGGCAAATCCACTTGAAGCCAACTCTACTCAGAGGTACATATACAACTCTTACTGAAAAGGTATTGCCTTCATCAATTCCCCATCATTTCTTCAGCTGATTAAAATCGCATTTGAGCTCAAGCTATCTCTTTTCTCTCCCTCTACGAATCTAATTGCTAGTTCTCTGTTTCTTTGGCTCCCTAAAACTCTAGATTATGTTCTTTTTACAGACTTGGTATTGATTTTAGTTTAAAGAGGTTGATTTCGCGTTCACAGCCTCAATTACCTTGCATGTTCTTTACCTATTGTCTGTTAAAGTTGGGGAATTTTAGTTTGTAGACTCCCCCAATTACAATATCCTTTTTCTTCTGTTGATCGGAAGAATTAGGGTTTTAATCTGACTGACCAAGTCAAAGTATTTAGGGGTTTTTTCATTGATTTAGCCAGAGAAATACGGGTTTTGATATGTTTGAGCAAAAAGTTGGGGTTTTGATCCAGTTTTGCTGAAATTTTTTGTTTTTCTGATGGAATTAGGGTTTTAATCCAATTTGAATCAGGGTTTTAATACAAATTACATTTAAATATTGAATTTTGTTATTTTGGCATTCCTTTGGTTCAGCTAAAAGCTAGGGTTTTGTCAATCTGTGATGGGGGACGAGACACCTAATACAATGAATCTTGATCTGAATTTGGGACCTGTTGTCAATCCTGATGATGAGCCTGGTTTGGGATCGATGTCCAGTGAGTCTATGAACTTGGAGGAATGGTTAGATGAGCCTGTTCATAGGCTTAGGGAAGCCTTCATGAGGCAGAGAGCTGCAAGGCACAGGGCTGGGCAGCGGTGGCGATCAGTGTGGAGACAAGCTCCCATTCCCCCTGGTGCTAGGAACTTTGCACTGGAATTGATGGCCGGGACTGGATTAGAAATGGGTGAGGGAAGTGTTGCAGCTGAGGAAAGACCTGCTGAGGTAACTAAAACGTGCGATACTAATAATGGATACTTGGAAGAAGAGGCATTGGGGAAGAAGGAAGATGTTGAAAAAGGTAATGTTGATGAAGGAAGCTTTTTTGATTGCAACATATGCTTGGACTTGGCTAGGGAACCAGTTGTGACTTGTTGTGGTCACTTATTTTGTTGGCCTTGCCTTTATCGGTGGTTACACCTTCACTCTGATGCCAAGGAATGCCCCATTTGCAAGGGAGAGGTGACAATTAAAAATGTGACTCCTATTTATGGTCGTGGGAGTAACAAGCACGGACCGGAGGATAATTCAAGTCTTAAGATCCCTCAAAGACCCCAAGCACAGCGGGTTGAGAGTTGGAGGCATACTATTCAGAGAAATGCGTTTGCAGTTCCGATGGAGGAAATGATTCGGCGTCTTGGAAGTAGATTTGATTTGAGCCGGGATTTGGTCCAGGTCAATTCCCGAAATTCTGGCAGCCCCGATGAATCGCCCGAGAGAAATAGCTCGTTGCTCAATCGAATATTGACCTCTAGAGGAATGCGCAGAGAACAAAATACAGTTTTGCCGCCAGAGGATGTTGTTGACTTATCACAGAGCAGCCCTACTAACTCTGAGGTAGGGGAAAGCCGTCGAATGTTACCCTTTTTAATTCGAAGATCACAATCGCATCGAGCTGCTTCTATTTCCAACATTACATCTGTATTGAGTTCTGAAAGGGCAGTTGAGTCATATTTGCGCACCCATCCTATGGAATGGAATCAGGAGCATCATCCAACTGTTGATGACAGAGATTCTGTATCAAGTATTGCTGCTGTTATACAGTCAGAAAGTCAGACAGTAGATACTGCAGTTGAAATAGATTCCAGAGTGTCCCTTTCTACTTCGTCATCCAGAAGAAGATATGATGCTTCAAGGATTTCAGACTTGGACAGTGGAGATTCTCGTACACCTAGAAGGAGGAGGTTAAACTGAAGTCTATCCTCATCTGACAGTTTCCCCTCCCCGAGTACATTAAAGATTCTTGCCGTGCACCTACACCTCAAAGATGGATGTTAAACTGAAAGGCAATCATCTGACTCTTCCCCTTCCAAACTAAAGCAAAGATTCTTGTGCACCTAAAAGGTGGATTAACTGAAATGAGCTCCCCATCTAATTATTTTTAATATTCAGGGATCTTTTGAGCATATAATTTTCTATTCGCCCAAGTCTATGCCTTTTTAGGAAGGCTTTGTTCTCCAAAGACTTGGACTTTTCATTTCAATCAGTCAAATATTTATAAAACAATTCACATTTAGGTGCTAGCACTATGCATTATGCAAAATGAAATCCTGTTATCCTTCACACAAGGGCTCTGCTCTCAATGTGTGTGGCGAATCAAATTTGTCATTGAGCAATCAGTCCTACTTGCTTGTTGTTCTGTACATAAACCTCCGGACTCTCATATTGTTTGTTGGACATAGGGCATCAAATAAATCTCGCGTTTCTGTTATGTTTTTACTTGTGTCGTTTTGATTACATGTGTGTATGTTGTATTTGTATCTATTTTTATTAAAACAGACAGCAGGTGTATGGTTTTCTTTTCTGCTTTCTGCTTTCTGCTTTCTTTTTCTTTACCCATGGCCCTTTGGCAGCCTCCAGAACTAAATTTTGCTTCGACAATTACGAGTTCAAGTGAAAAAAGAGAAATGAGAAGAAGATGGTTAAGTTGAAAATATCGCAGTCTCTTGCTATATGGAGAATAAAAAGAGTCGTATAATTTTGTTTTCCTTAGTTGAAATTTTAAAATTCCACAAGTAAATTTATATAATTATGATTAATGAAATAGCTAATATTGTGAATTACATAAAAAGTAATATCAACTGCAAAATGGACTACTCCAATAACTTTATAGTAGAGAGAAAAAGCAGTAAAACTGGTACAGAAGAAACAAGACTTCCGCTCAGCTCATGCAAAACCTTTATAAATTAACTAAATGCCTTGTAATTTGTTTGGACCTTCAGCATTGGGCTTGTGTGCAGATTCATAAATTAAGTCTACAGCACCAACCAAAAGATCACCGACTAGTTGGTTGGTACACCTCTCGTAGTTGGTTGAGGGACATTGTTTGGATGGGTATTACAATGCGGTGATCACCGACTCATTATCAACTAATTCGGATCCGGTTAAGTTAACTTCACCTTCCGTGTGTCAACTCTATATTAATCAATTAATTAAAATTAATTTTAATCACTTCATGCAGACAAAAAAGGCACTCAAGTTTTGTATTCATGTACCAGTAGTCTAATATTCCCTTTCGTTCTTTAATATAAATCATTTTAGAGTTGTGCACAAATATTAAAAAAATAATTATATTACATTAACTATAATATCAATCGTCTATATTGCTCTTATATTTTTAAAAAAAATATTATTTATTAAACAGAAAATAATAAAAAAATTAAAATTATATTTAATACTTAAAATAATATTACAAATTAAAAAATTAATATTTATTTAAAATTCTCAAATAATATATATTAAAAAATAAAAATATTTCTCTATAACTACTTGTATTAAGTTACGAACGAAGTATAAATAAATATGATGGTCACAAGCAAACAGCGTAAGAGTCATCATAAATCAATGTAGTCACAATTGATATTTTTTGACTAAAAGTTTGATAAACGTACAGGTGGCGTAACAGAAATTGTTAAATAATCAATCAACTTTAAGTAATGACAACTGACTTTGACATAAAAATACTAAACAATATTCTATACCGTACAATAATATCCCCCGAATCACAACAACCAAACTAGTACTAATAGTGAGGGGAAGAGAAAGAATTATTACACCCATTATTTTATTTTAATAATGAAACTAACTAAACAATTGAAAATTTACAATATTCAACCTTGAAAAGGGAAAATTTTGTTAGACAACTGCTAATTTTAGTTACAACTATTTCTCATAATTTGTAATGCATAAAAAAAATTGAAAAACACCCGTTCTTGGATCTTTGTCCAGGATGTTTGTTTGCTTCTTTATGTTTATATTTCCAAGAATTTAACAAAGAAAAGAAAAAACTATTATCGCACATTCTATCTATGTAACGTAACTCACTCGGTATTTTACTAAACACAGCATTCTTTTCTTTTATGTGCTTGTTTACCTATGCTCTTTTCTGTTGTTGTTGGTATTGTTTAATTAACAGTTCCGCATAGAGAAGCTCATTCCAAGCGTCCGGCACGCCCGGGAGGCACCAATGGCTGCAGTCCTGGATTCTTGACGGCGATGTTCTCTCCTCTTCTGACAGATTTTGCTTCCTATAAATGGATGGATGACCATCTTTCCGATAATCTGTCAGTCTTGTGATGTTCATATAAGAGACTCGGGTTTTCATATTTTTCACTACTTTCTCCAGAACTCTCATCTTGGGCGGATATTGTGCGAGATATGTCTCATTCTTTATTGGCTCAGTTTCATGGTCACATTGTCCACCAGAATTCCACTGCCCTCCTCTGTCGACAAGACAGACAAATACTCCAAGTTAGATAAGTTTGAATGAGAGCGCCAATTGTGATGAAATCAATGTAAACGGAATAAAACAAACAGATCCTTATTATATATCGGGATTCCTGTCCAATATATTCTTCTTATTTAAGGGGAGACGACACTCTTGTAAAAAACAATGATTACTCGCTTTACCTGAAATGAGAGGCCGAATATCCCCTGAAGAAAACCATAGTCCTCAAAGGATTTACATTGGCATCCACCCATCTTGCCCATGTTGTTAAGGCTTTCCGAAATGCCTCGATAACATTTAGTTCATGATAAACATGTGTCCCTTCTTGATAATAGTCTCTCCTGCAACATTTCATTGTTATTTAGTATCTACTATTTGGATTTGAACTTATACAACAGAGTAATGTTCAAGTGGATATCTTTACCCTTGGGAAGTTTTTGGATGAGTCCACCAGTGTCCGGTGTTGAAAATAAGAATGTCCGCCCTTTTATATTTATCAGCGGAGATCCCTATTCTATCAAGCCGAAGTGTTTCCTGCCTCGATCCATCCTTCTCTGGCACTTCCCATTCTTGAACTAAGAAAGGAGATACAAAAAACTCTACCGTGCAATTAAAATCCTGGCCAGAACAAGGAAAATGATTAGGAAAAAAATAATAATAATAATAGCGAGCTTATATAGTGTATAATTATAAGGAGGACACAACCTGATATATGATTTAGGATACCAAGAAAAGAGGACTATTTAAAAAAATTACCTTAAATATAAAGGAATACGAAGCTTCTGACCGAAAATGGTGCCGCCCAGATGCTTCATAAACCTTGCTTTGATCTTTCACAGAGTTTCTAAGAATACAAATCAAAGACTCCCACATGTTCCTATTGAGAGAATCGCCAACAAAAACCAATCGCTTTCCTCTCAACAATTCCAACATATGACTTCCATTCAATCTGTAAACAAGTTCATGAGCATTGATGTTAAGAGAAATATGAAACCTAGAAAGATCATTTATAGTTTAATAATACTAAAAAAAAAATTACAAAAAATGGCCAGAAAATACCCAATGCGAAAAGCACCAGATCAATAATTTGCTAAATAAAAAGAAACTAGATAATTAATGAAGTCTATCTTCATCAGAACCAACCCACAAATAACTGAAGCTTACCTCAATTTCACAACAATTAACACAAACCAATACGAGAAATAATGGTTCAATTACAGAAAATTAACACAAAATTCAAAACACAACAAAGTTATAAATTAAGCACATTAAAATCCCAAAATAGAGCATAAAAAGATTGATATACTTGGGGCCAAACTTACCAACTTAAAAAAAAAAAAAAAAAACTCAAAGATGGACAGAAAATTTTTTAAGTTTCAACACAGATCACAATAGTACAGAGCAGAAAGTCCAATGACACAAAATTTCGAAGGAAAAAAAAAACCCAAAAAAGTATAGTACCAAATAATTAGAATTCGATCACAAACCTGGGTAAAGTGCAACTCTGTGGCTTCCATTTATACTGCTGAAAACCTTTATCAGGCCGACCATTAAGAAAACAATTGAATTGTTCATCAATAAGTGAACAAGAACCTGGTTTATACAGCGGATACGAATCATCTCTCACCCACTCCCCATGAAATAGATCACACTTCATCAAAGACTCCACCAATTTCTCACTATCTGGCTTTGCCGACACACCCAAAAGAGTGTCGTTGCTCTGTTTCTTGGAGAAAGAAATTAAATTTGTGACCGCACCCTTTTCTGCAATTCTTTTATCTCCATTCCCAGAAATATTTTTTCCTCCTGAGGAAGACTTCGGAGCTGAATTTGCAGACAGATTTGCCACCACTGGAGCTTTGGGAGCCTCAATTGGGGTCTGATTTGGCTTAAAGACTCCAACTTTATCTTTATTATCATGAGTCTGCTTTTTCACCTCTGCTGGAGACTTTGGAGCTTCAATTCTGGTCTTATTTTGCTCAAAGACTCCAACTTTATCATGCAAATCTTTGTTTTGGGTCTGGTTTTTCACAATAATTGGATTTTTATTCAATTTGGGTGCTCCGGTTGTGGTGTTTTGAGATCTAGTAATGTTGGTTGGTTGTGAAGAATTTGGGAAAAAGTAAGATATAACTGAAGAGAAATGAGATCCATCAGACCCAGAAGAGGAAATTGTGGGTGCAGATGTTGAAGAATTTGTACTAGAGATACTTGTGATGCCATTAAAGATGTTCGAGAACCAAGGTGAAGAAGAAGAAGATTCTGTAGAAGGATTAAAGGCCAAGAAAACAGTGAAGACAATGAAAGCAAACATGAAGCCATAAGCAAAAATAACAGTTCGTTTGGCTCTTGGGAAAGATAAAAGAGATTTGAGGTCTGAAATCAGAGTTCCGCCATTGATGGGCAGATGATGCTTTGTTGCATCTGCCATGTGAATGGAAATATGCGTTCTGCAGTTAAACCAGTAACAAGAAGAGAGAAAAAGAAATGATAGTGGAGAGAGAAAAAAAAGGAAATGATAATGGAGAGAGAGGGGGTTGTGTCATGTGTGTTGGGAGGAGTCTTTAAGAGAGAGAAGTTTTAGTGAAATGGACGACCAACAGAAGACGTTTGTCATCTGGAAAGTGGCGATGATAATTACTCTGCTTCTGCAGTTTTACTAAATAAAATACTCCTTAAAATAAATTAAATAATAATCCCTCCATCTCAAAACTAAAAATAAATTTAATTTTTAAAATTAAATAATATTATATTAAACTTTTAAACTAATATAATTTATAAAAATTTAGAATAAAATAAAATTAATAATTAATAATTTTTAATATATATTATACAATTATAATAATTATATTAATTAAAATTAAATAAATATATATTTAATTAAAATTTAATATATCGTTTTGTATCTTTAATTTTAAAACGAATATTTTTTTAATAGTCCATAATTAAAATAAAATATTAATATTGGGTGAAATTCATATCAGTAATTTGACAAGATTAGATCATTGACCATCAATGAGTTTCTCTTATCGTTATTTTTCTCTTTTTTCTTTTATCATTTTTTTTCTTTCTTATTATTATTATTTTTCATTAATTTTATTCTCATAGGTACAATAGGTTAGGTTGCCAGTTGGATAAGTAGCTTTTCGTCTCTTGTGACTCCTACCAGAAGTAGTGCCATATCTATTCACTCCAAAATGTTAGAGAATTGATATTTTTATATTGAAAAATATTAGTTTCATAATATTATTTATATGGAATTAATATTTTTATTTATAAAAATATCAAATTTTAAATTTAATTGTTATGTAAACAACATAGTGAAAACGGGTTAGAAAAAAGAGTTCCCCTATATATTTCAAACAAAAGTTTTCAAGTAAATTATAATCGTAACTTATGTGTATACATGAGATATATATGAATTAAGAAAAGTTTTATTTTAATTTAATCTATCTTACAAATTGATCTCAATATAATTTAATTTCGTCGAATATTTATGTGTATGTATATCATTTTTAAGAAGTGTCAGTATTTCCACAAAGAATATAATGTAGGTGATGAGGATATTTATAGGAAATTAATAAATCCACAACAAAAAATAATATTTGTACGTGAAAATCGTCACTATAGATCCTATAGCGACAATTTTTACCGTCGTTATAAATCTATAGCGACACTTTTTATGTGAAAAATATCAAAAAAAATTGAAAAGATATCAATTTCCTATTTATATTCATATTGTAAAGAGAATAACTCCAAGAGTCCATTAAGGCTACTTTACAATTAAGGCCTTGGTTGTTGCCGACTTTTATTTTATGGTAAAAAAATAGATTTATTTGCTAGCTAATCTATAATTCCCAAAAAAAATAAAAGTTTTTCCCATCTAAATTGTTGCTAACTAAACTTACACCATCTCGAACTACATTCTCCTATAAAATGGATAAGAGTTCTTTTTGTCATTTCATTACAAAATTATGTTATTGTTTGGGGATGAAATTTTAAATCTAAAAGTTGTAGGTCCTCAATTTTAATTACTTGATTAAAATTAATAATACTATATATAAATTAATTAATAATATTATACTCCATGTTGTAGAGATTAAAAAAAGATACGTCAAACTACTACTAATTTGGTACCAATCAGAATAGATTAAGGATATGAAAAAGTGAAAGAGGGAGGTTCACATTTTTTTCAAATACTATTTCACCTTATATTTTATTCTTTTACATTTAAAATTAAAATATTTATTTAATTATTTAAGATTAGAATCACAGTGTGATTATTAAACTTTAAAATAATATTTGAAATATATTTTAAAATATAAAATTTTACTTAAAAAAAATATCATGTTAAAAATATATCATTAATTTAATTTTAGATCGGGAAGGAGGGGCAGTAAATGGGTGGGGGCTCTGACCAGACTTTCCGTACCACTGTTGAATCGCCTTTTGAGAAAGGGCCGAGGGGGAGTATAATTTTAGTTAGCTATAAGTTTGAGTATGATTGTAAAAATGTATATTAATTTATTATTTTATTTAAATATTTTGTTATATAATTAATTTATTATTTAATTTCTAAACTATTTTTTATTATTTTTAAAATTATTTCATACTTTAAAAAAGGGTTATATAGTATCACATTTTAGCTTGAATTATAATATTTCGTCTAATAGTCTTAGAATTAAGAGTAATTTAATAACAGATTAATTATGAAATAAATAATATAAAATATTAATATATACAATTTTGGTGTTTGATAATTAGGTTCTATTATTTACGAGGAATGTGCCACAAAGGGTTTCAAAAATAGGCACATAATCACAACACTTATTGCATATGTAATAAAAAAAATCTATATCATAATTGAAAACAAAAAAGATTCTTAACTGCATTTGATATGTTCAGAACCGTTTTAGAGTCCGAACGCAACGCTTCAAAATGATATTGTGTTTTGTTTGGACCTCCAAAAGCACTAAACGTAGTTAATAATGAAAAAATAAAGTTTATTTTTGGATAAGTTGGTCAATTGGCCAATAGAATATTGACACACGTAGAGTTTGGTCTGCGTGTCAATATTATATTGGCCAATTAACCAACTTACTCAAAAATAAACTTCATACTAACCACTTCTTATATACTCCATGTTATAGTGATACTTGGCAGGTTGAACAAAAAATTGCAACGATATAAATTATAGATAGTATTGATTTCAATTTACAAGTTAGTGAATAACCAACCGTGCATAACATAAACTTTATGGTCTTTATAAATAAATCTACATAATAATAATAATAATAATAATAATAATAATAATAATAATAATAATAATTGAATAAAGCCACTACCATATTCATCGTATCCATTAAAAAGAAAGAATTGGGGAGGAAAAACCTAATTCAATCAGATAAACTATAAATTCTACGTATAATAATATATATGAAAACATTTTCAGGTAGGGATGGGATGTCCATTAATGCTCTCTCATCTCATGTTTTTCTGTGAGATAATTCTCTTATCTTTTTTCTGCAACCCACGTCACAACACAATAAGCAATTATGTGAGGAACAATAAATTCTGCTCCATTTTTAATACATTATTACTATCATCATTTTTAAACTACTCTCTATGTTTTCTTTTTAAATGTTGTTTTAAATAAATATTTTTATTTTTTAATATTTATCGTTTGAGAATTTTAATTAAATATTATTTATTTAGTTTTTAATATTATTTTAAGTTACTTTAATTATAATTTTGATTCTTTTACTATTTTCTGTTCAATAAATAATATTTTCTTTCTTCAATACAAAGACAATATAAATAATTGATATTATATTTAATGTTATATAATTATTTATTTAATATTTATACACAACTCTAAAGCGAGAGGATGAAGGAAGTAAAACATTATTATTATTCAAATAAAAATCTCATAGGTAGTGATTACTATAAAATATAAAGTAGTGCTACAAACACAAATTATTTTATAAACTGCTGATATGACATACTCCACATTAACATATTGATCAACAAATTATTTTAATGTAATCTTCGATCTCACATAATATACTGAGATTGAATATGTTATATCAATAATTTATGTCTCTAATATTACTCTAAGATATATGAGCTGCAAACAAAATTAATTTCTCATCAAATGTGAATGAGATATTTAATAAAATCAGAAAATTCTTGAATCCCGCCTTTTTCAATGGAGGGAAGAAATTCGTGACTAAACAGACTTGAAAAAGGCCAAAAGAGGGGCCGAGTTTCCGTTGGAATGAAATGGGGGTAGGGTAGGGTAGGGTAGGCTAGAGTAGGTTCAATTAAATTAAATTAAATTAAATTAAATAGTAGGGTCCCGTCCCGTCTCGTCTCCAATTTTTTACCCACCGACTGGGCAGTGGGCACCTTAAAGTCATTGGGGGACAAAAAAGGCCACACCCACAAATTTAGAAATTTGTGAATCTAACCAATCAACAAATTTTGTCCATCACGCGTTAATTATTATTTGGGGAAGAAATAGGCCACCTATACTATACTATACTTTCTACATATGCCCCTTCTCTATTCTATTACAACACATCCACCCCTAGACTTTGTATGCCATGCGAAGAAGTGAGGGTGAGAAACTTTTTTTATTTTTCTTCAATAGGGTTTCATGAATTTCTTATGTATAGGTTTAATTCCAAAAATTAATATACACAAAACCCAATAAATCCATTTTCTCATTATTTATCTTGATTTGTGATTAATGTTTCTTGAATATATCCATGACTAATTATATATTTTTGTTGTTAGATAAGAGATCGACCAAGATATAACATATGGTGTCTTAGTATGTTATTTAATTCCAAACGACGTAAGTTAGACTTATAAGTGGTAGATATTTGAATATAATGATAATCAATAAATATAAATAAACTTAAATATTCATATTTACAAATATGTCACTGATTAATCTAAATTAAGTTATTTTGGATGATACATACTTTAGATAAATCATCTACTATGTTACACTAAATATTATTTTTAATTATTGTATAATTATTTTTTGGAAAGTTTCCGTCTCCCTCAAGTTAAAGACATCACAAACAACTAAAGGATATTGACCCGATGGTTATCCCCATCCATCTTGTACCAAGAGGGTGAAAGTTCAAACCTTGATATTTAACTAAGGAAAGGTGTGTGTGTTTAAACTAACAAAAAACAATAATCCCGAACTTGCCTAAAAGTTGATTTTGTAAGACCCCGAATTTTATGAAATAAAAATATTCAATTTTTCTTATAATTACTATTCAGTAAATGGTTAAATTGATAAAAGTTTAAAATTATGAGTGAAATATGATTTTTTTTCAAAATAAGCAAGTGGTTATAAAATAATCATTGTTGTCGGGGAATATTCGTTTGGTCGTGGAATATTCTTTCTGTCGGAGAATATTCGTACGACGGCTATTTGTGGGCCCCATAACAGAATAACTGTCGGGTGAAGAAAATGACAAATTTGAGTTTTTACAAATAACGGCGTAGTTGTTACCGTTAACACTGTTGGAATACCCGGTGGTTAAAATACAGTAATACGCGTTATTGCACAGTAGCACACGGTATTGCATAGTATTTTTGAAATTATTGATTCTTACGTAAGAAGGCACTACTCAATAATTGTTACAGTAATTACTGTTCAATATTTTATTTTATTGATTCAATAATTGCTGCGTTGATATTTTATATTATTGTTGTTTCAATAATTGTTGCTGCACAGTATTTTCTATTATCAGATCAATAATTCATATTATTTAAATAATATTATTAGATAACATTATTGGCAATGACTAGAAAGTTCTGTCTAAGGAGAGGTTTGGTCATCTAATTGCGCGCCAGTAAGGAGAAATCCTTATTGGAAAGCCCCCTCTTTCCTGGGAACGGCCTGGTTGTCATAAATGTGATTCTGTAATATTATTTGTGAATAATTAATTATTGATTCATATGATAAGGAAATATTTATTTTATGTGGATATAAATGAGGGATATATTTTTGTGGTTAAAAATGAAGGAGTTAATGTTGAGGTTTTTATCAGTATTTTTATCGGAATGAAGGTATTAAAAATCAGGGTTTTTGAGATATTTTGCGGGGGTTATAATTTTTAATCCGACCGTTGGATCGTGGTGATTTTTGGATATGTTATACATATATAAGTTGAGTATATGTCCACAAATTTTGAACCGTTAAAAATAAACGTATGATTTATTATGAATTTTACGAGATGACTGGTTCAAAAATTGTTGAATTTTCGGAGTTTATCATTTTGGTGGAAAATTCTAGAATTGGTGGGCCCCACTTGTGATTGGTGAAGAAATGTGCTGAATTATATTTCAAATGTGGTGGGTGGGAATAGTAGCAGGTAAAGCCATCAGGTTGCAGGTCAAACCTACCAAAATTTTCCTATAAATAGAGGGCTAAGTTAGAATTGAAAATCACACCAGAAACATAAGTTTTCTCTCTTTCTCTCTCTAGATTATTGAGTGCATTTTGTGAGTATTTAGATATTCTGTGAGTTTTTATTCATCAGTGCAAGTTTTCTTCAGCCTTATACCGATCAGAAGTACTGCTCTTTTGAGGTAAGGGATAGTAAGGGATAGTAATGGATTTTAAGGGTTGTTATGATTTTCAGTTTCGTAATTTTTTTGATCTTCAAAAATTATGGAAAAATTTGAAATGATATTTTGATGAGTTTTATTGATTGTGTCCAAAAATGGTGATTTTTGGATGTATAGATTAAGAGTTATGAATTTTACGGGAAAAGACTATTTTAAAAGTAACCGCTTATAATTCCTTGTGGTTAACTCCAAAATTGATGAAATTTTTATTGGGAGTACATGTATATGATAGAAGTATACTCTGTAAATTTTAGAATTTTTAGACAAAAGTATAATTTTTGATAAATGTCTAAATATTCGGCTATTTTGGCCATATGAAAAATAGTAAATGACTTTTAAAAATTCTGAGAAAAATATATGTTCACTATGAGACTATATTATGCTAAATTTCAGAAAAGAAATATTTTTGGAATGGATTTGGTATTTTTCATGAAAATAGTCTAGTTATGAGAAAATGAATTAAATATGTTATGTGAAGTAAGAAAATTGGAAAATAGGATTTTATGGCTTGAGAATCCTATATATGAGGTATATGCAGATTTTTTATGAGGGTTTTGGTTATTGATGATGAAATTGTAAGAGTTGGCATTTTATGATGATTAAATGTATTAATTAGTAAAGTGTAAACAATTAAAATAAATTGTTTATAAATTTAAGTAATGTTATTCTTTCAATATCATTATACCGAAATATTAGTATGAATTTTATTGTAGAATTTCTATCTTTTGTGTCGGGGTTACTATTCATGAGTTACGAATATTACTCTTGAGATTAAAACTATATGTTGATCATATTTTTTTATCATCATATATAACATTATAACCCTGATGTTGAAATTCTCTTTCACTGGAGTGTAAAGATGGGTAGATTATTGGAATGATCATGACTAGGGTTCTCTTTGGCCTGTAGTGCAAAGTTGAATTGTGACTGGTATGATCATGACCATTGAATTTATAATTGAATATCTTAAGCTTAAGTGCAAAGGTGAATTGATCAACATGGTTATAATTATTATTTATATAAATTCTGAAATGATTATATATTTCTTTGAGATATGAATATATTTGGCCTGTAGTGCAAATATGAATTGTTGATGAATATCTTTGACATGTAGTGCAAAGATGGCCTGTTGATGAATATCTTTGGCCTGTAGTGCAAAGATGAACTGTTGTTGAATATCTTTGGCCCGTAGTGCAAAGATGGTTTGTTGATGAATATCTTTGGCCCGTAGTGCAAAGATGGTTTGTTGATGAATATCTTTGGCCCGTAGTGCAAAGATGGATTTGTTAGTATGATTATAAACAGGAATTGTGATTTGGTATAACCATGATCTTTGATGTTTCAGGTAAAGATAGGTGATGAAAATTATCTTCGTCCTGGATGAGAAGAGGAATTTAGAACTACAGTTATGATTATGAGTTATTCATATGATTGTGGACCAGAATTGTTGATTGATATTACAGGGATAAAACATTGTTGATGGATTTTTAACATGGAGAAGATAATAGACTTTAAAGTCTATTTGACTCTTCTAATGGATTGCTCGTTCCGCTGCAACTATGGTTGAAATTTTTATCATTTACCATATGTTCTAAATCTCTGATTTATTATTGATGAAGGCTATTGATAATTTAATTATTTTTAGTCATGATATTCTTTACTGAGCTAGTTGTGCTCACCCTTTTGCTTCACAATTCCTTTCAGGTAATAAGAGTGTAGCTGGGTCGAGCGAGGGTAACGGAGAAATAGAACGGTGGTCTCTAGCTGTGGATGTTCTCCCGAAGCAGTATAAAAAAGTTCATTTAGTAGTTATATTTGGTGAATCCAATAGGGTGAGGCGAACCTAACGTTGGAAGGGTGTTTTGCCACTGTCATACAAGATGTCTAATGACATACAACCTCGTGTCATCATAAGACAGGGTTGTGCTCATCCACTTGCTGAGTATATCTATGGGCACTACCTATATAATCTTGGTGTTTGTTTGAAGTATAATTCTCAATTAGAGACAGTAGAGATAATGATATGTCAAGAGAAGACTCACCATTGGGAAGAATATGATAGTAATCTTCTCGTTTTTCTTTGGGGTCTATTGGGTCAACCAAGGATAATTCTGTATATCTATCATAACCTAGACGCGTGGCCTCCCATGTACGAAGGTTTCCTTGAGCACTTCCCAAAGATTCTAGTTTCTAAAACAGTTTTTGACTGTACCTTTATGTAAGGTACCTTTGTGAGGTGCTGATACATGATGGTGTCCAATGTCACATTTGGTATATATTTGTATCCAAACTCACAGCATATGTGTTGTTGTATTTTGCACGATAATTGTTGTAATAAAGTTGTAGTTGTTTTCTGTACCATGTATTTGACAACTCAGAATGGGTTGGATGGAATGGACCTATTTTGGGGTTGTCACAGATTTGATGTGGACAAGTGTCCTTGGCATTTAACAAATTATTTATACGATTTAAGAATTATCAAATGGTAATTGTATCATCCGCATAGGCCTGTAAACGAATCAAATTGTTCACGTGTTCGCGAACAGGTTTAATTCGAGTTTGATTGAATTGTGTCGATTCTAGTGATTCGCAAGTAAGTCGTGAGATGCTAAAGTATTTACAATATTTATCCTACTTTTTATTTCAGTGTATTGATGTTGTTCGCGAACTCGAGCATGTTCGCGAACAGCTAATAATCAGAACTCACACATGTGTGTTGATTCAATAGTGTTACTCAAACATGCTCGAGTTTGAATTCGACAAACTTCAGATCGAATCGTTTGCAGCCCTACCTCTACATATTTGTAAATTAAAGAAAGTAATTAGGGAGTATAATTATTCATAAAAGCAAAAGATTTTTTTGATAATTTGTGAAAGGTAATTGACATAGGAAAAAGAAAAGCTTATAGAGCTCCGAGAAACATCAATTGTTTTGACTTCTGAAACTTCGAAGGGGCGTGTTTGTGATTACTATATTTTAGGAGGAAAAAATTGAAAATAATGAAAGAAATGTGATAATCATCATGCCCTACGTTTTACGCATCAATGTAGGGTTAACCTCATCATAGGCTTTGGCTTAATTTGTTGGGCTTATTTAATTTAATATTTTTATGTAGTGTTTATAGTATATTTGTACTTCTAAATATATGACATTATTTTACGTAACTATTTCTCCATATTTATAATTTAAATAAATTACGTTTCAAAAGTACTAGGAAATTAAATTTATGACAAAGAAAACTAGGCAGTAAGGGAATAGGGGTTACGAAGAAACTTAAATGTATGACTATGTATAATAATTTTAAAAAAAAGGCTAAACACTAATTATTATTTTAATTTGGTTTTTTGATTTATATATATATATATATATATATATATATATATATTTAGTGGAAAAACTTTATTAAAGGCAATGCATATAGAATAAAATATGTGATGCATAGAAAATCCGAAAAAAAGAAGCTAAGATTATATATGATAAAACGTCAGGTGTTCGTCCTCAAGTACATGGCAACACAAAACAAAAGTACAAATTTCCGAATATGGATTAATGTATTTGTATATCTCCAATAATCTATAACAAAAAACAATAAATAAATAAATAAATAATGACATCTAAATATCAAAATTACTGTCTCATTAAATCTTATTCTCTATAAATGAAATACAACAAATATCACGATGATTAGTAGGAAATAAAGTGTGACGTTAAGAAGAAAAAAATATTTCACGATAAAAAGAAAATTCAAATATATACAATTGGTGAGATGAAAATTGATATCTAGTAGTCCCGAAACTCATTTTAACCGTATGAACTTTACCTATATATAAATTAGCCTAATCGGCGACCTTATTGGTGACCTGAATTATGTGCAAATTTGTTTACAAGTATTATAATTTATGAAATTATAATTTTAAGACTATTCATCTTAGAATTATAATACCGGGTTGAATATGGTATCAAATAATTTTCTATATTAAGTTATTTTATAATCCTAAAATAATAGTCTAAAATCTAAATATTAAATATGAAAACAAACAAGACATATACTTGGGATAATGGTCATATCCCAAGTATAATAATACTTGTAAACAATCATAACTCAAGTAATTAGTGAAGTTTTGAGTTTAATTAATTAATTAGTGTGGGGACAATCAACCAAGATGAGTCACATGGCAATGCTAGACACACCTGTTTCCCGTTCCTCCATTAAGCATAATTAAATCTGTACAGGGTAAATATTAGATTATCCAAAAACAACTTAATTAACTCAATTAGTAAAATTAAATTACTTAATTACTACATACATACATACTCCATGCATGAATACAAACATACAGGCCGATACTCAAACCAGACCACAACTTTCATCAATTCCTTCTTCGCTTTCAATTTGCACGCGCTCAGTAACGTTTTAAAAATATGGTGTTTATTTCTATTCATAGGAAATTATTCCAAATAAATTGTAATAACAATTATTTGAGATGATTTTAGGCATTAAAATCTAGTTGCAAAATTTGTTAATCGTACAATCATTTACAGGTGAAATAATTTAAAACTATAAATTTTAGGAATGGATGGAAGTAAGCAAATAAAAGCATGTTATAGCGTATCTAATAATTTGGATCAAATTTCGAGTTCAAAACAAATTTTGAGTTAAATCGCAATTTCGAATCGAATTAAAGTCATCCAAACAATGTCTTAAATTGTTAGCACAATAATATCTTCTTAGGTCATCTTAGCTAAATCTGTAAAATGAACCAAACGGTTCGAACTTCATTCATACTCGTTCGATTAAAAATTCGATTCGAACTTGACTCAAAATATAAACAATTCAAATATGAGCAAAGTTTAAAACTCGATAAATTATTTGAACATTTTCAAATTACAAATTTTTATTGATATTCGGTTCATATTTGCTCGAAAAGTTCAAATTGTTCGAGTTCGATTCAAAATCGTTCCCGGCTTGTTACTCGATAGCTAAACGAGTCTTAATCAAAACTTATTTCATACTCGATAAATTTTATGAATAAAATCTATGCAACTCAATATTCAATCCGGTCACTCTTAATCTTAGTTTATCACAAACTCACCCAAAAGTTCATAACTAAATGTATTAATGATTACAGCTAGGATTCTTATACACACATGTAATACTAAGGTGTTACAATTGTTTTTTAAAACTGAATGGACAATGGGTCTAATATATATAAATAAGTCTAGCTGGACAAGAAATTGGGACTGGAAAATTGGACCGGTCTAATTTTTTTTTTTTTTTAATGTGACTTTCAAAAAATGTATAGTATTTATTTCAATAGGAATTATTACAAAATATAGTGTTTTAGGTGTATAATCCTGTATCTGTATATGTATCCAAATTACACCTAAAACACTATATTTTGTAAAAATTCATGTTGAAATAAATACTATACATTTTTTTGAAAGTTACAATAAAAAAATAAAAAAAAAAATTGGACCGGTCTAATTTTTCGGTCCCGATTTCCTGTCCGCGTAGCACTACTCAATATATATATATATAGAGTCCGAACTTTCTTAAAATACGAACTCTTTTTTTTTTTTAAAAAAAATAACTAAATTTTTTTTAAATATTTTATGGAACTGGAATTTTTATATAATACAGTATTTTGAATGTGATTTGGATACGTATAACAAAACAGGTCTGTGCAGACTTTACATACATTTTTTGGTATAGGTATTCAAATCATGCCCAAAACATTGTATTATGAAAAAATTTCAGTTCCATAAAATATAAAAAAAAAATTCAGTTGTTTTATAAAAAAAAGCAAAAAAAAAAATAGGGTCCGAATTTGATCAGGTTCGAACCCAGACCTGATCCGTGGTGTGTGTGTGTATATATATATATATATATATATATATATATATATATATATATATATATAAAGCAAGGATCAAGAACATTCTCCTTATCTAGCATTCCTTCTTAAATAGCACTCATTTATTAAAACTACGTCGTTTTGGAGATTTTTAAAATAGAGTGGTCCCACTTGTTTTCTTTTTATTTATAAAAATGTCACCCGCGGCCCCACTTATTTTTTAAAAAAAACTCCAAAACGACGTAGTTTTAATAAATGAGTGCTATTTAAAGAGGAATGCTAGATAATGAGAATGCTCTTTATCCTTCCTCTATATATAACTTATTTGTTGTATATCAAAGTTGAAATGTAGAATATATAGTACTTAGTACTATGTCCGTAAGACATTTATGTCTTCCTTATGGTGCTTAGAGTTAGCGACACTTATCTCCAGGATACCAACATGTATTATAGTAGCACCACAAATAACATACATTACGATTCAAATCAAATGTTGAGAACTCTAACTCAAAATAAACTATGAAAGACTTGTTAAATTGAAGACTCGAATGACTTACTAATGCTTGGAAATGGAATGAATGAAATGGTTGTTCCCTAGGCTATTTATAGGAGTGTTTAGTGTGACGCCCCCAAAATAGGTATACAACACCCATTCTGAGTCGCCAAATACATGGTACAGAAAGCAAACTACAACTTCAATAATACAATTGTCGTGCAAAATATGACAACACATACTGTGAGTTTAAATACAAATATTATCTTCTAGACAATATCCACACTCAAATAAATCCTCATTACAATTATTCAAACACTATTTTACAGAAATAGTGAGGACTGCTAAAACATCTTTCTAGAACCATCACTCCATACCCCGACTAGATCCTGCTATGTTCTCACCTCCTGAGAAGAAAAATGGAACAAAAAGGAAAAGGGTGAGCTCAACTAGCCCAGTAAAGAATATTATGACTAAGATAATATACAACAAATTATCGTTAGTCTTCAACAGGGAAAAATCTGATAAAATATAATCGACAACAAGTTTTAGATCAACAACTGCAGCGGAAACAGCAAACCATTAGAAGAGTCAAGTAGAGAAAGAATTCTACTATCTTCTAAGATTTAAAAGTCCATCATCAATATTTTATTCCTGTAACATCAATTAATAATCATCTTTATCCAAATATTCATCTTTGCACTACAGGCCAAAGATATTCATTTGTATCACCTGTCAGTCATGTTCATCTCAACACCTGTTCATCTTTGCACTACAGGCCAAAGATATTCATCAAGTAATCTTACATCTTTGCACTACAGGCCAAAGATATTCATTAATATCATCATTTAGGACTGAGGATGATGAAAAATATCTTAAAGAGAACGAATCCAATGAGACAGAAGGACAAATAGTAGGGATTCGTATAACAGTTTATCCAAGATCAATAATACTTCATAATAATCAATTGTGAAGCAGAATTCAAAAATAAAGATCAAAACATGGATACCATCAAAGATAGTAACCATAATAGACATCTTGGACAAAAAGAAAAAAATTTATTTTTCGGTGAATAGTGCCGTATTCGTGAATAGTGTCGTATACGTGAATAGTGCCGTATACATGAATAGTAACCCCGACACAAAAAGTTCTAAATTTGATAAAAACTCATATCAATATTTCAGCATAATGATATTGAAGAAAATAATATCATTTAAGAAGAAAATAATATCCCTTACAAATATCAAACGAAAATAATATTCATTACGAATATTAAACGAATATAATATTTCTCACGAATATTGAAAGAAATAAAATTTCTTATGAATATTGAACATAAATAATATTCATACGAATACGAAAAATAATATCTCTTCAGAATGTGAAATAAATAATACCCCTTACCTCAAAATATCGGTATTTCTGGTCGAAATACCGGTATAAGGCTGAAAGAAACTTGCTCTGATGAATAGAAACTCTCAAAGTATCTAAATACTCACAAAACACACTCAATAATCTAGAGAGAGAAAGAGAGAAAACTTGTTTCTGGTGTGATTTTCAATTCTAACTTAGCCCTCTATTTATAGGAAATTTTAGTAGGCTTGACCTGCAACCTGATGGCTTTACCTGCTACTATTCCCACCCACCACATTTGAAATATAATTCAGCACATTTCTTCACCAACCACAAGTGGGGCCCACCAATTCTAGAATTTTCCATCAAAATCATAAACTCCGAAAATTCAACAATTTCTGAACTAGTTATCTCGTAAAATTCATAATAAATCATATGTTCATTTTTAACGGTTCAAAATTTGTGGACATATACTCAACTTATATATGTATAACATATCCAAAAATTACCACGATCCAACGGTCGGATTAAAAATTATAACCCCCGCAAAATATCTCAAAAACTCTAATTTTTAATACCTCCATTCCGATAAAAATACTGATAAAAATCTCAACATTAACTTCTTCATTTTTAACCACAAAAATATATCCCTCATTTATATCCACAAAAATAAATATTTCCTTATCATATGAATCAATAATTAATTATTCACAAATAATATTACAGAATCACATTTATGACAACCAGGCCGTTCCCAGGAAAGAGGGGGCTTTCCAATAAGGATTTCCCCTTACTGGCGCGCAATTAGATGACCAAACCTCTCCTTAGACAGAACTTTCTAGACATTGCCAATAATGTTATCTAATAATATTATTCAAATAATATGAATTATTGATCTGATAAATGAAAATATTGTGCAGCAACAATTATTGAAACAACAATAATATAAAATATCAACGCAGCAATTATTGAATCAATAAAATAAAATATTGAATAATAACTACTGTAACAATTATTGAGTAGTGCCTTCTTACGTAAGAATCAATAATTGGTGCAATACCGTGTGCTACTGTATTTTAACCACCGGGTATTCCAACAGTATTAACGGTAACAACTACGCCGTTATTTATAAACAACTTATACTTGTCGTTTTCTTCATCCAATCACTTTCCGTTATGGGGCCCACACAAGGCTGCGTCGTCGTACGAATATTCCCCGACAGCAAGAATATTCCACGACCAACCGAATATTCACCGACCAAAAATAAATATTTTATAACCACTTGCTTATTTTGCAAAATTTGCACATTTCACCCATAACCAAAGTATTATATCAAATTAACCCCTTATTATTCACAATAATATTTAGAGAAAATTTGATTTTATTCATTAATAAGTTGGGGTCTTACAACCTCCCCTCCTTATGAAATTTCGTCCTCGAAATTGACGTACGTACCTGATGTTTCAAAAAGGTGAGGATATGTGACGCCCCCAAAATTAGGTATACATCACCCATCTTGGGTCGTCAGATACATAGTACAGAATACAAATACAACTGATTAATACAACTGTCGTGTACAATACGACAAAACATAAACTGTGAGTTTGAATACAAATATTATCTTCTAGAGAGTATTCATACTCAAAAGGAGTCCTCATTACATTTATTAACACACCATTACATAGAATAGTGAGGACTACTAACTAATACTATCATTCGGACCATCACTCCGTTCCCCGACTTGCCCCAGCTACGTTCTCATTTCCTGAAGAGAACAGTGAAAGAAAGGGTGAGCTCAACTAGCCCAGTAAGAAATATTATGACTAAGATAATGCAGAATAAATTATCATTAGCCTTCAATAATGTTAAACTGATAAAATATAATAGACATCAAGTTTAACTGTAGCGGAACAAGCAATCCATTAAGAGAGTCAAGTAGAAAATAAACTCTACTATCTTTTATGATTTAAAAGGTTTTTCAACACTGCGATCGCTGAGACTCAGCTTAATAAAATAATCCACATCATCGAATCACCCCTGCACTACGGCCAAGGATATTCGTGTATTCATTAATGGTCATGATCATGCCAACAACTGTCCATCAATGCACTACGGGCCAATGAGGACTTTTACCACATCATTTGTAACATTACGGTCATGATTATACCGAATAATCCCTGGTCATAATCATACCAAGTCCATCTATGCACTACATGCCACAGATGACTTTCAACATTTTATAAACATGAGGATGATGACAATGATATAAGAATTCAATAAAACAAGTTCAAGAATTAATTTATCCAGGAATTAACAACGTCCAAATTGTCAACATGATACTGCATTGTGGAGTAAAATTCAAGAACGCTTAGAAGAATATTTTCTTGAAAAGATACTGGATGAAACGCAACTATCAAGGATATTCCACAAATTTCATGGAGTATAGAAGTCAAAACTTAACCAACTGAGTACAATAAAGAATGGAATAAGAAAAGAAATCACCATGCATGCGATAGACCGCACAGACAAGTTATTCCAACAGAATAATAAATAATGGAACCAGGTCCGGCGTAAACGCACAGACAGGATATTCCGACAGAATAATAAATAATGGAACCAGGTCCGGTGTAAAACACACAGACAGGATATTCCGACAGAATAATAAATAATGGAACCAGGTCCGGTGTAAAACACACAGACAGGATATTCCGACAGAATAATAATAAAGACGGAACCAGGTCCGGCGTAAAGCACAGACAGGATGTTCCAACGGAATAACAAAGACAGAATAATAGAAGAATGTCACCAAGTATAGGGTATTCCGCATATACAGGTTATTCCAACAGAATAATAAAGAAATGGAATAACAGAAATTCTCTTCTTGAATACAAAAGAATAATATCCCTTACCTTAAAAGAACTGGATATTGGAAAAGTGATGTAGCAGAATACTTTTATTCTCTCTCTCTTATTCTCTCTATACTTTCTCTCTCTATAGCTTGAATGAATTCGTGAAAAATAATGAAGCCCTAGGCCTCTATTTATAGAAAAACTGAGGGTGGCTCTTGGTCTTAACGAAGGGTCAAATGACTCTTGGTCATAACGAAGGGTCAAATGACTCTTGGTAATATTGAAGGGACAACTACTATTGACGAAAGTAATTACTATTGACCAAGGTAAATACTATTGACGAAGGTAATTACTATTGACCAAGGTAAATACTATTGACCAAGGTAAATACTATTGACGAAGGTAATTACTATTGACCAAGGTAAATACTATTGACGACGGTAATTACTATTGACGACGGTAATTACTATTGACGAAGAGACTCTTAGATGATGACATATGGCCCCCCATAAAATAACCAAACTTACCACAACGTCTCAATTATTGATTTAATAATATAACATATTATACAGACGATACTATGACAATAATTTAAGAGATATGATGCAGCAATTACTGTAGCAATAATTGAGTATAGCTGAGTGACTTCTCACGTAAGCATCAATAATCAATACCGTGTACTACTATGCAACCACGCGTATTACTGTACTTTTACTACCGAGTAGTTCAACAGTTTTAACAGTTTTAACGGTAACACCTCAGCCGTTATTTTTATAGAAAGATAATTCTGTCGTTTTCTCAATCCGACAATAATTCCGTTGTGGGGTCCACCAATGATTGTGCCGTCGTACGAATATTCCTCGACAAAAAGAATATTCTCCGACCAAACGAATATTTTATAACAACTTGCTTACTTTGCAAAATTTATAAATATTACCCACAACTATAACATTATATCAAATTAACTCCATAATATTCAAAAATGATATTTATAGAAAATTCATCTTTATTTATAAAAATTGGGGTCTTACAGGATACCTCGCTTTCATTTCTGATTCTAACTCCCAGGTCATTTCTTCAATAGCATGGTTTCTCCACAAAACCTTAACTTGTGGTATAACCTTCGTGCGTAGGACATGCTCTTTCCTATCCAAGATTTTAACAGGTACCTCCTCGTACGTTAAATCTTCAGCTATCTCGTCTGGTTCTAACTCAATAATGTGGTTCAGGTCTTTAACATATTTACGAAGCATAGATATGTGAAAAATATTATGAACACGAGACATGTTTGGACGTAATGCGAGTCTATATGCCACATTTCCTATTCGCTCAAGAATCTCAAATGGACCAACAAATCTTGGATTGAGCTTTCCTTTCTACCCAAATCTTGTAACTCCCTTCCATGGTGCAACACGTAACAATACATGATCCCCAATATTAAATTCCACGTCCTTCCGATGAAGATCCGCATAACTCTTTTGTCGATCCTGTGCCGTTTGTATACGTTGTCGAATCGTTTGGATCTTCTCTGTAGTAATGCGTACCAACTCTGGTCCCAACAATGTTGCTTCACCAACCTCGTCCCAGCATACTGGAGAACGACATTTTCTTCCATACAACGCCTCGAATGGAGCCACACCTATGCTCGCCTGATAACTGTTGTTGTAGGAGAATTTCACCAGTGGTAGGTACTTATCCCAACTCCCTTTGAGATCTAGGACACAAAGTCTTAATAGATCTTCAAGAGTTTGAATAGTCCTCACTGATTGTCCGTCCGTTTGAGGATGGTATGCCGAACTGAATCGTAAATCCGTGCCCATAGCTTTCTGCAAGCTAACCCAAAATCGTGAAGTGAATCTTGGGTCACGATCCGAAACTATGGATACTGGCATGCCATGCAATCTCACAATCTCGTTCACGTACATACTAGCAAGACGTTCAAGGGAATAAGTCTCACGTATCGGCAAGAAATGAGCGGACTTGGTTAATCTATCAACAATAACCCAAATTATAACGACCCCAAAATAGGTTCATTCCACCCAACCCATTCTGAGTCGTCAAATACATGGTACAGAAAATAACTACAACTTTATTACAACAATTGTCGTGCAAAATACAACAACACATATGCTGTGAGTTTGGATACAAATATATACCAAATGTGACTCATGTTCCAACCGTAGACATCACCTCACAATAACACCTTACATAAAGGTATAGTCAAAAACTGTTTTAGAAATTAGAATCTTTGGGAAGTGCTCAAGGAAACCTTCGTACATGGGAGGCCACGCATCTAGGTTATGATAGATATCATATGGCCACAGAATTATCCTTGGTTGACCCAATAGACCCCAAAGAAAAACGAGAAGATTACTATCATATTCTTCCCAATGGTGAGTCTTCTCTTGACTTATCATTATCTCCACTGTCTCTAATTGAGAATTATACTTCAAACAAACACCAAGATTATATAGGTAGTTTCCATAGATATACTCAGCAAGTGGATGAGCACAACCCTGTCTTATGATGACACGAGGTTGTATGTCATTAGACATCTTGTATGATAGTGACAAAACACCCTTCCAACGTTGGGTTCGCCTCTGTAAGACCCCAATTTTTATAAATAAAGATGAATTTTCTATAAATATCATTTTTGAATATTATGGAGTTAATTTGATATAATGTTATAGTTGTGGGTAATATTTATAAATTTTGCAAAGTAAGCAAGTTGTTATAAAATATTCGTTTGGTCGGAGAATATTCTTTTTGTCGAGGAATATTCGTACGACGGCACAATCATTGGTGGACCCCACAACGGAATTATTGTCGGATTGAGAAAACGACATAATTATCTTTCTATAAAAATAACGGCTGAGGTGTTACCGTTAAAACCGTTAAAACTGTTGAACTACTCGGTAGTAAAAGTACAGTAATACGCGTGGTTGCATAGTAGCACACGGTATTGATTATTGATGCTTACGTGAGAAGTCACTCAGCTATACTCAATTATTGCTACAGTAATTGCTGCATCATATCTCTTAAATTATTGTCATAGTATCGTCTGTATAATATGTTATATTATTAAATCAATAATTGAGACGTTGTGGTAAGTTTGGTTATTTTATGGGGGGCCATATGTCATCATCTAAGAGTCTCTTCGTCAATAGTAATTACCGTCGTCAATAGTAATTACCGTCGTCAATAGTATTTACCTTGGTCAATAGTAATTACCTTCGTCAATAGTATTTACCTTGGTCAATAGTATTTACCTTGGTCAATAGTAATTACCTTCGTCAATAGTATTTACCTTGGTCAATAGTAATTACTTTCGTCAATAGTAGTTGTCCCTTCAATATTACCAAGAGTCATTTGACCCTTCGTTAAGACCAAGAGTCATTTGACCCTTCGTTAAGACCAAGAGCCACCCTCAGTTTTTCTATAAATAGAGGCCTAGGGCTTCATTATTTTTCACGAATTCATTCAAGCTATAGAGAGAGAAAGTATAGAGAGAATAAGAGAGAGAGAATAAAAGTATTCTGCTACATCACTTTTCCAATATCCAGTTCTTTTAAGGTAAGGGATATTATTCTTTTGTATTCAAGAAGAGAATTTCTGTTATTCCATTTCTTTATTATTCTGTTGGAATAACCTGTATATGCGGAATACCCTATACTTGGTGACATTCTTCTATTATTCTGTCTTTGTTATTCCGTTGGAACATCCTGTCTGTGCTTTACGCCGGACCTGGTTCCGTCTTTATTATTATTCTGTTGGAATATCCTGTCTGTGTGTTTTACACCGGACCTGGTTCCATTATTTATTATTCTGTCGGAATATCCTGTCTGTGTGTTTTACACCGGACCTGGTTCCATTATTTATTATTCTGTCGGAATATCCTGTCTGTGCGTTTACGCCGGACCTGGTTCCATTATTTATTATTCTGTTGGAATAACCTGTCTGTGCGGTCTATCGCATGCATGGTGATTTCTTTTGTTATTCCATTCTTTATTGTACTCAGTTGGTTAAGTTTTGACTTCTATACTCCATGAAATTTGTGGAATATCCTTGATAGTTGCGTTTCATCCAGTATCTTTTCAAGAAAATATTCTTCTAAGCATTCTTGAATTTTACTCCACAATGCAGTATCATGTTGACAATTTGGACGTTGTTAATTCCTGGATAAATTAATTCTTGAACTTGTTTTATTGAATTCTTATATCATTGTCATCATCCTCATGTTTATAAAATGTTGAAAGTCATCTGTGGCATGTAGTGCATAGATGGACTTGGTATGATTATGACCAGGGATTATTCGGTATAATCATGACCGTAATGTTACAAATGATGTGGTAAAAGTCCTCATTGGCCCGTAGTGCATTGATGGACAGTTGTTGGCATGATCATGACCATTAATGAATACACGAATATCCTTGGCCGTAGTGCAGGGGTGATTCGATGATGTGGATTATTTTATTAAGCTGAGTCTCAGCGATCGCAGTGTTGAAAAACCTTTTAAATCATAAAAGATAGTAGAGTTTATTTTCTACTTGACTCTTTTAATGGATTGCTTGTTCCGCTACAGTTAAACTTGATGTCTATTATATTTTATCAGTTTAACATTGTTGAAGGCTAATGATAATTTATTCTGCATTATCTTAGTCATAATATTTCTTACTGGGCTAGTTGAGCTCACCCTTTCTTTCACTGTTCTCTTCAGGAAATGAGAACGTAGCTGGGGCAAGTCGGGGAACGGAGTGATGGTCCGAATGATAGTATTAGTTAGTAGTCCTCACTATTCTATGTAATGGTGTGTTAATAAATGTAATGAGGACTCCTTTTGAGTATGAATACTCTCTAGAAGATAATATTTGTATTCAAACTCACAGTTTATGTTTTGTCGTATTGTACACGACAGTTGTATTAATCAGTTGTATTTGTATTCTGTACTATGTATCTGACGACCCAAGATGGGTGATGTATACCTAATTTTGGGGGCGTCACAGTTGGTATCAGAGCTTAGGGATATGATCCCTGGCTAAGATGTGAGAATAGAACTAGGAGGGGAGAGACGGGGAATTCCTTCGCTAGTATGACATACCTAAGTTTATTTGCATGGTATTTAATTGGTCGGTCATAATATAAGGATAATATATGACATATCAATTAATTTTTATTTTGTGGCAGTATCTGAAAATGGCATCTGAGAACGTTGAGAATAGCAATGGAGCACAGACGACTGTTGATTCACCACATATCAATAATCAGGATAATGTGCATCAGGAAGGTGTCAATCCTCATGCAAACAACAACACTGACCAAATGATGAATGATCAAATGTTCAGAGGCTTTATGCAATTCATGCAACAACAGGTGAAAGCGGCTCCTGTCCACAACGTAGGTGGAAATACTGGAAACTCTCAGGCGGTCACCGCTAAACAGTTTAAGGAGCTGGGACCACCGGAGTTTAAGGGAGAACCCAAACCACTTGTAGCTGAAACATGGATAAAGCAGATCACCAAGATATTTGATGTCTTGGGTTGCTCCGAGGAGCAAAAGGTTCCCTTTGCCGCCTTTATGTTGCGAGGAGAGGCAGATTACTGGTGGGAATCGATAAAGCGTACTCAACCTGCCGCACTGAAGATGTCTTGGGAGAAGTTCCAAGAGCTGTTTAACGACAAATACTTTCCCGAGAGTATTCGTCACATGAAGGAGGTGGAGTTCATCAAATTGGAGCAGAATAATATGACCGTGTCGCAGTACGAGGCAAAATTTGCGGAGTTATCCCGGTTTGCGTCCCACCTGGTGGATAATGAAGAAAGAATGACGCGGATGTTTTTAAGAGGTTTGAAGCCGGAGATACGTCAACATCTTGTTTCTCATAAACTGTGTTTGTATTCAGATGTTGTAAATAGGGCTCAGTTGGTGGAGCGCGATAACGAGACAACGCAACCAAAAGAGAGCAGCCGGCAAAATGATAATACCAGTGAGAGCAGTCATCGAAGCGGTGACAACAAGCGTGGAGGGAATCAACAGGCCAGAAATGGTAACCACTTCGGTGGTAATCAGGGCCAAAACAATAAGAATGGACATTTCAAGAAGAGGAGATTCAACAATGATGGAAAGACGTCAGCACCAGCACCTGTCGTTAAGGAAGGAGAACGACCACCTATCATATGTTTCAAATGCGGAGGGGAGGGGCACATCAGTCCAAACTGCGCGATGCCGTCCAAAGCATGTTATAATTGTGGAAGAGAAGGTCATTTAGCCCGATTTTGTCGTTTACCGAAGACAAATTCAGCTAGGATGGAGGCACCAAAAGCCGTCCCAGAAAAGTCAAAACCGGTTGTGCAAGGGAGAGCGTTTGTTGTGAACTCCCAGAGAGCAAGGAACCCGAATGAGGTCATCACGGGTAAGCTTATCATAAACTCTAAAGAAGTTTATACTTTATTTGATACCGGTTCAACCCATTCTTTTATTTCTCCTACTTGCGCTCATCGATTAAATTTGATTCCGGAGAAATTAGACTTTGACTTATCTGTGGAAACTCCGTTGGGAGAAACCTTCATTACCTCCACTGTTTATAAGTCTTGTTTGGTTCAAGTTGGTACCCACACATTACCTATCGATCTGATTTCATTAAAAATACTTGCATTTGACGTGATTCTAGGGATTGATTGGTTAACTACTCATTATGCAAAAATTGATTATTTTCGTAAGGTTGTTAGCTTTCATATTCCTAATCGACCTATTATGCGAATTCAAGCAACCAAACCATTAAAATCAATCGCTGTCATCTCAAGCCATAAAGCTATTCGTTTATTGAAAAACGGATGTCAAGCTTTCTTAGCTCATGTCACAGATCTAAACAAAAATACGTCAGTTTTGAATGATATTTCTATTGTTAATAAATTCCCTGACGTATTCCCTGAAGAACTTCCTGGCCTACCCCCAGAGCGTGAAATTGAATTTTGTATCGATCTTGAACCCGGTACAAAACCCATTTCCAAAGCCCCATATCGAATGGCTCCTATTGAACTTCAGGAGTTAAAGATCCAACTGCAGGAATTGTTAGACATTGGCTTTATTCGTCCTAGTACTTCTCCTTGGGGAGCTCCTGTTCTATTCGTGAAGAAGAAAGATGGAAGTATGCGACTTTGTATTGATTATCGGGAGTTGAATCATGTCACCATCAAAAACAGGTACCCATTGCCACGTATTGATGACCTGTTTGACCAGTTGCAAGGAGCACAATTCTTTTCAAAGATCGATCTTCGTTCTGGATATCATCAGCTGAAGGTTAGAACTGAGGATATTCCAAAGACTGCCTTCAGAACTCGGTATGGGCATTATGAATTCTTAGTTATGTCTTTTGGATTGACTAATGCTCCTGCTGCCTTCATGGATATGATGAACAGGGTATTTAAGGAATATTTGGATCACTTTGTGGTCGTCTTTATTGATGACATCCTTATTTATTCCAAAAGCCGTGAAGATCATGAGCAACACTTGAGGCTGGTACTCCAAAAGCTTCGTGAATACAAGCTTTATGCCAAGTTGAAGAAATGCGAGTTCTGGCTGGAGGAGGTAGCATTCCTTGGGCACGTAGTATCAAGTCGTGGAATATCGGTTGACCCGGCAAAGATTGAAGCTATTCAAAGCTGGGAGCAACCTAAATCAGTGACCGAGGTACGTAGCTTTCTTGGTTTAGCTGGTTATTATCGGAGATTCGTGGAAGGATTTTCTCGAATCGCTACTCCATTAACTCAGCTGACTCGGAAAGATACAAAGTTTGGTTGGAGCGAAGAATGTGAGCAGAGTTTTCAAGAACTCAAGAGGAGACTCATTTCAGCACCTGTTCTAACAATACCATCTGGCTCGGAGGGATTTGTCATCTACAGTGATGCTTCGAGCAAAGGGTTGGGATGCGTTCTCATGCAACATGGAAAAGTCATAGCCTATGCATCAAGACAACTCAAGGAATATGAGAGGAATTATCCTACTCATGATCTAGAGTTGGCAGCTGTTGTCTTTGCACTTAAAATTTGGAGGCATTACTTGTATGGGGAGAAAGTGGAGATCTTTACGGATCATAAAAGCCTCAAATATTTCTTCACTCAAAAGGAACTCAACATGCGACAACGACGTTGGCTTGAACTGTTGAAAGATTATGATCATACCATTCAATACCATCCTGGAAAAGCGAACGTGGTAGCTGACGCATTGAGTAGAAGATCATATGCGGGTACAAGTGCAATATTAACAACGCAAAGGCCCATTTTGTGTGACTTGCAAAGGATGGAGATAGAGTTGAAGACTCCAGGGACCCATGTGATGATGGCGAATATACGAGTAGAACCGACTTTAATCGATAAAGTTAAAGCTGCTCAAGCTACAGACCTGGAGCTGATGCGTATGAGGAAGAAAGTGCAAGAAGGTTCTATGCCGGAAGCAAGAATCGATGAAGAAGGAATACTTCGAGTCAACTCCAGACTTTGTGTTCCTAACAACCCTGATTTAAAGTATGAAATCATGATGGAGGCGCACAACACACCGTTTGCAATCCATCCTGGAAGTACCAAAATGTATCATGATCTTCGTCATACATTTTGGTGGAGCAATATGAAGAGAGAGATAGCGTTGTTTATCTCAAGGTGTCTAACTTGTCAACGAGTCAAAGCGGAGCATCAAGTACCAAAAGGTCCATTGCAACCACTTGAAATTCCAGAATGGAAGTGGGAGCACATTACCATGGATTTCGTTACCGGTCTTCCTAGGGTTTCTCAAGGTATTGATGCGATTTGGGTCATTGTTGATAGATTGACCAAGTCTGCTCATTTCTTACCGATACGAGAAACTTATACACTTGAACGTCTTGCTCGTATGTACATAAACGAGATTGTAAGACTGCATGGTATGCCAGTATCCATAGTTTCTGACCGAGACCCAAGATTCACTTCACGATTTTGGGTTAGTTTACAAAAAGCTATGGGCACGGAGTTACGATTTAGTTCAGCATATCATCCTCAGACGGACGGACAATCAGAGAGGACTATTCAAACTCTTGAAGATCTATTAAGACTCTGTGTCTTTGACTTCAAAGGAAGTTGGGACAAGTTCTTACCATTGGTGGAGTTTTCCTACAACAACAGTTATCAAGCAAGTATTGGCATGGCTCCATTCGAAGCATTGTATGGAAGAAAATGTCGTTCTCCAGTATGCTGGGATGAGGTGGGCGAAGCAACGTTGTTGGGACCGGAGTTGGTACGTATGACTACAGAAAAGATTCAAACGATCCGACAACGTATAAAAACCTCACAAGATCGACAAAAGAGTTATGCTGATCTTCATCGAAAGGACGTGAAATTTGATGTAGGAGATCATGTGTTCTTACGTGTTGCTCCATGGAAAGGAGTTACAAGATTTGGAAAGAGAGGAAAGCTAAATCCTCGATTCATCGGTCCATTTTTAATCCTCGATCGAGTAGGAACTGTGGCTTATAGACTCGCTTTACCGCCAAGTATGTCTCGTGTTCATAACGTTTTCCACATATCCATGTTACGCAAATATGTGGAAGACCCGAACCACATTATTGAGTTAGAACCGGACGAAATAGCGGAGGATTTGACGTATGAAGAAGTTCCTGTTCAAATCTTGGATAAGAAGGAACATATTCTACGCTCCAAGGTTATACCTCAAGTCAAAGTTTTATGGAGAAACCACGATGTTGAGGAAATGACTTGGGAGTTAGAATCAAAAATGAAATCAAGGTATCCTTACCTCTTCGACATACCAGGTACGTACCCTAATTTCGAGGGCAAAATTTCATAAGAAGGGGAGGTTGTAAGACCCCAATTTTTATAAATAAAGATGAATTTTCTATAAATATCATTTTTGAATATTATGGAGTTAATTTGATATAATGTTATAGTTGTGGGTAATATTTATAAATTTTGCAAAGTAAGCAAGTTGTTATAAAATATTCGTTTGGTCGGAGAATATTCTTTTTGTCGAGGAATATTCGTACGACGACACAATCATTGGTGGACCCCACAACGGAATTATTGTCGGATTGAGAAAACGACAGAATTATCTTTCTATAAAAATAACGGCTGAGGTGTTACCGTTAAAACCGTTAAAACTGTTGAACTACTCGGTAGTAAAAGTACAGTAATACGCGTGGTTGCATAGTAGCACACGGTATTGATTATTGATGCTTACGTGAGAAGTCACTCAGCTATACTCAATTATTGCTACAGTAATTGCTGCATCATATCTCTTAAATTATTGTCATAGTATCGTCTGTATAATATGTTATATTATTAAATCAATAATTGAGACGTTGTGGTAAGTTTGGTTATTTTATGGGGGGCCATATGTCATCATCTAAGAGTCTCTTCGTCAATAGTAATTACCGTCGTCAATAGTAATTACCGTCGTCAATAGTATTTACCTTGGTCAATAGTAATTACCTTCGTCAATAGTATTTACCTTGGTCAATAGTATTTACCTTGGTCAATAGTAATTACCTTCGTCAATAGTATTTACCTTGGTCAATAGTAATTACTTTCGTCAATAGTAGTTGTCCCTTCAATATTACCAAGAGTCATTTGACCCTTCGTTAAGACCAAGAGTCATTTGACCCTTCGTTAAGACCAAGAGCCACCCTCAGTTTTTCTATAAATAGAGGCCTAGGGCTTCATTATTTTTCACGAATTCATTCAAGCTATAGAGAGAGAAAGTATAGAGAGAATAAGAGAGAGAGAATAAAAGTATTCTGCTACATCACTTTTCCAATATCCAGTTCTTTTAAGGTAAGGGATATTATTCTTTTGTATTCAAGAAGAGAATTTCTGTTATTCCATTTCTTTATTATTCTGTTGGAATAACCTGTATATGCGGAATACCCTATACTTGGTGACATTCTTCTATTATTCTCTCTTTGTTATTCCGTTGGAACATCCTGTCTGTGCTTTACGCCGGACCTGGTTCCGTCTTTATTATTATTCTGTCGGAATATCCTGTCTGTGTGTTTTACACCGGACCTGGTTCCATTATTTATTATTCTGTCGGAATATCCTGTCTGTGTGTTTTACACCGGACCTGGTTCCATTATTTATTATTCTGTCGGAATATCCTGTCTGTGTGCGTTTACGCCGGACCTAGTTCCATTATTTATTATTCTGTTGGAATAACCTGTCTGTGCGGTCTATCGCATGCATGGTGATTTCTTTTCTTATTCCATTCTTTATTGTACTCAGTTGGTTAAGTTTTGACTTCTATACTCCATGAAATTTGTGGAATATCCTTGATAGTTGCGTTTCATCCAGTATCTTTTCAAGAAAATATTCTTCTAAGCGTTCTTGAATTTTACTCCACAATGCAGTATCATGTTGACAATTTGGACGTTGTTAATTCCTGGATAAATTAATTCTTGAACTTGTTTTATTGAATTCTTATATCATTGTCATCATCCTCATGTTTATAAAATGTTGAAAGTCATCTGTGGCATGTAGTGCATAGATGGACTTGGTATGATTATGACCAGGGATTATTCGGTATAATCATGACCGTAATGTTACAAATGATGTGGTAAAAGTCCTCATTGGCCCGTAGTGCATTGATGGACAGTTGTTGGCATGATCATGACCATTAATGAATACACGAATATCCTTGGCCGTAGTGCAGGGGTGATTCGATGATGTGGATTATTTTATTAAGCTGAGTCTCAGCGATCGCAGTGTTGAAAAACCTTTTAAATCATAAAAGATAGTAGAGTTTATTTTCTACTTGACTCTCTTAATGGATTGCTTGTTCCGCTACAGTTAAACTTGATGTCTATTATATTTTATCAGTTTAACATTATTGAAGGCTAATGATAATTTATTCTGCATTATCTTAGTCATAATATTTCTTACTGGGCTAGTTGAGCTCACCCTTTCTTTCATTGTTCTCTTCAGGAAATGAGAACGTAGCTGGGGCAAGTCGGGGAACGGAGTGATGGTCCGAATGATAGTATTAGTTAGTAGTCCTCACTATTCTATGTAATGGTGTGTTAATAAATGTAATGAGGACTCCTTTTGAGTATGAATACTCTCTAGAAGATAATATTTGTATTCAAACTCACAGTTTATGTTTTGTCGTATTGTACACGACAGTTGTATTAATTAGTTGTATTTGTATTCTGTACTATGTATCTGACGACCCAAGATGGGTGATGTATACCTAATTTTGGGGGCGTCACAGCCTCACCCTATTTTCTTCACCAAATATAACTACTAAATGATGACCATCGTTCTATTCCCTTGTTACCCCCGCTCGACCCAGCTACACTCTTATTACCTGAAAGGAATTGTGAAGCAAAAGGGTGAGCACAACTAGCTCAGTAAAGAATATCATGACTAAAGACAATTCAATTATCAATAGCCTTCATCAACAATAAATCAGAGATTTAGAACATATGGTAAATGATAAAAATTTCAACCATAGTTGCAGCGGAACGAGCAATCCATTAGAAGAGTCAAATAGACTATAAAGTCTATTATCTTCTCCATGTTAAAAATCCACCAACAATATTTTATCCATGTAACATCACTCAACAGTTCCTTTCCACAATCATATGAATAACTCATAATCATAATTGTGACTATAAATTTTTCTTCGCACCCAGGACGAAGAATATTTTCATCACCTGTCTTTACCTGAAACATCAAAGATCATGGTTATACCAAATCACAATTCCTGTTTATAATCATACTAACAAATCCATCTTTGCACTACGGGCCAAAGATATTCATCAACAAACCATCTTTGCACTACGGGCCAAAGATATTCAACAACAGTTCATCTTTGCACTACAGGCCAAAGATATTCAACAACAGTTCATCTTTGCACTACAGGCCAAAGATATTCATCAACAATTCATATTTGCACTACAGGCCAAATATATTCATATCTCAAAGAAATATATAATCATTTCAGAATTTATATAAACAATAATTATAACCATGTTGATCAATTCACCTTTGCACTTAAGCTTAAGATATTCAATTATAAATTCAATGGTCATGATCATACCAGTCACAATTCAACTTTGCACTACAGGCCAAAGAGAACCCTAGTCATGATCATACCAATAATCTACCCATCTTTACACTCCAGTGAAAGAGAATTTCAACATCAGGGTTATAAAAATGTTATATATGATGATAAAAATAATATGATCAACATATAGTTTTAATCTCAAGAGTAATATTCGTAACTCATGAATAGTAACCCCGACACAAAAGATAGAAATTCTACAATAAAATTCATATCAATATTTCGGTATAATGATATTGAAAGAATAACATTACTTAAATTTATAAACAATTTATTTTAATTGTTTACACTTTACTAATTAATGCATTTAATCATCATAAAATGCCAACTCTTACAATTTCATCATCAATAACCAAAACTCTCATCAAAAATCTGCATATACCTCATATAGGATTCTCAAGCCATAAAATCCTATTTTCCAATTTTCTTTCTTCACAAAACATATTTAATTCATTTACTCATAACTAGACCATTTTTATGAAAAATATCAAATCAGTTCTAAAAATATTTTTTTTCTGGAATTTAGCATAATATAGTCCCATAGTGAACATATATTTTTCTCAGAATTTTTAAAAGTCATTTACTATTTTTCATATAGCCAAAATAGCCGAATATTTAGACATTTATCAAAAATTGTACTTTTGTCTAAAAATCCTAAAATTTACATAGTATACTTCTATCATATACATGTACTCCCAATAAAAATTTCATCAATTTTGGAGTTAACCACAAGGAATTATAAGCTGTTACTTTTAAAATAGTCTTTTCTCATAAAATTCATAACTCTCAATTTATACATCCAAAAATCACCATTTTTGGATACAATCAAGAAAACTCATCAAAATATCATTTCAAATTTTTCCAGAATTTTTGAAGATCAGAAAAATTACGAAACTGAAAATCATAACAACCCTTAAAATCCCTTAATATCCCTTACTATCCCTTACTATCCCTTACCTCAAAAGAGCAGTACTTCTGATCGGTATAAGGCTGAAGGAAACTTGTACTGATGAATAGGAACTCACCAAGTATCTAAATACTCACAAAATACACTCAATAATCTAGAGAGAGAAAGAGAGAAAGCTTATGTTTCTGGTGTGATTTTCAATTCTAACTTAGCCCTCTATTTATAGGAAAATTTTGGTAGGTTTGACCTGCAACCTGATGGCTTTACCTGCTACTATTCCCACCCACCACATTTGAAATATAATTCAGCACATTTCTTCACCAACCACAAGTGGGGCCCACCAATTCTAGAATTTTCCACCAAAATGATAAACTCCGAAAATTCAACAATTTCTGAACCAGTCATCTCGTAAAATTCATAATAAATCATACGTTCATTTTTAACGGTTCAAAATTTGTGGACATATACTCAACTTATATATGTATAACATATCCAAAAATTACCACGATCCAACGGTCGGATTAAAAATTATAACCCCCGCAAAATATCTCAAAAACCCTGATTTTTAATACCTCCATTCCGACAAAAATACGGATAAAAATCTCAACATTAACTCTTTCATTTTTTAACCACAAAAATATATCCCTCATTTATATCCACATAAAATAAATATTTTCTTATCATATGAATCAATAATTAATTATTCACAAATAATATTACAGAATCACATTTATGACAACCAGGCCGTTCCCAGGAAAGAGGGGGCTTTCCAATAAGAATTTCTCCTTACTGGCGCGCAATTAGATGACCAAACCTCTCCTTAGACAGAACTTTCTAGACATTGACAATAATGTTATCTAATAATACTATTCAAATAATATGAATTATTGATCTGATAATGGGAAATACTGTGCAGCAACAATTATTGAACAACAATAATATAAAATTTCAACGTAGCAATTATTGAATCAATAAAATAAAATATTGAACAGTAATTACTGTAACAATTATTGAGTAGTGCCTTCTTACGTAAGAATCAATAATTTTAAAAATACTACGCAATACCGTGTGCTACTGTGCAATAACGCGTATTACTGTATTTAAACCACCGGGTATTCCAACAGTGTTAACGGTAACAACTACGCCGTTATTTGTAAAAACTCAAATTTATCATTTTCTTCACCCGACAGTTATTCTGTTATGGGGCCCACAAATGGCTGCGCCGTCGTACGAATATTCCCCGACAGAAAGAATATTCCACGACCAAACGAATATTCCCCGACAACAATAATTATTTTATAACCACTTGCTTATTTTGAAAAAAAATCATATTTCACTCATAACTTTACATTTTTATCAATTTAACCATTTACTGAATAGTAATTATAAGAAAAATTGAATACTTTTATTTCATAAAATTCGGGGTCTTACACAAATCGCATCTATGCCTTGAGAAACCTTGGGAAGACCCGTAACAAAATTCATAGTAATGTGTTCCCACTTCTATTTCGGAATCTCAAGTGGTTGCAATAGACCCTTTGGTACTTGATGCTCCGCTTTTACACGTTGACAAGTTAAACATCTCGAGATAAACTCCGCGATCTCTCTTTTCATATTGCTCCACCAAAATGTATGTCGAAGATCGTGATACATTTTGGTACTCCTAGGATGGATTGCAAACGGTGTGTTGTGTGCCTCCATCATTATTCTATGCTTCAAGTCAAAATCGTTAGGAACACAAAGTCTGGAGTTGACTCGAAGTATTCCTTCTTCATCGATTCTTCCTTCTGGAATAGCACCTTCTTGCACTTTCTTCTTCATACGCATCAGCTCCATGTCCGTAGCTTGAGCAGCTTTAACTTTATCGATTAAAGATGATTCTACGCGTATACTTGACATCATCGCACTCGTTCCTGCATATGATCTTCTACTCAATGCGTCAGCTACCGCGTTCGCTTTTTTTAGGATGGTATTGGATGGTATGATCGTAATCTTTCAACAGCTCGAGCCAACGTCGCTGCCGCATGTTGAGTTCCTTTTGGGTGAAAAAATATTTGAGGCTTTTATGATCTGTATAGATCTCCACTTTCTCCCCATACAGGTAGTGTCTCCAGATCTTCAACGCAAAAACGACTGCTGCCAACTCCAAATCATGAGTAGGATAATTCCTCTCATATTCTTTGAGTTGTCGTGAGGCATAGGCTATGACTTTCCCATGTTGCATGAGAACACATCCTAACCCTTTGCCTGAAGCATCGCTGTAGATAACAAATCCATCCGAACCAGATGGTATTGTCAGAACAGGTGTCGAAATGAGTCTCCTCTTGAGTTCTTGGAAACTCTTCTCGCATTCCCCACTCCATACGAATTTTGTATCTTTCCGAGTCAGCTGAGTTAACGGAGTAGCGATTCGAGAAAATCCTTCCACGAATCTCCGATAGTAACAAGTTAAGCCCAGAAAGCTATGTATTTCGATTACCGACTTAGGTTGCTCTCAACTGTGACTCATATCCCAATCTTGGATAGCACGTCACAATGACACCTATCAGTTTACTACCGCACGAATATGGCATTCCCTACGGAGAGTCTGGCTTCGGTGCATTCTACAAAGGAAGTCACCAGATAGAGGCTCGGTTATCAACTTCTATAGTTGGGCTTTTTAACTCCTGAAGTTCAATAGGAGCCATTCGATATGAGATTTTAGAAATGGGTTTTGTACCAGATTCAAAGATGATACAAAATTCAATATCACGCGTAGGCCAAGAAATTCTTCAGGAAATACGTCAGGGATTTTATTAACAACAGAAATATCATTCAATTCTGACGTATTTTTGTTCAAGTCCATGACATGGCTAAGAAAGCTTGACATCCGTTTTTCAATAAACGAATGACTTTACGGCTTGATATGAAAGAGTTTGACTTCAATGGTTTGGTTGCTTGAATTCGAATAACAGGTTGCTTAGGAATATGAAAACTAACAATCTTACGAAAGCAATCAATTTTGGCATGATGAGTAGTTAACCAATCAATTCCTAAAATCACATCAAAAGCAAGTATCTTTAAGGAGATAAGATCAACAGATAATGTGATAGTGCCAACTTGGATCATGCAAGATTTATAAACAGTGGACCTAACGAAGTTTCAACAGATAAATCAAAGTCTAATTTCTCCGGAGTCAAGTTTAAACGTTGAGCACAAGCAGGAGAAATAAATGAATGGGTAGAACTGGTATCTAATAAGGTATAGACTTCGCAAAAATTTATAATTAACTAACCCGTGCTAACTTCGTTCGGGTTCCTCGCATTCTGACCAGTCACGAAAAACGCTCTTCCAGGAACCGCTGATTTCGACTTATCCGGGACAACTTTTGGAGTCACCATCCCCGTTGAACTTGGTTTTGCTACAGAACACTCTCGAGCTATATGACCCTCCTTTCCACAGTTATAACATACCTTGGATTGTTGTGGGCAGTTTGGGCTGATATGTCCCTCTTTCCCACATTTGTAACATACGACCGGTGGTCGTTCTCCTCCCCTAGAAACAGTTGATGTTTGTGCTGACGTCTTCACGTTATCATTGTTGTACCTTCTCTTCTTGAAATCTCCTCCCGACTCGCTCCTTCTATTATCACGACCACGATTACCACCAGAGTGGTTACCGCTTTTGTCCGAATATTTTCCTCCCTGCTGGTTTTCATTGCTTCGATGACTGCCGCCACCGGTATGACCCTGGTTGTGGTCCCTCGGTTGCACATACTCATTATCTCGCTCTAATAATTGAGCCCTGTTTACAACATCTGAATATAAAGAAAATTTATGAGAGATAAGATATCGCCGAATCTCGGGTTTTAGACCTCTCAGAAACATCCTTGTCATTCGTTCCTCATTTTCGACCAAATGAGGTGCAAACCTGGATAACTCTGCAAACTTCGCCTCGTACTGGGACACCGTCATGTTGTTTTGTTCCAGTCTAATAAACTCAACCTCCTTCATATGACGAATACTTTCAGGAAAGTACTTGTCATTGAACAGTTTTTGAAATGTTTCCCAGGACATGTTGAGTGCGTCAGGCTGGGTACGCTTCACAGACTCCCACCAGTAGTCTGCCTCACCGCGGAACATAAAGGTGGCGAATGGAACCTTTTGTTCCTCCGTGCATCCCAAGACATCGAATATCTTGGTAATTTGCTTGACCCACGTTTCCGCCATGATCGGATCCGGCTTTCCCTTAAATTCTGGTGGTTCCAATTCTTTGAACTGCTTAGCAGTGACAAACCGCGCGTTATCATTTCCACCCGTATTCTGCACACGAGTCTCCCTCGTCTGATTTTGCATGAACTGCAAAAAGCTCCTAAACATTCTATCATTCATCGTTTGCTCGGTAACGTTGTTTACAGGAGGAATATTGCCTTCTTGTTGCACGTTCCCCTGGGTGTTGATCAAAGGTGTCTCCACGGTCTGATTTACTCCATTATTAACGTTCTCAGCTGCCATTCTTAAATACTGCCATAAAACAAGGGTTAATAGTCATGTCATATATTATCCCTATACTCTGACCGACCAAATAAACACCAAATAAACTTAGTCAAGTCATACTAGTGAAGAAATTCCCCGTCTCTCCCCTCCTAGTTCTTTTCTCACATCTCAGCCAGGGATCATATCCCTAAGCTCTGATACCAACTGTGACGCCCCAAAAATAGGTATACAACACCCATTCTGAGTCGCCAAATACATGGTACAGAAAGCAAACTACAACTTCAATAATACAATTGTCGTGCAAAATACGACAACACATACTGTGAATTTAAATATAAATATTATCTTCTAGACAATATCCACACTCAAATAAATCCTCATTACAATTATTCAAACACTATTTTACAGAAATAGTGAGGACTGCTAAAACATCTTTCTAGAACCATCACTCCATACCCCGACTAGATCCTGCTATGTTCTCACCTCCTGAGAAGAAAAATGGAACAAAAAGGAAAAGGGTGAGCTCAACTAGCCCAGTAAAGAATATTATGACTAAGATAATATACAACAAATTATCGTTAGTTTTCAACAGGGAAAAATCTGATAAAATATAATCGACAACAAGTTTTAGATCAACAACTGCAGCGGAAACAGCAAACCATTAGAAGAGTCAAGTAGAGAAAGAATTCTACTATCTTCTAAGATTTAAAAGTCCATCATCAATATTTTATCCCTGTAACATCAATTAATAATCATCTTTATCCAAATATTCATCTTTGCACTACAGGCCAAAGATATTCATTTGTATCACCTGTCAGTCATGTTCATCTCAACACCTGTTCATCTTTGCACTACAGGTCAAAGATATTCATCAAGTAATCATACATCTTTGCACTACAGGCCAAAGATATTCATTAATATCATCATTTAGGACTGAGGATGATGAAAAATATCTTAAAGAGAACGAATCCAATGAGACAGAAGGACAAATAGTAGGGATTCGTATAACAGTTTATCCAAGATCAATAATACTTCATAATAATCAATTGTGAAGCAGAATTCAAAAATAAAGATCAAAATATGGATACCATCAAATATAGTAACCATAATAGACATCTTGGACAAAAAGAAAAAATTTTATTTTTCGGTGAATAGTGCCGTATTCGTGAATAGTGCCGTATACGTGAATAGTGCCGTATACATGAATAGTAACCCTGACACAAAAAGTTCTAAATTTGATAAAAACTCATATCAATATTTCAGCATAATGATATTGAAGAAAATAATATCATTTAAGAAGAAAATAATATCCCTTACAAATATCAAACGAAAATAATATTCATTACGAATATTAAACGAATATAATATTTCTTACGAATATTGAAAGAAATAAAATTTCTTATGAATATTGAACAGAAATAATATTCATACGAATACGAAAAATAATATCTCTTCAGAATGTGAAATAAATAATACCCCTTACCTCAAAATATCAGTACTTCTGGTCGGAATACCGGTATAAGGCTGAAAGAAACTTGCTCTGATGAATAGAAACTCTCAAAGTATCTAAATACTCACAAAACACACTCAATAATCTAGAGAGAGAACGAGAGAAAACTTGTTTCTGGTGTGATTTTCAATTCTAACTTAGCCCTCTATTTATAGGAAAATTTTAGTAGGCTTGACCTGCAACCTGATGGCTTTACCTGCTACTATTCCCACCCACCACATTTGAAATATAATTCAACACATTTCTTCACCAACCACAAGTGGGGCCCACCAATTCTAGAATTTTCCATCAAAATGATAAACTCCGAAAATTCAACAATTTCTGAACCAGTTATCTCGTAAATTTCATAATAAATCATACGTTCATTTTTAACGGTTCAAAATTTGTGGACATATACTCAACTTATATATGTATAACATATCCAAAAATTACCACGATCCAACGGTCGGATTAAAAATTATAACCCCCGCAAAATATCTCAAAAACCCTGATTTTTAATACCTCCATTCCGACAAAAATATTGATAAAAATCTCAACATTAACTTCTTCATTTTTAACCACAAAAATATATCCCTCATTTATATCCACAAAAATAAATATTTCCTTATCATATGAATCAATAATTAATTATTCACAAATAATATTACAGAATCACATTTATGACAACCAGGCCGTTCCCAGGATAGAGGGGGCTTTTCAATAAGGATTTTCCCTTACTGGCGCGCAATTAGATGACCAAACCTCTCCTTAGATAGAACTTTCTAGACATTACCAATAATGTTATCTAATAATATTATTCAAATAATATAAATTATTGATCTGATAAATGAAAATACTGTGCAGCAACAATTATTGAAACAACAATAATATAAAATATCAACGCAGCAATTATTGAATCAATAAAATAAAATATTGAATAATAACTACTGTAACAATTATTGAGTAGTGCCTTCTTACGTAAGAATCAATAATTGGTACAATACCGTGTGCTACTGTATTTTAACCACCGGGTATTCCAACAGTATTAACGGTAACAACTACGCCGTTATTTATAAACAACTTATACTTGTCGTTTTCTTCATCCAATCGCTTTCCGTTATGGGGCCCACACAAGGCTGCGTCGTCGTACGAATATTCCCCGACAGCAAGAATATTCCACGACCAACCGAATATTCACCGACCAAAAATAAATATTTTATAACCACTTGCTTATTTTATAAAATTTGCACATTTCACCCATAACCAAAGTATTATATCAAATTAACCCCTTATTATTCACAATAATATTTAGAGAAAATTTGATTTTATTCATTAATAAGTTGGGGTCTTACATTTAGTGTCCCATCAGAAGGTACATAGCCCCTTGAAAAAGCACGTTTAGTAAAAAATGACGTAATTTTTGGCTTTGATAGAAAGGTCGTGTCCGTTCGGATAAAAAACGACGTATTTTTGGACTTACCAGAAAGGGTGTGTGACGCCCCCAAAATTAGGTATACATCACCCATCTTGGGTCGTCAGATACATAATACAGAATATAAATACAACTTACTGATACAACTGTCGTGTACAATACGACAAAACATAAACTGTGAGTTTGAATACAAATATTATCTTCTAGAGAGTATTCATACTCAAAAGGAGTCCTCATTATATTTATTAACACACCATTACATAGAATAGTGAGGACTACTAACTAATACTATCATTCGGACCATCACTCCGTTCCCCGACTTGCCCCAGCTACGTTCTCATTTCCTGAAGAGAACAATGAAAGAAAGGGTGAGCTCAACTAGCCCAGTAAAAAATATTATGACTACAATAATGCAGAATAAATTATCATTAGCCTTCAACAATGTTAAACTGATAAAATATAATAGACATCAAGTTTAACTGCAGCGGAACAAGCAATCCATTAAAAGAGTCAAGTAGAAAATAAACTCTACTATCTTTTATGATTTAAAAAGTTTTTCAACACTGTGATCGCTGAGACTCAGCTTAATAAAATAATCCACATCATCGAATCACCCCTGCACTACGGCCAAGGATATTCGTGTATTCATTAATGGTCATGATCATGCCAACAACTGTCCATCAACGCACTACGGGCCAAGGATATTCGGGTTGAATATGGTATCAAATAATTTTCTATATTAAGTTATTTTATAATCCTAAAATAATAGTCTAAAATCTAAATATTAAATATGAAAACAAACAAGACATATACTTGGGATAATGGTCATATCCCAAGTATAATAATACTTGTAAACAATCATAACTCAATTAATTAGTGAAGTTTTGAGTTTAATTAATTAATTAGTGTGGGGACAATCAACCAAGATGAGTCACATGGCAATGCAAGACACACCTGTTTCCCGTTCCTCCATTAAGCATAATTAAATCTGTACAGGGTAAATATTAGATTATCCAAAAACAACTTAATTAACTCAATGAGTAAAATTAAATTACTTAATTACTACATACATACATACTCCATGCATGAATACAAACATACACGCCGATACTCAAACCAGACCACAACTTTCATCAATTCCTTCTTCGCTTTCAATTTGCACGCGCTCAGTAACGTTTTAAAAATATGGTGTTTATTTCTATTCATAGGAAATTATTCCAAATAAATTGTAATAACAATTTATTTGAGATGATTTTAGGCATTAAAATCTAGTTGCAAAATTTGTTAATCATACAATCATTTACAGGTGAAATAATTTAAAACTATAAATTTTAGGAATGGATGGAAGTAAGGAAATAAAAGCATGTTAAAGCGTATCTAATAATTTGGATCAAATTTCGAGTTCAAAACAAATTTTGAGTTAAATCTCAATTTCGAATCGAATTAAAGTCATCCAAGCAATGTCTTAAATTGTTAGCACAATAATATCTTCTTAGGTCATCTTAGCTAAATCTGTAAAATGAACCAAACGGTTCGAACTTCATTCATACTCGTTCGATTAAAAATTCGAATCGAGCTTGACTCAAAATATAAACAATTCAAATATGAGCAAAGTTTATAACTCGATAAATTATTTGAACATTTTCAAATTACAAATTTTTATTTATATTCGGTTCATATTTGCTCGAAAAGTTCAAATTGTTCGAGTTCTATTCAAAATCATTACCGACTTGTTACTCGGTATTTAAACGAATCTTAATCAAAACTTATTTCATACTCGATAAATTTTATGAATAAAATCTATGCAACTCAATATTCAATCCAGTCACTCTTAATCTTAGTTTATCACAAACTCACCCAAAAATTAATAACTAAATGTATTAATGATTACAGCTAGGATTCTTATATACACATGTAAGACTAAGGTGTTACAATTATTTTTTAAAACTGAATGGACAATGGGTCTAATACATATATATATAGAGTCCGGTTTTTATCCGGACTACCGAACTTTCTTAAAATACGAACTTCTTTTTTTTTTTTTTGCTTTTTTTTTTTAAAAAACCAACTAATTTTTTTTTTTAATATTTTATGGAACTGAAATTTTTATATAATACAGTATTTTGGATGTGATTTGGATACGTATAACAAAATAGGTCTGTACAGTCTGTGCAGATTTTACATACATTTTTTGGTATAGGTATTCAAATCATGCCCAAAACATTGTATTATGAAAAAATTTCAGTTTCATAAAATATTTTAAAAAAAATTTAGTTGTTTTAAAAAAAAACAAAAAAATAGGGTTCGAATTTGATCAGGTCCGAACCCGGACCTGATCCGTGGTGTGTGTGTGTATATATATATATATATATATATATATATATATATATATATATAGCAAGGATCAATAACATTCCCCTTATCTAGCATTCATCCTTCAATAGCACTCATTGATTAAAACTACGTCGTTTTGGAGATTTTTAAAAGAGAGTGGTCCCATTTGTTTTCATTTTATTTATAAAAATGTCACCCGCGACCCTACTTATTTTTTAAAAGAAACTCCAAAACGACGTAGTTTTAATAAATGGGTATTATTTAAGGAGGAATGCTCTTGATCCTTCCTCTATATATAACCTATTTGTTGTATATCAAAGTTGATATGCAAAATATGTCAAGGCTAGTACTTAGTAATATGTCCTTAAGACATTTATGTCTTCCTTATGGTGCTTAGAGTTAGCGACACTTATCTCCTAGGATACCAACATGTATTATAGTAGCACCACAAATAACATACATTACGATTCAAATCAAATGTTGAGAACTCTAACTCAAAATAAACTATGAAAGACTTGTTAAATTGAAGACTCGAATGACTTAATAACGCTTGGAAATGGAATGAATGAAATGGTTGTTCCCTAGGCTATTTATAGGAGGGTTTAGTGTCCCATCAGAAGGTACACAGCCCTTTGAAAAAGCACGTTTAGTAAAAAATGACGTAATTTTTGGTTTTGATAGAAAGGTCGTGGCTCGTGGTTGTTCCCAGAGCCACGAGCCTTAAGCCCGACTCGGCGGATTGAAAGACGCGTGTAGGTTCAAACCAAGATTTAACTAGGTCCTCTCTCCTCCACAAAAGTGAGGTACCCACAATATAGAAGATTACATAGTATTGAGAGGTAATAATTGGTAGCTATATCAATTATGAAAATCAAACTCTTAATGAATAATATAAAGTTAATATTGGTTAATAGACCAATACAGTGTCTACAACGCAGGTTGGAAGGTAATTTCTCTTTTTGCATGTCACCATTATATTAATCAATTAACCAATTTATCATGAAATTAACTTCATGATAACCGATTTCAACTCTTAAAAGTAATGGGACCCGGTGAGAGGCCGAAATCTAAAGAAATGGTCGGGGGATACTAAGCAAAACAATTTTTATTTATAAAAAAATATATATTAATTAAAAAAACATTACAACAAAATAAATAAATTAAATACAATATTCTCCCCCCATTCCAAATTTCATTTCTAAAACAGACTTTTTAGGATAATTTTAAATATTTTAACGTACCCTTAATTGTAAGTAAGAATTTAGCAGTGAGAGTATGATGCTAGAACTGATAATAAATTACTTTATCATAACATTGTGTTTTTGAGTTTTGAAACGGATGGGAGAAAAAAGGGATGAAAAAGTTAAGTTCTATGTTAATTTCACTTGTTTTTGAGTTTTTTAAAAAGACAGATAAGAAAAAAAAAATAAACAACAGAATTGCAAATATTCCTATATTAATATATAATCATGCACAAGAAAATTTAATACAAGTGCAAAATAATAGTCTTCATTTAAAAGGAAAAAGTTTTTTAAATAATTTTTTAAAGTTGCAAACAACACAAGAAGAATTATTTATTTTGTAATTTTTTTGGATCCAAATTTAAGTTTTTTATTCTTTTCAATTATATCCAAACACAAGTACAATGTAAAAGTTCCTCTTTTTTCTTATCAAATCATTTGAAAGACTTTTATCTAATCTCCTAAATTTATATATATTTATATATATTTATATCTAGGGAGCGGATCAAGTCCGGACTTCCGCATTTTAACTATTTTTTGTCTTTTTTTTTTAAAACAACTTAAAAAAAAATTTAATATTTTATAGAAGTTTAATATTTTATAGAACTAAAATTTTTCTATAATACAGTGTTTTGGACGTGATTTAAATACACATAACAAAACAGTCAGTACATATCCTGACTATACATATCTATATTCTAAATATATAATATATAAAATATATATTAAAACTATCCCTAAAATATTTTTGACAAGTCTAGATCCGCCCCTATACTAAGCATGCACAAAATCAACCAGAAAATCATAATATCATATGAAAATCTCGAAACCATGTTACAGCAATGAACTCAATATTCATAACACAAATTGTAACTGTCATGAAAAGGAAAAAACTGAAGCAAGCGCATAACATAGAGTCCTTAATATAACAATATGACCACCCCAAATAGGCTTAATAGTTCAATGGAGAATCAATTATTAAGAAGCATTATAAATGAAATTGATCCAACAAAGGCTTCAGCTAAGTGCACCAATCTGCTAACTACAACACCAACATCCAGTTCTCTCAATAAAACCCTCACATTTAATCCATGACTCAAAATGGATAAATCTTAAATGTGTAATAATGCTACATTTTAAATAGAACCTAACCTCAAAAAGTTAAGAAAATCATATTCCAAAACCAAAAACAGCCCGTATCTTGTTGAAGATGAGATCCCGCCATCCTCTCTCAGTATTCTCCGCCACGGTTGAATTTCCATATCTGCATGACCACAATATAATTGCAAAATTATCATGCCAGATTGAGTTACTAATGACCATGAAAAACTAAGATAATTCTATTAATGGCAGACCAACCTGTCTTCCTCTGGAATATCAGTTTGTGTTAACATGACAACAGTAACCCCAGGTTCGGGCTCATCAAATGTTAGTCGCACCTGCAACAACCACCATTCAAACATCATTAGCTAACAAAGTAATACCTCATCAACAGATTGTAAACCTATGTACACACAACAACATTACTGCACCAACATCTTATCTTACCAACAACACAAAAGAGATTTCATTACATAAATCTTGTATGACTAATTAAATGCATGAGCTTTACTAATCTTGAAATAACAAGCCAACAACAGGATGCGTCATCAAACGTTACTCACTAGGTGGTTCCAGTAAAAACTTAATGTGTGTCACATGCCCAATGTTATACATACATAAACACGAGCTTGCTTTTATCTATCAGTGTATATCTATATGAATGTGTATAGATATGTGCATAAAGCAACAATTTTTAGCCATCATTTTTTACTATAAATGTTAGCACATAAAAACTACATGCCACAAAAACTGACTATTAGACCACAAAAGTAAAGACATTTTATCATCAAGTGATAGCCATGAATAACCAAAATATATATGCTCGTATAAGTAACAGCACAAACGTGAGCATAAACATAAGCAAAGCATATAATATGCATGAAACAAGATGGTATACCGTTGATTGAATGCCATCAGGCCAATTTCCAAATCTCCACTTCTGCACAATCAATTTACCCTCTTGCAGCTCCACATTGGCCCCTGTAACAGACCCATCAAAAATCATAAACTCCCCACCTACCTCCTTACTAATCTTTGCATTACTCTGAGTAAAACCCTTCCACCTATTTTCATCCATCAATATTTCAAACATATCCTTCGCCCTACAACTAAACTTCTCGCTCATCTTTATCGTCTTAAACCCCTCTTTCTTCTTCTTCTTCTCCTTCACTTCCTTCTTCACAGGAGCTGCCACCGGTGCAGCTGCCACAGTCTTCTTCTCCTGCATATTATTGTTACCACTCACCCTCTTCACCTCCAATTCATCCTTCGCCGGCCCCCCTTTTGCCATAGCACTAACATAAACCCTAACTTTCTCATACACAAACTCTTTCCCCTTGGCCAAAAACGCATCTTTCAATCTTTTCCCAATTGGACCCTCGTCCTTCACAATAACCCTAATTTCCGGATCTTCATCGGCATTTTCATCGGAAATATATGGAATTTCGACCAATCCATCGACGACTAGAAGCGATTTGTCATCAGAATCTTTGGCTTTGCCCTCCCAAGAGAGGGTCAAGCTGATTTCATAGCCTGGTATGATTTTTCCCTTGCGGACATTGACATAGGCTTCACCTTCAACTTTTTCAACTTTCTTGGTCTTGATGAACAAATTGCCTTCGCCATTAAAGACTGTTTGGTCGGAGAGAAGATTGGACAAGAGATTGCGAGACCATTCGAGGCAATCGGTCTCTGCCCAGTGCCAGTTGTGGACGTTAGCTCCGTCTGGTCTGTCCTCAACGATCCACCTCTTGTCTCCTTCTCCGTATTTCGCCATTTTAGAGAGAGATAAAGTTTGGCTTATTTTTTTTTGGTGATTGAATAGGTAGAGCTGCGAGAAACGCAGGGGAGAAAATACGTGTGGGTGCGTTTGAGGGAGAAGCAACACAACACAGTTAAAGAAGGAGAGAGAGACCGGAGGATTTTAAAGGTAGAAGGATCTAGAACACTGGCTTTATTATTATTTTATTATTATAATTATAATAGGTAGAAGGATCTGGAATAAGCCTATTATTATTTATTATTATTATTATTATTTTTTAAAAACATTAAACACTGACTTGTTTAGTGTAATTGTTATTATTATTATTTACTCTCACTAGAAGTAGATCTGGAGTTTTGAAGTAAATTTTAAACTCACAATTAATAAATTTTAAATGTGATAATTAAGAGTAATAATATTTTGAAGTAATATGGATTATTATTTAAATATAGAGGCATGATACTCTGGTGCAAAGCATGATGATGATAATTAATTTTAGTTTCCGATAAATACAATTGAGAAATACTACTAATTTATTAAATAAATAAATAGAGTATATTTTTAATTAAGTGAAAGATAAAAAGCGGATCAAAAATAAAAAGAAAACTTGGGAGTCGGGAGGAGGTACACAACCAACCAAGTAAGGTGGTCCGGATGGGATGGATGCCTCCATATATCCAAAAATACTACTAACATTATTCTAGTACTACTTGATGGGCTTCTTCTCTCACGTAAAATTTGAAATACTAGTACTAATCCACTACTATCGTTCTATTGGTATTGGTATTGTTTATCCTCAAATCATCATTATTTGTATTGGTATCGGTATCAGAATTGGAATTGTTTGTCCTCAAATCATCATTTAAATTGAATTTTCAGCACGCTTACGCTTACGCTTGGTAGGAATAGGATCAATTATGCATTACTACTACTACTACCCGTCCGTCCGTCCGTCCGATCATTTAAGCGTATAAATAGATTTCCCCTTCTTCTTTACTAAAATTTTGAAGGCCCTTACTTACTTCTTCTGCATATGGATCTGCTCATCGTATTATATTGAATCTATATATATATATATATATATATATATATATATATATATACACACACCAAATTAAAAAGCACTGCACTGCTAGATTCCATAAATTACAAAATCAAATCATCAAGGAAAAACAAACACTTACTTTGAAGAAAAACAAATTAAAAAAATCTATTCTAATGCTCATGGAAATCACACTCCATCAAATATTCTACTTACAATACTGCTTCTTCAGATAACTAACCAACCAACAAAACAAGCACATTCATTTCTTTTTTTCTTCTTCTCCACTGGATTCTTCTTCATCATAATATTCCTCATCCCCATCTTCGTCATCAAAATACTCGTAATAATACTCATCCTCATCCTCATCCCGGCCATTGGTCAGCATCCCTGCACCCTGTTGCCTTCTCAACCTCTCCTGGATCCGATCCCGGATCGCCGTACCCATTTTGTGGCAACCTTCCTCAAACATCTCCAAAAACCCGGCTACCCACCGATCAGCATTCTCCACCCACTCGTTCCGATGCATCTCCGCCGTTTTCGCCACCGTGTGAATTTTTTCCCCAACTTTCTCTTGCTGCTCCTTCACTTTCTCCTGAATCTTCATCAATCTCATATTCACCCTCAACCTCTTTTCCTTCACGTAGCTAACCCCAAGCTCCTTTCTCGAATACCCCCGATCCAAATTCCGAATCACATACTGATTGTAATCTTTCACAATCCTCATAATAATATCCGACGTAGATATCCCGTCGGTCCTTTTCGTTTCTTTAAATTTACCGATTGATTTGACAAAATCGTAAACATCATTTGCAGCTCCGCTAGCATCGGCGTAAGGAAGAGAATCGTGGGCCACGAAATCGATTTTGTGCTTATCGAGGAATTCGTTGGAGAGAACCCACGGAGCATCCGGGATGACTTCGTCGACCCATTTGCAGTGGCGGAGAGATTCGTATCGCTCCGATTCGGTCATGACGGTTTTACCTTTGAATTTGTGGGTGATCTCGTCGTTGCAGCATCCGACGAGCAAGTAGGTGTTTGGGAAGGATTTTTTGGCTTGCTCGAGGGATCCGGCGTGGCCGAAATGGAAGAGATCGTAGATCCCGTCGGCGTAGACGCGGACTGGACGGTCGGTAGGGGGAGGATTGGGAGGAGGATGGCCGTTCCGATGAACTTTTGGCGCCACCGCCTCCTCCGCCGGACCTTTCTTCTTCATCGATCGTTCTTGTGTTTTCGAACTTCCTCTCTCTTCTCCAAACTTTGGCCTCCTCCTCCACCGCTATGCTATGTTTTTACTATTGTTTTATAGTAGTACTATTTTATTAGGAGGAGAGGAGTAGAATTTATTTAATTGTGTATCTAAATAAATTTTACACATGACTTTCGGATCAAGTATGGACTAGACTAGACTAGGGTAACCGATCCGGTCTCTCCTCCAGTTTTATATTCATAAGACATAAATACTGAGTACTATTAACACACATTTATTTAATAAAAAATAAATAATTTTAAATTTTTCTCTCATTTTAATAAGGATTAATTATATATTTTAATATATTTTTAAAAATAATTATAATAATAATGCATAAATAAAATAATTACGAAAGTAATATATTTTTTTATATTTATTTATAAAATTAATACATTTGGGTATCTTTTATTCGTTGCCCACAATTATTTCTCTTGTCTTTTCCCATTAACTATTATTTTCTTGTTAAGGCCTGCGAAGAATTCGGATTCTTCAAAATCATCAAATTCTTCTCTTTCTCCCAAGTCTGAATAAGAAAAAGCAGGCCCCCCTGACCCTTTTTGCTATGGAAATAAGAGTATTGATCGTAACGGCGATATCGGTTGGGTTGAATATCTTCTTCTAACCACAAATCCAAAATTCAATTATCTCAAAGTTGCATCAGCTTTTGGTGAAAATCCAGAAAACCTCAGGAATTTTTTTAAAATTTTTAATTTTAAAAAAAATAACAAAACAGAGCAACATGCATAATTTTCTTAACGGGGATTGCTTGTTTTGTTTTGTTATTTTATTGCAGTTGTGCTGTGTATAATTATGTAACAGCTGTAAAAAAAGATTGCTTGTGAGATTCTTGAACTTTTGGCTAATGGGCTTAGGATTCAGAAAAGGGATGTTTTTAGTGAGCTTTTGATGGATGAACAGAGTGACTCTGTTTTTAGGTTGAATTATTATCCTCCATGTCCAGAGCTTCATGACAGGAATTTGATAGGATTTTGAGAACATACTGACCTTATTGGATTTTGATAGGAATTTTATATGGAGCAGGTTATCTTTATTGGATTTGATCCAAAATCAGCAACCGATAGAAGAGATTGGTAACCAAATCTTAATTCATACAAAAGTTACCAAACCTTCATACCAAGGTTACCAATGCACCTCCACACCTGTAATTTTTTCATAGTGTAGTTGGTAACCAAACCTTCATACCAAGGAAACTAAACCGTCATACCAAGGTAACCAATCCACCTCCACACCTTCAGTTTTTTCATAATGTAGTTGGTAACCAAACCTTCACACCAAGGTAACCAATCCACATCCACACCTGTATTTTTTTCATAGTGCAGTTGGTAGTCAAACATTCATACCAAGGTAACCAATTCAGTGTTATTAAGTTACCAATTTATTTTGAATGTGATGCAGCTGGTACGTAGCCAAACTTCCATGCAGTGGGTAGCCAAGCCTTCATACCAAGGTAACCAATTCAATTTTATTAAGTTACCAATTTATTTTGAATGTGATGCAGTTGGTAGCCAAATCTTCATGCAGTTGGTTACTAAACTTTCAGACTAAGGTAACCAATTCATACTGTAGGCGTGGAGGTAAATTGATTACCTTGGTATAAAGATTTGGTTACCTTGGTATAAAAGTTCGGTTACCTTGGTATGAAGGTTTGGTTATTAACATTACATTACACATCACTCTCTTATCTCTCTCTTTTCTATACAGTATTCTTATATATATGTGTGTGTGTTTCACGGTTTATTTATTTTGACATGAAGTGATGAAACTAATCAGGAATTAAGGGTGGGTTCCAACTCAATAAAGCAAGAGGTGTTGAAGACACAAAAATTGTATTTGGAAGAAATTAATCGCCTAGGTAGTGTCAATAGTCCAATCGTATTGTTTAGTAATTGTACTTTCAGAAATCTTATGTTTCTTTGCATTTTATCGTGAATTCACTAGGTTTTGGACAACGGAGATTCGCGGTGGAGTAGCGGAGGAGATGCCTACTGTGAGGGAGATGAAGATTTGAATTTGAATTATTATTTTGAATTTGAATTTGTTTTTGTTGTTAGATCCCAGATATTTAAATTTGAATTATTAATTATGACAGTTATTTCTCCTTGATTTTAAGTTTTCTTATTCATGTGAATTGCGTTATTTTTATAATTATTTTGTGTATGTATTATTTTTGTAAATACTTTCTAATTGTTGTATATTAGTGTTAAGGACCCTTAATAAATTATGTGGGCCGTCCAAAATTTGGACCACCGTCTATAGTACCAGAAGCACGGGACTGTTGCTAGTGATATGATATGAGTTAAAGATGCGGCCATCTTCATCTTGGAGGGAAAAAATAATATAATTATAAATAAATTTTAACATTTTAATTTTTTTCAAATTCTAATATTAATTAATTTACATTTAACGATTACGAGAAGAAAAACTCCTATTTGTATTTTGATCCAAATATACAAATATATACATGTTCAATTATGATTTCCGAGTCTTACAAGCTACACAAACACAATAATAACTTATATTAAAACAAAAAAACACCCAACCCAACCCAGTCCAGTCCACAATAAACCAAACCAAACCAAACCGAAGACCTACTAGTACAAAATGAAAGTAAAAAATTGAAAAAAGTAAATTTAAACAGTAGTAGTAGTGCATCTTCTACAATACTACTAATATCTATCTATGTATGTATTTATAATTTTTATGTTCAAGCATAGTACAACACTTAAATAATAAGTAAACAGTAATAGTCACATGGTGAAATGTATGTATTGCTAATTATATTTGTTCAAAAAACTATTTCAAAATATTTTCACCATAAAGATAAATCCAGGAATTGGCAAGCAAGCCTAGCCAACAACAAAATTACCAATTATCAATGACATGATGAGGAATAAATTAAAAGAACAGATGAATTAAAATCAGACGATCAATTTAGCTTTTAGATAAAAAGTATAAAAATTCTAAAAGAATCCAGATTGTATGCTAGGAAGCAAATTGTTTTTTATCAAGTTATAAGGTATTAATGTTGAATAATAATAATAATAAAGGAGTGAAATAATAGGCTTAATATTTATATTTATAAAAATAAAAAAGTAATTTATTATTAAAGCTTAAACAAGTGGAGCCTATATATAATACTCATCTTTTCGAGTCCAACATGAATTTTTGTTTTTGCCAACGAGTCAAACTCAAGCTCGACTCCTTGTTTTTTTAACAAGCTAATATAGACTCAATTAATTAATAAACGAGCTTGAGCCTGAGCCTTTGTTTACTCTAGCTAGCTTAGCTGGTCCAAAATACACATTAACAGCATGGCAGGCACAGTAGTCTTCCAAGGAGAAGGCATTGGATTGATGGTTTTTTAGGAAATGAAGGAAGTAAGGAAGCATTGGATTGGATTGTTATTCTCCATGATATATGTGCCTCAGTTATTATGACATAGTTAGTAAGTAACCAAATACTCCAGATTCTTATAAACTGAAAACAAAAGGAAAAATTTAAAAGATAGTTGAGATGTCAGTAAACAAATCTGATGTGATACACTACTACTTGCTCACACTGAGATGTGAAGATGGATCTCATAGTAACTAGAAGATATAAGTCATGAATTAGTGGGCTTTTCTTTCCCACCCCCTTATTATATCTTGTGTGCATGGGTGGGTGGAGTTATAATAGCCACAAGTTGGAGAATGAAAATGCAATTCAACAATCAGCACTCGATTATATATCATTAAGCCAAATACGTATATAAAATGTTACAAAAGTTGAACTTAAGACGCTCGCTCACTACTAATCACTGATAATGATGAACAGCTTACAAGAGCTGATTACCAGCTCAAATAAGCAGTCTCCCACCAAATACAAAATGCATACATTTCTGTATGGACACAATGATTTTGTGACAGCAGTATACCTTTATATATATAGGTCAGTATAACATTTACCTCAAAACCATAAGTAATTCCACGCGCACACACCCCCATACCAAAAACAAGCAAATTCCACCTAAAGGGTAAAAAAAAGATACAGGTGTCAGAACAGGGATAGAATGCTTCAAAAGAAGGATTCAGAAATTGAAGTGAAAGAACAAGAAGCAAATTTTAATACCTAAAAACAAGCAATCATTTACAAACTGTTGTTAGGTCCGTGAGTCAGATAGCCATGACATGATTGTCAGGCTGCATTTGATGAATTGGGACACACATCAGCAGTTAGAATATCAATACTTGAACCCAAGTCCTCTACTCGACAGCTTTCTTCCTACTCTAAGATGCACGGCTGTAGAATTCTGTGAAGTCAAGCCGAAACATGAGGAACTTCAAATCAACATGTTGCTGCACAGGCAATTGCAAAATGAACCCTTCAAAGAGTGATGAATATTCCTTTGCAATTGCATCAATATCTTGTCCTGTATTCCGAAGAAATTCACCAGCACGTTGTGTGATTGCCTTCCTGCCTTCACCAAGCCATGACCCGGGTTCTGAAGTTTTATTATTTGAACGCCTCTTGGTCATGTCTCGAGAAGGTAAAGAAGAATCCGCAGTTCTGCGATTCATAGCAATGAGGTAAGGTAACTGAACAGGACGAAAGTTTTGGTTTATTACAATTTTATCATGAAAAATAAAATGGCTGTAATAAAATATAATACCTTGCTTGGAACTCATTAACACCTTCATACAACCGATCTGCATGACTACGGAATCTCAATATAAGGTCAAACAACACAAAGAGAGTCTTATAAAGGGCTTGTGACCTCTCTCCAAGGAGGGACTTTTCAACAATTGAATGGAGATATTTCTCATGTGCTGCAAGTAGATCATCAAGATCTTTAGCTACTTCCATTTCATTTAAAAAGTTAGACCATGACACCTCTAGGACTTCAAACATGATATAGTATTGCAAATTTGTAACAAAATGATTCATCTCATCCCATAGTACTTGGCATCGCCTCGAAGCCAAAATCAACTGCAACTTGACAGCTTGTGGCAACTTAGAGAAGAAATGAGAAGCAATAGAATTTGGTTTCATCGTCTTCCACGCACCAATAAGCGCATGCTCTACCCTTCTAAGCTTCCACAAGAAATTAAAGATTCTGAGATACTTTGCCATGACCGACTCTGTAAATACAGTATTTAGTGGAACTCTTGCATCATATTCCAAAGAAAAGACATCCCACCCCCTATCTCCGGTGTTATGTGGCATCATTTTGACCCTCAATCTATCCAGTATGTCAGGATCGTCATACTGCGCATTGGACGACCTGACTGCACTCTCCAACAACCCTGCAAGCTTGAACGAGCTGATGGTATTAGCAGGCTCAGAGAGCTCAGGCCCAACAATATCCATTAAGTACTGAACAAAATCACCTTGCCCGAGCAGCAAATAACGCTTAATTGCAAGGCAATGTTCTTTGAACTTGTACTGCTTGTACACAACATCCATCAAATGCTTATCTATTCTCTTTGCTGCTTCAGTAACCAAAGATTCAAGCGCATCAGTTTCACCATAACCAAGACCCCCTCTCCTGGTGGTGGTCCCGGTGGCAGCTGCAGCTTCTGTTGCAGCGTCAGCCCAACTACAATCCTCACAACAAACACGAAGGAAATTAATAGACTTCCCGGTCCTTAAAATGCAATGAGCAAGAGACTGTGAGATAAATGAAGGAATCATCGCAGCATGAAGCCTGTAACCTTCTCTCCATAGAGATTCAGCTTTTACAGGCTTACCCAAGACAAAGAACTCCGTATAAATATCTTCAAGCTCCCCTTCTAAAACCCAACTCCTCACCATCTCAAAAAGTGGAGAACACACTTGACGAAGTAATCGTTTCATGAAATCATGCACAAGAGGGTCGCCATGCTGTGCGTGCATGTGAATCGCCCCAGCCATTGCGCCACCCTTTAGAACCTTACAACTGTCAACAAGAACAGCCATTAGCCTCATCTTCACCATTGGCTCGGCAAACCACACTGTCAGTCTCCTAAGAGAAATATAATTCCCTGAACTTGCGCTATCTGAGACCAAGGGAATCGGATTCATTGATTGAGCTTCAAGCACAGCCAACAACTTATAATACTCGGTAAGCTCATCTTGCAGTGCAGCACAAAAGGCTTGCCCAACAGTTCCAACATCTTCAGCTGGAAACCTATCCATACTCTCTGATATGTACCCCTTAACTTTCCTAAACAACCACCCGAGCTCACAAAGTTTCCGAACCATAGTCCTAGTAGCTCTTGGAACTATAACTGAATCTGGCAACACATATCCGTCAACACTCTTTTCAAATTTCACATACTTTCCATCAATCCCTTGGCAAGCATACAACACATCCCTCACTAAAACCTCCTCAGAAACCTCATTCTCCTCCTTTAGCAAATTTGCAAATTCCCTATAAGCCACTTCACGAATATTCTCCGGGTCCTTGGAAACCAACAAAATCCCACCATTCCAACCCTTTTCTACGGCTTCCCCAGTTCTCAGGAATCTTGAATTATCATGATTTTCTAACTTTTCCTTAATTTTAGATTTTTCTTTAAAACCCCTAGAATTCTCAGCATCAAACAACGCCGGCAGTAAGAATCCATTGGATACTCTAGAATCCGATCTATTACTGCGGTTTTTTCTATCTTCAGATATGGCTTTGAGCAAATAAAGGACAGCCCACTTGTTATTTACACTTCCGGGGCCAGTTTTAGAAGCGAATTTGGAATATAGATCGGCAAAAGTGAGGGCATCGGAGGATTTACCTTGGGTGGCCAGCTGGCGCTTGATAGCCTCTACCATGGCAGCTTCGTCGGCGGCAATCGACGGCGTCATTCGGCTGGATAAAATGCGGACCGCATACTTGAGAGCCTGATGGTAGTTATTAGGGTTTGAGTGATTTGGATCGGAGGGAGAACTGAGCAAGCGGTTGACTAGTTCTTTGACGAGATCTAGAACCTTCTGGTCGTCTTCCATGGTTAAATTGTTGAGAGAGTCTGTATACAAAGAAAGAGAGTGAGTGAGAAGGAAGGGGAGATTTGAGAGAGAGAGAGAGAGATGATCAGTGTTGAGGGTTTTCCATTTTTAATTTTAATATGGGCGCGGAAATAAAAGCTATTTTTTTTAATGGGATTTTTATCAGTAATCTTGTTTGACAAAAAATTAGCAAATATATAAAGGATTAAATATAAATTATTAACCTAAATTATATATCATATTGCATTTCGATGATTCACCTTTTAATTTCGTCAATTAGATGACTGAACTATTAATTGCTTTTAATTTCATTCAATTGAGCATGTCACGTCAGAAATTATTGATGTAGCATGATCACGTGGCAATACAGTGTTTATGTGTTAAAAAATGTTAATCTTTAAATTATTTTATTGATTTTAAAAGACAAAAGAGTAATATAACATTTTATATTAACTTAAACTAAATTTAAACAAAAACAAAACCCAAACCGATGCTTGATCAGATCTAGAAACGATTTCGGTGAATAGGAAACCCAAACGCTGCACCCCACCACTGATCTCCTCCTCGTACTACACCGCATCGGCACTCCACTATTTACCGATCTATAAGCAGCTAGAGAAGAGGAATGCAGATCTCGCCTCCTTGGTGATCGTAGGAGCAAAGACGTAGCCATCGGATTTGATATTTTCCCTTGTGTAAAACGCTACGGCGACTTTAGAAGGGTTTAAGGCTCTGGGTTTTAGCATCACTATAAAGAAAGAACCAACCACAAAACTTCTAGGCTTTAAGAACGGGTTTTACTTAGACAAGGGAAAACTTCGAATTCGCAGAAAGAAAGGAATGGAAGATCCAGAACAGGGATGCGCGAGGCAGCAATTGCGGAGTTTTGCGGCGAAATTGGAGTGGACAGAGGGGTTCTGAAGGTGTGGATGCAAAACAATAAAAGCACTTTTGGGAAGAGAGATAATATTGCTACTAATGGGAATGGTTCTTCTTCTTCATCCTAATCTGTTGTTATCATGATGGATAAATAAGAATTTACTGGAGTTTTAGATAGTACTTGGTCAATCAGTATTGTTGTTATGCTTGATTAGATATTGTTACTTGATTGTGGCCCATCCACTCGTTGGATCTGGTTTTGGTGCCTCGTTTTCGGTTTGAGTTGGTGTCTGTGTCAGTTTTGGGGTGTTGGTCCTTGTTCGGTTTGGTCTTGCCGGAAACTGGGTTCAATCCTATGGCTCCGGTGGTTACGGTCCTGGGTTCCTTTCGGTGAAAGTTGAGATTCCTGTTGCCCGAAATTGTTGAATCCTGGGTTCCTTGCCAGAAACTGGGTTCGGTTTTTTCATTTTTTTGTTTATTATGTATGTTTTGTTTAATTGTATTTTAGTTTAGTTTAATTGTTAATTTATTAAGTTTAATTTATGTTTGTTGTGTAATTTTTAAAGTTAAGTTACTTGTGTAATTATTCATAATTATGTTTTTTTCTGTAATTTGCTTAATTATTAATGTTAATTTTATATAATTTATATTATTTGTGTAATTTTTATAGTTTTATTTGTTATTTTACCTTTTTGTCCTTTGTCTCATTAAAAAAATATTTTTTTTAACACATAAGTACTCCTTTAGCCTATTAGGATGTCACGTCAGCAATTTCTGACGTAGCAGACTCAATTGAATGAAATCGAAAAAAATTAATAGTTCAATAATCTAATTGATAAAATTGAAAGGTGAATCATCGAAATGGAATATGACATATAGTTTAGGGTAATAATTTATATTTAAGCCATATAGAAATAACAACTTTTTTGTTCAACTTAATTAAACTATCAAAAAAAATATTTTTTTTATTATTATTACAACTTAAATAGATTGTAATTGCACGTGTTACAAAAAGTTATTGATGATCTCATAGTTGTACGTAATTATTTATTTAATTAGGTAATTATTTCGCACGTACACACCGGATAAAATATTTTTTCAAAACAATTTTATCTGATAATCTCTCATAATACATTTATTAAAATTAGTCCGAGTGGTTGTATGTGTAATCATAATAAAAATATAATATAATATAATTTTTGAGTGATAATAATATAAACAATTTAATAAAATTAAACTTGTTATGAGAAAATTATAAAACAATCTCAAGATCACCGTTATTTTCATTTTTCTCGTATAAAGAGAGATAAGATAAGAGCATATCCAGCATATGGACTATCTGCTGGACTATATTTAGTTCATATAACATCAGCAACTGTCCTTTAGTCTTCAATCTTTCCAACATATAGACTATCTTGTGGACTATCACGTGGACTATAATATAAAAATATTAAAATAATCAATGAATTCAAAAAAACTTAAACGACTATATTTTAATGGTCATATTCCAACGACCATATTCCAACGACTATATTTTAAAGAACAAATAACATCTATAAATATAAGACACATCTAGTCTTCATATTCACCCATCTCAACTTCAGTCTTCCAGTCAAATAAGTTATTTTAAATATGTCTCGTCAATTCGAATTAGCTATGTTGCACATGAAGAAGATAAAGAAGCATATGGACAATTTTTAGGCATGGCGGCTATTGAAGAAGAACAACAAAATGTCAATAGGCATACATCACGTCATCGTGATTCTGTGCAAGGTCGTATTACCATTGATCGTGGTAAACATGAAGGTCATAATCGACTTTTTCGTGATTATTTTGTTGAACTTCCTACATACCCCCGTATCTATTTCGGAGAAGGTTTAGAATGGGGTGCCCACTTTTCCTCCGAATTCAAAGAGCAGTTGAAGCGTATGATTCATACTTCGTCCAAAAAATGAATGATGCATGACAACTCGGTTTATCTTCTCTACAAAAGATAAATACCTCAATGCGGATGCTTGCCTATGGTGTTTCAGCGGATTCCATTGATGATTATATGCAGATCGATGAAAGCACGGCTATATTGAGTCTTAAAAAGTTTGTAAAAGCAGTCATTTCAATTTTTGGTGATGAATATTTGAGATCCCCCAATAGTGATGACATTCTTAGATTGCTATCAAAAGCTAAAGAGCGTAGTTTTCCTGGGATGTTGGGGAGCATCGACTACATGCATTGAAAATGGAAGAATTGTCCGGTTGCGTGGCATGGTATGTATTCTGGACATGTGATACAAATTATATAGTGATACAAATTATATAGTTTCAAGTATGTGACTTGAACATGAGATTATATAATTACAATTAGTATCATTGTTCTTAAATGTCCCTAGTCGAGTATCATTGTTGATGGGACAACAATGATGCATTGAGACTAGTATGTAGATTGACTGATGACCAAATCTCATTGGTCATAAATATATGAGATATTAAGTCAATGCATAGGTACATGTTAGAGAACGATGTACTGGACAGACCCACCATGAGAATTCTATATGGAGCATTATGCGAAGTGTCATTAGCAATTCTCATAGTGACAATGATGTAATGGTCCTCCGACCTGAAACCGCTATTTTACTACACGAGAATTAATGTACTTTGATATCATCAAATGTCACCTTTAATAGGGTGGACTATAAAGGTGATTATTGGGTTCATTATGAATCGTGTGAGTAATATGAGTGATCTAGATGGAATTTAACCATCCTATATTTTATAGGTGATATCCATAGGCCTCTTGATTGAGTAAGACTATGAAATGCATGGCCATGCTCAAATAGTGATTTGTTTCATATAGTCTACTCATTGATCAAGAAAACTCAGATTAAATTATGAAGAGTATGACACATTCCATGACTCGAGTTTAATCTAGGATATTAAGGTTAAAAGGATTAAATTACATTGAAACATTGATCACGAAAAGGTTGCATCGAATCATCAATCTTATTATTACTTGGGTAGCAGTGATGCATTACTAGATGCCGCTCACTGTTTATAATTTTATAATATGATTTTAAAATTATTGCCAACGTAATAATAACCTATAGGGTCACACACAAAGAACGTAATTAAAAGGAAATTAATTTAAATTGTAAATATTTAAAGATATCAATATGATTGATAGAATTTTAAATTACGAATTTAAATTAATAGGATAATTTATATATAGGTATATTAATTAAGTAAGACTTAATTAAGATATATATAAATTCGGATTTTAATAATATTAGGTTTTGATTAATTCCTCCTAACTGCTATATATATGATATATATCAGTTACTTTAGGTTTTACGTCAAAACACAAAACCCTAGCCGCTCTTAGAGAGAGACTAGAGAAAACAGTTTCGAAAATCCTCATCCTTGGTGGCTAGTACCACGATTCCTTCTTCTGCAGATCGTAGGACGATTCGCGGAGCGTTCGTGTGGATACCGTAGAGACGCAGTCGGTTTGTATTGCGTTGGAGATTCGAGGCGCAGTCGATTTCAGATTCTCGTTTTCATATTCGGTATAATCTCTAAACCTCTTAATTAATTGATTTTTCGCATGGATCCTGTTTTAGGGTTTCGGAAATTGCTTTAAAATTTTAATTTCCGCTGTGCGTTTCTGTGCCGAAACCCAACAAGGTCGTGCTCCACCAGTGAACTACTCAATTAATGAAAATAAGTACACGATGGGATATTACCTTGCTGATGGTATATACCCCCATGGGCAACATTTGTTAAAACCATTTCGGCACCTGGGGAAAATAAAAGAAAACTATTTGCTAAGACTCAAGAGGCGCTTAGAAAGGATGTTGAGCGAGCATTTAGGGTACTGCAAGCACGTTTTGCGATAGTTCGTGGTCCTGCACGATTTTGGGATCAAACAACACTAAAAGAAATTATGACTGCATGCATAATATTACATAATATGATCGTTGAAGATGAACGAGATAAAAATCAAGAACCAGCAACCTTCGATACACATGACGAGATTCCAACTGTAGAAGTCTCTCATGAGCGTACCCCATAATTACTTGAATTCATTGAAGCAAATCATCGCATAAGGGATAAACAAGTTCATTCTAAACTGCAAGAAGATATTATTCAACACTTGTGGTCACTACATGGCGGAGCGTAATCCATTACATTCTACTACAATAATAAGCAAATTATGATTCTCTAATAATAAGCAAGTCAACTACTAGATGTAACTCTTTTCATGATTTCTTTCTTGCGTTGTTTGTAATATTCAGCTACTTCAGGCTACATGTTAGCGGTGTCAATTATCATGATCCTTTCATCCTTTCATCTGATGCTCGAACTTCTCAAACCTCAACTCCTTAGGTGTACTAGTATCACCGGTTCCTTTGCCCTTTTTAAACAATGCTTTCGAAGCCTTTCTTCTCATTGGCCTCTCTAATCGTGTAGAGATTGTATCTTCAATACCATCGTCTTCACCAAAACTTACTTTTTGTAATAACCCCAAAATTCATACAATTCAATTATCGACTTCGGTCGTTAACAATACATTCAACCTCTAATTTTACATCATTAAACGATAATACAACCACTGAAATTCGAGGAATAATTAAAATTTTCTATTACAAACTATTATCGTTCCCAAAACTTTCAACCTTTACATTTAACTGTCTCAGAATCATTTTAATACTACAAGAGTTTACATCGCAAAACGATATTACAATTCAACATTAATACATTATTCGGAACCTTAAACATGGTTCAAATATTAATAACTCAGTCAAAGTATATAAATCTTTAAGTATCACATCTGATTCATATCTTTCAAGTAGCACATAACTTTACCTTAAATTTTTAACCTGCAAAAGTGGTTATTTGCAAGGTTGAGCTAGACAGCCCAACAAAATCTAACAGTTTTCATGCATCACATAACACATAATAACATGCTTGATATACATCTCATAAACATTGGACTAACATAACATACATGCTGTAGTTCATATAACAAGTATAAAGATTGAGTTCCTTACTCAATCTGTGACGCCCCCAAAATAGGTCCATTCCACCCAACCCATTTTGAGTCGCCAAATACATGGTACAGAAAATAATTACAACTTCATTATTATAATTGTCGTGCAAAATACGACAACACATATACTGTTATCTAGACAGTATTAAAATTCAAATAGAGTCCTCATTATAATTATTGATACACTATTTTACAAAATAGTGAGGACTACTAAAACAACTGTCTTGAACCATCACTCCACACCCCGACTAGTTCCCGTTATATTCTCGCCTCCTGAGAAGAAAAATGGAACAAAAAGAAAAAGGTGAGCTCAACTAGCCCAGTAAAGAATATTACGACTAAGATAATGTACAACAAATTATCCTTAGTCTTCAACAGGAAAAAATCTGATAGAATACAATAGACAACAAGTTTTAGATCAACAACTGCAGCAGAAACAACAATTCATTAGAAGAGTTAAGTAGAGAATAAAATCTACTATCATCTATGAATTTAAAAGTCCATCATCGATTTTTTATCCCTGTAACATCAATCAATATACATCTTGAATCAAATAGTCATCTTTGCACTTCAGGCTAAAGATATTAATCAGTCGGTCATGTTCATCTCGACACGTGTTCATCTTTGCACTACGGGATATTCATCAGAAAATCATTAATCTTTGCACTACAGGCCAAAGATATTCAGTTATATCATCATTTAGGACTGAGAATGATGAAAAATATTTTAAAGAAAACGAATCCAGTGAGACAAAAGAACAAATATTAGGTATTCGTACTTTTAGAAAATCCAAGTTCAAAAATACTCCATAATAAACTATTGTGGAGCAGAATTCAAAAATAAAGATCAAAATATAGATCCAATCAAAGGTAGAAACCATAACAGACAATCTTGGACACATAAAAGAAAATTTAATTTTTATGTGAATAGTACCGTATTCGTGAATAGTGCCGTATATGTGAATAATGTCGTATACGTGAATAGTAATTTTGACACTAAAAGGTAGAAATTTCACAAGAAAAAAAATCATCATGCTTCGTGAATAGTAACTCGTGAATAGTAACTCATGAATAGTAACCCCGACATGAAAAGATAAGAATTTCACAAGAAAAATCTTACCAATATTCCGGTATAATGATATTAAAAGAAATAATATCATTCATAAAAAAAATAACATCCCTTACCTTGAAAAGACAGTACTTCTGACTGGAATACTGGATATAGTGCTGAAGGGAACTTGCACCGTATAGCAACTGTGACGCCCCCAAAACAGGTCCAATCCATCCAACCCATTCTAAGTCGCCAAATACATGGTATAGAAAACAACTACAACTTTATTACAACAATTATCGTGTAAAATACAACACATATGTTATGAGTTTTGATACTAAAATATACCAACTGTGACTTTGGACACCAACTTGGATAGCACGTCACCATGACACCTTACAAAGGTACAGTCAAAAACTGTTTTAGAAATTAAAACTTTTGGGAAGTGCTCAAGGAAACCTTCATACATGGGAGACCATGCATCTAGGTTATGATAGATATCATATGCCCACAGAATTATCCTCGGTTGACCCAATAGACCCCAAAGAAAAATGAGAAGATTACTATCATATTCTTTCCAATGGTAAGTCTTCTCTTGACATATCATTATCTCCACCGTCTCTAATTGAGAATTATAGTTCAACCAAACTCCAAGATCATATAGGTAGTGCTTGTAGATATACTCAACAAGTGGATGTGCACAACCATGTCTTATGATGACATGAGGTTGTGTGTCGTTAGACATCTTCTATGATAGTGGTAAAACACCCTTCCAACGTTGGGTTCGCTTCACCCTAGATGATTCACCAAATATAACTACTAAATGATGACCACCGTTCTATTCCCCTGTTACCCCCGCTCGACCCAGCTACATTCTTATTACCTGAAAGGAATTGTGAAACAGAAGGGTGAGCACAACTAGCCAAGTTAAGAATATCATGACTAAAGATAAATAAGTTATCAATAGCCTTCAACAGAATTAAATCAGAGATTTAGAACATATGGTAGATGATAAAAATTTCAACCATAGTTGCAGCGGAACGAGTAATCCATTAGAAGAGTCAAATAGACTATAAAGTCTATTATATTCTCTATGTTAAAAGTCCACCAACAATGTTTTATCCCTGTAACATCAATCAATAATTCCTATCCACAATCACATGTATAACTCATAATCATAATTGTAGTTTTAAATTCTTCTTCTCATCCAGAACAAAGATAATTTTCATCACTTTGTCTTTGCCTGAAACATCAAAGATCATGGTTATACCAAATCACAGTTCTTGTTCACAATCATACTAATAATTTCATCTTTGCACTACGGGCCAAAGATATTCATCAATAATTTATCTTTGCACTACAGGCCAAAGATATTCCTCAACAGCTCATATTTGCACTACAAGCCAAATATATTATTATCTCAAAGAAATATATAATCATTTCAGAATTTATATAACCAATAATTATACTCACGTTGATCATTTCACCTTTGCGCTTAAGCTAAAGATATTCAATTATAAATTCAATGGTCATGATCATACTAGTCAACAATTCAACTTTGTACTACTGGCCAAAGAGAACCCATAGTAATGATCGTACCAAAAATCTACCCATCTTTACACTCAAGTCAAAGAGAAATATCATCATTAGGGTTATAAAAATGTTATATATAATAATAAAAAATAATATGATCAACATATAGTTTTAATCTCAAGAGTAATATTCATAAATCAACTATAATTTGGTTAAAAAAAGAAACCAATTTTGTCATGAATAGTAACTTGTGAATAGTAACCCATGAATAGTAACTCGTGAATAGTAACTCGTGAATAGTAACCCTGACATGAAAAGATAAGAATTTCACAAGAAAAATCTTACCAATATTCCGGTATAATGATATTGAAAGAAATAATATTATTTTTTTAAAAAATAACATCCCTTATTATCCCTTACTATCCCTTACCTCAAAAGAGCAATATTTCTGACCGGAATGTAAAGTCGAAAGAACCTTGCACTTAATAGCAACTCTCAAAGTATCTAAAAACTCACAAAATATGCTTCATAATATAGAGAGAGAAAGAGAGAAAGCTTATGAATTCTGGTGTGATTTTCAATTCTAACCTAAGCACCCTATTTATAGGAAATTGCTTAGAACACCAAAGCAGAAAATTTAATAAAATAATAATATAATTATAAATTTTCCTTAGCCCACCTTTGAAAATCTGGATTCAGCCATCAACGTGTGCAAGTGGGGCCCACCAAAGTGTAAAAAACGTTTTTGTTAATAAAAATAAATAAAACTTCTAAAAATCAATTATTTCGGAACTTCGGAACTTCAATAATTCATAATAAATAGTCCTTTTATCAAAAAATTTGAATCTCGCAAATTTTAATAGGAAATTCAATTCTCTACAACTTTGCAGAAGAAAATTTTTCCAAATTCCAAACAGAAATTGACCGAAATCCACAAACGGACGATTTTACAGTCTATAATAAATTTTCGGTCAAGAATTGTGTCCACCAACACACAAAACATGTGTTAAACATTTAATCCAACAAAAATATTCTTTCTCCTCATTTATTCATATATCCCACATTCATTGTAAAAATATCACCATTAATATATTATTAAAATAATATATTTAAACGAATTATTTTATCAGAAAAAATAAAATATTAATTTTCAACAATTATCACATTAAATTTTTTCTCCATCTATATCCACATAAAATTAATATTTTCCTCATCATATAAATCAATAATTAATTATTCACAAATAATATTACAGAATCACATTACTTACAACCAAGCAGTTCCCAGGAAAGAGGGGGCTTTCCAATAAGGGTTTCTCCTTACTGGCGCGCAATTATGTGACCAAACCTCTTCTTAGACAGAACTTTCTAAACATTGCCAATAATGTTATCTAATAATATTATTCAGATAATATGAATTATTGCTCCGATAATGGAAAATACTGTGTAGTGACAATTATTGAAACAACAGTAATATAAAATATCAACGCAGTAATTATTAAAACAAAATACTGAACAGTAATTACTGTAACCATTATTGAGTAGTGCCTTCTTACGTAAGAATCAATAATTGGTGCAATACAGTGTGTTACTGTGCAACAACGCGTATTACTGTGTTTTAACCACCGGGTATTCCAACAGTATTAACGGTAACAACTACGCCGTTATTTATAAACAACTCATTTTTGTCGTTTTCTTCATCCAATCGCTTTCCGTTATGGGGCCCACAAAAGATTGCACCGTCGTACGAATATTCTCCGACAGTACGAATATTCCACGACCAAGCGAATATTCCCCGACAACAATGAATATTTTATAACCACTTGCTTATTTAAAATATTTGCGCATTTTACCTATAACTAGCCACATTAATCAAATTAACCCTTACTATTTCAAAATAATAAATAAAGGAAATTCAATTTTATTTATAATAAGTTGGGGTCTTACAACCTCCCCTCCTTATGAAATTTCGTCCTCAAAATTGACATACGTACCTAGTATTTCAAAGAGTTGAGAATACCTTGCTTTCATTTCAGATTCCATCTTCCCTGTCATCAAGATTTCTCTATTGCTCATCTCCTGTATTTCAGATATCATTCTAGAATACAGCTTCAAAACAAGGGTTAATTTAACAAATTAACATACCACATAATATCCCGATATTATGACTGACCATCAAATAAGCTTAGGTAGGACACACTAGCGAAGGATTTACTCATCTCTCCCCTCCTAGTTATATTTTCCGATCTCCGCCAGAGATCATATCCCTAAGCTCTGATACCAACTGTGACAAATGTCCCATCAGTGGACAGCACCTCACAGTGGTACCTATCAGTTTGCCACCGCAGAACGGCGTCCCCTACGGAGAGTCTGGCTTCGGTGTATCCCCCATCAACAGGAAGTCACCAGCGAGAGGCTCGGGGCTCTTTACTTATAGCTCTGATACCAACTGTGACGCCCCCAAAACAGGTCCAATCCATCCAACCCATTCTGAGTCGCCAAATACATGGTACAGAAAATAACTACAACTTTATTACAAAAATTATCGTGCAAAATACAACACATATGTTGTGAGTTTTGATACTAAAATATACCAACTGTGACTTTGGACACCAACTTGGATAGCACGTCACCATAACACCTTACATAAAGGTACAGTCAAAAACTGTTTTAAAAATTAAAACTTTTGGGAAGTGCTCAAGGAAACCTTCATACATGGGAGACCATGCATCTAGGTTATGATAGATATCATATGCCCACAGAATTATCCTCGGTTGACCCAATAGACCCCAAAGAAAAATGAGAAGATTACTATCATATTCTTTCCAATGGTGAGTCTTCTCTTGACATATCATTATCTCCACCGTCTCTAATTGAGAATTATAGTTCAACCAAACTCCAAGATCATATAGGTAGTGCTTGTAGATATACTCAACAAGTGGATGTGCACAACCATGTCTTATGATGACATGAGGTTGTGTGTCGTTAGACATCTTCTATGATAGTGGTAAAACACCCTTCCAACGTTGGGTTCGCTTCACCCTAGATGATTCACCAAATATAACTACTAAATGATGACCACCGTTCTATTCCCCTGTTACCCCCGCTCGACCCAGCTACATTCTTATTACCTGAAAGGAATTGTGAAACAGAAGGGTGAGCACAACTAGCCAAGTTAAGAATATCATGACTAAAGATAAATAAGTTATCAATAGCCTTCAACAGAATTAAATCAGAGATTTAGAACATATGGTAGATGATAAAAATTTCAACCATAGTTGCAGCGGAACGAGTAATCCATTAGAAGAGTCAAATAGACTATAAAGTCTATTATATTCTCTATGTTAAAAGTCCACCAACAATGTTTTATCCCTGTAACATCAATCAATAATTCCTATCCACAATCACATGTATAACTCATAATCATAATTGTAGTTTTAAATTCTTCTTCTCATCCAGAACAAAGATAATTTTCATCACTTTGTCTTTGCCTGAAACATCAAAGATCATGGTTATACCAAATCACAGTTCTTGTTCACAATCATACTAATAATTTCATCTTTGCACTACGGGCCAAAGATATTCATCAATAATTTATCTTTGCACTACAGGCCAAAGATATTCCTCAACAGCTCATATTTGCACTACAAGCCAAATATATTATTATCTCAAAGAAATATATAATCATTTCAGAATTTATATAACCAATAATTATACCCACGTTGATCATTTCACCTTTGCGCTTAAGCTAAAGATATTCAATTATAAATTCAATGGTCATGATCATACTAGTCAACAATTCAACTTTGTACTACTGGCCAAAGAGAACCCATAGTAATGATCGTACCAAAAATCTACCCATCTTTACACTCAAGTCAAAGAGAAATATCATCATTAGGGTTATAAAAATGTTATATATAATAATAAAAAATAATATGATCAACATATAGTTTTAATCTCAAGAGTAATATTCATAAATCAACTATAATTTGGTTAAAAAAAGAAACCAATTTTGTCATGAATAGTAACTTGTGAATAGTAACCCATGAATAGTAACTCGTGAATAGTAACTCGTGAATAGTAACCCTGACATGAAAAGATAAGAATTTCACAAGAAAAATCTTACCAATATTCCGGTATAATGATATTGAAAGAAATAATATTATTTTTTTTTAAAAATAACATCCCTTATTATCCCTTACTATCCCTTACCTCAAAAGAGCAATATTTCTGACCGGAATGTAAAGTCGAAAGAACCTTGCACTTAATAGCAACTCTCAAAGTATCTAAAAACTCACAAAATATGCTTCATAATATAGAGAGAGAAAGAGAGAAAGCTTATGAATTCTGGTGTGATTTTCAATTCTAACCTAAGCACCCTATTTATAGGAAATTGCTTAGAACACCAAAGCAGAAAATTTAATAAAATAATAATATAATTATAAATTTTCCTTAGCCCACCTTTGAAAATCTGGATTCAGCCATCAACGTGTGCAAGTGGGGCCCACCAAAGTGTAAAAAACGTTTTTGTTAATAAAAATAAATAAAACTTCTAAAAATCAATTATTTCGGAACTTCGGAACTTCAATAATTCATAATAAATAGTCCTTTTATCAAAAAATTTGAATCTCGCAAATTTTAATAGGAAATTCAATTCTCTACAACTTTGCAGAAGAAAATTTTTCCAAATTCCAAACAGAAATTGACCGAAATCCACAAACGGACGATTTTACAGTCTATAATAAATTTTCGGTCAAGAATTGTGTCCACCAACACACAAAACATGTGTTAAACATTTAATCCAACAAAAATATTCTTTCTCCTCATTTATTCATATATCCCACATTCATTGTAAAAATATCACCATTAATATATTATTAAAATAATATATTTAAACGAATTATTTTATCAGAAAAAATAAAATATTAATTTTCAACAATTATCACATTAAATTTTTTCTCCATCTATATCCACATAAAATTAATATTTTCCTCATCATATAAATCAATAATTAATTATTCACAAATAATATTACAGAATCACATTACTTACAACCAAGCAGTTCCCAGGAAAGAGGGGGCTTTCCAATAAGGGTTTCTCCTTACTGGCGCGCAATTATGTGACCAAACCTCTTCTTAGACAGAACTTTCTAGACATTGCCAATAATGTTATCTAATAATATTATTCAGATAATATGAATTATTGCTCCGATAATGGAAAATACTGTGTAGTGACAATTATTGAAACAACAGTAATATAAAATATCAACGCAGTAATTATTAAAACAAAATACTGAACAGTAATTACTGTAACCATTATTGAGTAGTGACTTCTTACGTAAGAATCAATAATTGGTGCAATACAGTGTGTTACTGTGCAATAACGCGTATTACTGTGTTTTAACCACCGGGTATTCCAACAGTATTAACGGTAACAACTACGCCGTTATTTATAAACAACTCATTTTTGTCGTTTTCTTCATCTAATCGCTTTCCGTTATGGGGCCCACAAAAGACTGCACCGTCGTACGAATATTCTCCGACAGTACGAATATTCCACGACCAAGCGAATATTCCCCGACAACAATGAATATTTTATAACCACTTGCTTATTTAAAATATTTGCGCATTTTACCTATAACTAACCACATTAATCAAATTAACCCTTACTATTTCAAAATAATAAATAAAGGAAATTCAATTTTATTTATAATAAGTTGGGGTCTTACAACCTCCCCTCCTTATGAAATTTCGTCCTCAAAATTGACATACGTACCTAGTATTTCAAAGAGTTGAGAATACCTTGCTTTCATTTCAGATTCCATCTTCCCTGTCATCAAGATTTCTCCATTGCTCATCTCCTGTATTTCAGATATCATTCTAGAATACAGCTTCAAAACAAGGGTTAATTTAACAAATTAACATACCACATAATATCCCGATATTATGACTGACCATCAAATAAGCTTAGGTAGGACACACTAGCGAAGGATTTACTCATCTCTCCCCTCCTAGTTATATTTCCCGATCTCCGTCAGAGATCATATCCCTAAGCTCTGATACCAAATGTGACAAATGTCCCATCAGTGGACAGCACCTCACAGTGGTACCTATCAGTTTGCCACCGCAGAACGGCGTCCCCTACGGAGAGTCTGGCTTCGGTGTATCCCCCATCAGCAGGAAGTCACCAGCGAGAGGCTCTGGGCTCTTTGTAAGACCCCAACTTTTATAAATAAAGATGAATTTTCTATAAATATCATTTTTGAATATTATGTAGTTAATTTGATATAATGTTATAGTTGTGGGTAATATTTATAAATTTTGCAAAGTACGCAAGTTGTTATATAATATTCGATTGGTCGGGAAATATTCGTTTTAACAGGAAATATTCGTACAACGACACAATCATTGGTGGACCCCACAACGGAATTATTGTCGGATTGAGAAAACGACAAAAATATTTTATTAAAAATAACGGCGGAAGTTTTACCATTGTTACTGTTGAACTACTCGGTAGTAAAAGTACAGTAATACGTGTGGTTGCATAGTAGCACACGGTATTGATTATTAATACTTATGTGAGAAGTCACTCAGTTTGATTCCATTATTGTCAGTTAATAATATGAATTATTTAGCGATAATGACGTTTTGTTTTATTCGTATTATTAACGTAATAAAACAGAAACATCTTTTTATATAAAACAAAATACTTTATTAAAGTTATTCTATAAATAGAATATATTATATTTTATTTAAAAGATTTTTCTTTAAATATGGACCGTCAGATTAAAGTAATCAATCTGGACCGTTCATGGATTAGTTACTATGCATTCTATTTTTCTATAAATAGCAGCTCATTCCTTCATTATTTCTTACGAATTCACTGAACTCTAGAAAGAGAAACTATAGAGAGAGAGAAGAAGAGTATTCTGCTACTTAACTACTTCCTTACTTCAGCTCTTCTTTAAAACGGTAAGGGGTGTTATTCTTTCTTATTCATGAAGAGAACTGTTGTTATTCCATTTCTTATTATTCTGTTGGAATAACCTGTATACGCGGTCTACCCTATACTTGGTGACATTCTTCTATTATTCTGTTGGAACATCCTGTCTGTGTGTTTTACACCGGACCTGGTTCCGTTTTTATTATTATTCTGTTGGAACATCCTGTCTGTGTGTTTTACACCGGACCTGGTTCCGTCTTTATTATTATTCTGTCGGAATATCCTATCTGTGTGTTTTACACCGGACCTGGTTCCATTATTATTATTCTGTCGGAATATCCTGTCTGTGCGTTTACGCCGGACCTGGTTCCATTATTATTATTCTGTTAAGAATAACCTGTCTGTGCGGTCTATCGCATGCATGGTGATTTCTTTTGTTATTCCATTCTTTATTATACTCAGTTGGTTAAGTTTTGACTTCTATACTCCATAAAATTTATGGAATATCCTTGACATTTGCGCTTCATCTAGTATCTATTCATGAAAATATTCTCCTGATCATTCTTGAATTTTACTCCACAAAGTAGTATCATGTTGACAATTTGGACGTTGTTAATTCTTGGATAAATTAATTCTTGAACTTGTTTTATTGAATTCTTATATCATTGTCATCATCCTCATGTTTATATTCTGTTGAAAGTCATCTGTGGCCTGTAGTGCATAGATGGACTTGGTATGATTATGACCAGGGATTATTCGGTGTAATCATGACCGTAATGTTACAAATGATGTGGTAAACGTCCTCATTGGCCCGTAGTGCATTGATGGACAGTTGTTGGCATGATCATGACCATTAATGAATATACGAATATCCTTGGCCGTAGTGCAGGGGTGATTCGATGATGTGGATTATTTTATTAAGCTGAGTCTCAGCGATCACAGTGTTGGAAAATCTTTTAAATCACAAAAGATAGTAGAGTTTATTTTCTACTTGACTCTTTTAATGGATTGCTTGTTCCGCTGCAGTTAAACTTGATGTCTATTATATTTTATCAGTTTAACATTGTTGAAGGCTAATGATAATTTATTCTGCATTATCTTAGTCATAATATTTCTTACTGGGCTAGTTGAGCTCACCCTTTCTTTCACTGTTCTCTTCAGGAAATGAGAACGTAGCTGGGGCAAGTCGGGGAACGGAGTGATGGTCCGAATGATAGTATTAGTTAGTAGTCCTCACTATTCTATGTAATGGTGTGTTAATAAATGTAACGAGGACTCCTTTTGAGTATGAATACTCTCTAGAAGATAATATTTGTATTCAAACTCACAGTTTATGTTTTGTCGTATTGTACACGATAGTTGTATTAGTAAGTTGTATTTGTATTCTGTACTATGTATCTGACAACTCAAGATGGGTGATGTATACCTAATTTTGGGGGCGTCACAGTTGGTATCAGAGCTTAGGGATATGATCCCTGGCTGAGATGTGAGAATAGAACTAGGAGGGGAGAGACGGGGAATTCCTTCGCTAGTATGACCTACCTAAGTTTATTTGCATGGTATTTAATTGGTCGGTCATAATATAAAGATAAAATATGACATATCAATTAATTTTTATTTTGTGGCAGTATCTGGAAATGGCATCTGAGAATGTTGAGAATAGCAATGGAGCACATGCGACTGTTGATTCACCACATATCAATAATCAGGATAATGTGCATCAGGAAGGTGACAATCCTCATGCAAACAACAACACTGACCAAATGATGAATGATCAAATGTTCAGAGGCTTTATGCAATTCATGCAACAACAGGTGAAAGCGGCTCCTGTCCAAAACGTAGGTGGAAATACTGGAAACTCTCTGGCGGTCACCGCTAAACAGTTTAAGGAGCTGAGACCACCGGAGTTTAAGGGAGAACCCAAACCACTTGTAGCTGAAACATGGATAAAGCAGATCACCAAGATATTTGATGTCTTGGGTTGCTCCGAGGAGCAAAAGGTTCCCTTTGCCGCCTTTATGTTGCGAGGAGAGGCAGATTACTGGTGGGAATCGATAAAGCGTACTCAACCTGCCGCACTGAAGATGACCTGGGAGAAGTTCCAAGAGCTGTTTAACGACAAATACTTTCCCGAGAGTATTCGTCACATGAAGGAGGTGGAGTTCATCAAATTGGAGCAGAATAATATGACCGTGTCGCAGTACGAGACAAAATTTACGGAGTTATCCCGGTTTGCGTCCCACCTGGTGGATAATGAAGAAAGAATAACGCGGATGTTTTTAAGAGGTTTGAAGCCGGAGATACGTCAACATCTTGTTTCTCATAAACTGTGTTTGTATTCAGATGTTGTAAATAGGGCTCAGTTGGTGGAGCGCGATAACGAGACAACGCAGCCAAAAGAGAGCTGCAGGTAAAATGATAATACTAGTGAGAGCGGTCATCGAAGCGGTGACAACAAGCGTGGAGGGAATCAACATGCCAGAAATGGTAACCACTTCGGTGGTAATCAGGGCCAAAACAATAAAAATGGGCATTTCAAGAAGAGGAGATTCAACAATGATGGAAAGACGTCAGCACCAGCACCTGTCGTTAAGGAAGGAGAACGATCACCTATCATATATTTCAAATGCGGAGGGGAGGGGCACATCAGTCCAAACTGCGCGATGCCGTCCAAAGCATGTTATAATTGTGGAAGAAAAGGTCATTTAGCCCGATTTTGTCGTTTACCGAAGACAAATTCAGCTAGGATGGAGGCACCAAAGGCCGTCCCAGAAAAGTCAAAACCGGTTGTACAAGGGAGAGCGTTTGTTGTGAACTCCCAGAGAGCAAGGAACCCGAATGAGGTCATCACGGGTAAGCTTATCATAAACTCTAACGAAGTCTATACTTTATTTGATACCGGTTCTATCCATTCTTTTATTTCTCCTACTTGCGCTCATCGATTAAATTTGATTCCGGAGAAATTAGACTTTGACTTAGCAGTTGAAACTCCATTGGGAGAAACCTTCATTACATCCACGGTTTATAAGTCTTGTTTGGTTCAAGTTGGTACCCACACATTACCTGTCGATCTTATTTCATTAAAAATACTTGCATTTGACGTGATTCTAGGGATTGATTGGTTAACTACTCATCATGCAAAAATTGATTGTTTTCGTAAGGTTGTTAGCTTTCATATTCCTAATCGACCTATTATGCGAATTCAAGCAACCAAACCATTAAAATCAATCGTTGTTATCTCAAGCCATAAAGCTATTCGTTTATTGAAAAACGGATGTCAAGCTTTCTTAGCTCATGTCACAGATCTAAACAAAAATACGTCAGCTTTGAATGATATTTCTATTGTTAATAAATTTCCTGACGTATTTCCCGAAGAACTTCCTGGCCTACCCCCAGAGCGTGAAATTGAATTTTGTATCGACCTTGAACCCGATACAAAACCCATTTCCAAAGCCCCATATCGAATGGCTCCTATTGAACTTCAGGAGTTAAAGACTCAACTTCAGGAATTGTTAGACATTGGTTTTATTCGTCCTAGTACTTCTCCTTGGGGTGCTCCTGTTCTGTTCGTGAAGAAGAAAGATGGGAGTATGCGACTTTGTATTGATTATCGGGAGTTGAATCATGTCACCATCAAAAATAGGTATCCATTGCCACGTATTGATGACCTGTTTGACCAGTTGCAAGGAGCACAATTCTTTTCAAAGATCGATCTTCGTTCTGGATATCATCAGCTGAAGGTTAGAACTGAGGATATTCCAAAGACTGCCTTCAGAACTCGGTATGGGCATTATGAATTCTTAGTTATGTCTTTTGGATTGACTAATGCTCCTGCTGCCTTCATGGATATGATGAACAGGGTATTCAAGGAATATTTGGATCACTTTGTGGTCGTCTTTATCGATGACATCCTTGTTTATTCCAAAAGCCGTGAAGATCATGAGCAACACTTGAGGTTGGTACTCCAAAAGCTTCGTGAATACAAACTTTATGCCAAGTTGAAGAAATGCGAGTTCTGGCTGGAAGAGGTAGCATTCCTTGGGCACGTAGTATCAAGTCGTGGAATATCTGTTGACCCGGCAAAGATTGAAGCAATTCAAAGCTGGGAGCAACCTAAATCAGTAACCGAAGTACGTAGCTTTCTTGGTCTAGCTGGTTAGTATCGGAGATTCGTGGAAGGATTTTCTCGAATCGCTACTCCATTAACTCAGCTGACTCGGAAAGATACAAAGTTCGGTTAGAGCGAAGAGTGTGAGCAGAGTTTTCAAGAACTCAAGAGGAGACTCATTTCAGCACCTGTTCTAACAATACCATCTGGCTCGGAGGGATTTGTCATCTACAATGATGCTTCGAGCAAAGGGTTGGGATGCGTTCTCATGCAACATGGAAAAATCATAGCCTATGCATCAAGACAACTCAAGGAATATGAGAGGAATTATCTTACTCATGATCTAGAGTTGGCAGCTGTTGTCTTTGCACTTAAAATTTGGAGGCATTACTTGTATGGGGAGAAGGTGGAGATCTTTACGGATCATAAAAGCCTCAAATATTTCTTCACTCAAAAGGAACTCAACATGCGACAACGACGTTGGCTTGAACTGTTGAAAGATTATGATCATACCATTCAATACCATCCTGGAAAAGCGAACGTGGTAGCTGACGCATTGAGTAGAAGATCATATGCGGGTACGAGTGTGATATTGTCAACACAAAGGACCATTTTATGTGATTTGCAAAGGATGGAGATAGAGTTAAAGACTCCAGGGACCCATGTGATGATGGCGAATATACGAGTAGAACCAACTTTAATCGATAAGGTTAAAGCTGCTCAAGCTACAGACCTGGAGCTGATGCGTATGAGGAAAAAAGTGCAAGAAGGTGCTATGCCGGAAGCAAGAATCGATGAAGAAGGAATACTTCGAGTCAACTCCAGACTTTGTGTTCCTAACAACCCTGATTTAAAGTATGAAATCATGATGGAGGCGCACAACACACCGTTTGCAATCCATCCTGGAAGTACCAAAATGTATCATGATCTTCGTCATACATTTTGGTGGAGCAATATGAAGAGAGAGATAGCGTTGTTTATCTCAAGGTGTCTAACTTGTTAACGAGTCAAAGCGGAGCATCAAGTACCAAAAGGTCCATTGCAACCACTTGAAATTCCAGAATGGAAGTGGGAGCACATTACCATGGATTTCGTTACCGGTCTTCCTAAGGTTTCTCAAGGTATAGATGCGATTTGGGTCATTATTGATAGATTGACCAAGTCTGCTCATTTCTTACCGATACGAGAAACTTATACACTTGAACGTCTTGCTCGTATGTACATAAACGAGATTGTAAGACTGCATGGTATGCCAGTATCCATAGTTTCTGATCGTGACCCAAGATTCACTTCACGATTTTGGGTTAATTTACAAAAAACTATGGGCACAGATTTACGATTTAGTTCGGCATATCATCCTCAGACGGACAGACAATCAGAGATGACTATTCAAACTCTAGAAGATTTATTAAGACTATGTGTCTTTGACTTCAAGGGAAGTTGGGACAAGTTCTTGCCATTGGTGGAGTTCTCCTACAACAACAGTTATCAATCAAGTATTGGCATCCATTCGAAGCATTGTATGGAAGAAAATGTCGTTCTCCAGTATGCTGGGATGAGGTGGGTGAAGCAACGTTGTTGGGACCGGAGTTGGTACGTATGACTACAGAAAAGATTCAAACGATCCGACAACGTATAAAAACCTCACAAGATCGACAAAAGAGTTATGCTGATCTTCATCGAAAGGACGTGGAATTTGATGTAGGAGATCATGTGTTCTTACGTGTTGCTCCATGGAAAGGAGTTACGAGATTTGGAAAGAGAGAAAAGCTCAATCCTCGATTCATCGGTCCATTTTTAATCCTCGATCGAGTAGGAACTGTGGCTTATAGACTCGCTTTACCGCTAAGTATGTCTCGTGTTCATAACGTTTTTCACATATCCATGTTACGCAAATATGTGGAAGACCCGAACCACATTATTGAGTTAGAACCGGACGAAATAGCGGAGGATTTGACGTATGAAGAAGTTCCTGTTCAAATCTTGGATAAGAAGGAACATATTCTACGCTCCAAGGTTATACCTCAAGTCAAAGTTTTGTGGAGAAACCACGATGTTGAGGAAATGACTTGGGAGTTAGAATCTGAAATGAAATCAAGGTATCCTTATCTCTTCGACATACCAGGTACGTACCCTAATTTCGAGGGCGAAATTTCATAAGAAGGGGAGGTTGTAAGACCCCAACTTTTATAAATAAAGATGAATTTTCTATAAATATCATTTTTGAATATTATGGAGTTAATTTGATATAATGTTATAGTTGTGGGTAATATTTATAAATTTTGCAAAGTACGCAAGTTGTTATATAATATTCGATTGGTCGGGGAATATTCGTTTTAACAGGAAATATTCGTACAACGACACAATCATTGGTGGACCCCACAACAGAATTATTGTCGGATTGAGAAAACGACAAAAATATTTTATTAAAAATAACGGCGGAAGTTTTACCATTGTTACTGTTGAACTACTCGGTAGTAAAAGTACAGTAATACGTGTGGTTGCATAGTAGCACACGGTATTGATTATTAATGCTTATGTGAGAAGTCACTCAGTTTGATTCCATTATTGTCAGTTAATAATATGAATTATTTAGCGATAATGACGTTTTGTTTTATTCGTATTATTAACGTAATAAAACATAAACATCTTTTTATATAAAACAAAATATTTTATTAAAGTTATTCTATAAATAGAATATATTATATTTTATTTAAAAGATTTTTCTTTAAATATGGACCGTCAGATTAAAGTAATCAATCTGAACCGTTCATGGATTAGTTACTATGCATTCTATTTTTCTATAAATAGCAGCTCATTCCTTCATTATTTCTTACGAATTCACTGAACTCTAGAAAGAGAAACTATAGAGAGAGAGAGAGAGAAGAAGAGTATTCTGCTACTTAACTACTTCCTTACTTCAGCTCTTCTTTAAAACGGTAAGGGGTGTTATTCTTTCTTATTCATGAAGGGAACTGTTGTTATTCCATTTCTTATTATTCTGTTGGAATAACCTGTATACGCGGTCTACCCTATACTTGGTGACATTCTTCTATTATTCTGTTGGAACATCCTGTCTATGTGTTTCACACCGGACCTGGTTCCGTTTTTATTATTATTTTGTTGGAACATCCTGTCTGTGTGTTTTACATCGGACCTGGTTCCGTCTTTATTATTATTCTGTCGGAATATCCTGTCTGTGTGTTTTACACCGGACCTGGTTCCATTATTATTATTCTGTCGGAATATCCTGTCTGTGCGTTTACGCCGGACCTGGTTCCATTATTATTATTCTGTTAAGAATAACCTGTCTGTGCGGTCTATCGCATGCATGGTGATTTCTTTTGTTATTCCATTCTTTATTATACTCAGTTGGTTAAGTTTTGACTTCTATACTCCATAAAATTTGTGGAATATCCTTGACATTTGCGCTTCATCTAGTATCTATTCATGAAAATATTCTCCTGATCATTCTTGAATTTTACTCCACAAAGTAGTATCATGTTGACAATTTGGACGTTGTTAATTCTTGGATAAATTAATTCTTGAACTTGTTTTATTGAATTCTTATATCATTGTCATCATCCTCATGTTTATATTCTGTTGAAAGTCATCTGTGGCCTGTAGTGCATAGATGGACTTGGTATGATTATGACCAGGGATTATTCGGTGTAATCATGACCGTAATGTTACAAATGATGTGGTAAAAGTCCTCATTGGCCCGTAGTGCATTGATGGACAGTTGTTGGCATGATCATGACCATTAATGAATATACGAATATCCTTGGCCGTAGTGCAGGGGTGATTCGATGATGTGGATTATTTTATTAAGCTGAGTCTCAGCGATCACAGTGTTGGAAAATCTTTTAAATCACAAAAGATAGTAGAGTTTATTTTCTACTTGACTCTTTTAATGGATTGCTTGTTCCGCTGCAGTTAAATTTGATGTCTATTATATTTTATCAGTTTAACATTGTTGAAGGCTAATGATAATTTATTCTGCATTATCTTAGTCATAATATTTCTTACTGGGCTAGTTGAGCTTACCCTTTCTTTCACTGTTCTCTTCAGGAAATGAGAACGTAGCTGGGGCAAGTCGGGGAACGGAGTGATGGTCCGAATGATAGTATTAGTTAGTAGTCCTCACTATTCTATGTAATGGTGTGTTAATAAATGTAACGAGGACTCCTTTTGAGTATGAATACTCTCTAGAAGATAATATTTGTATTCAAACTCACAGTTTATGTTTTGTCGTATTGTACACGACAGTTGTATTAGTAAGTTGTATTTGTATTCTGTACTATGTATCTGACAACCCAAGATGGGTGATGTATACCTAATTTTGGGGGCGTCACACTCTTTACTTATAGCTCTGATACCAACTGTGACGCCCCCAAAACAGGTCCAATCCATCCAACCCATTCTGAGTCGCCAAATACATGGTACAGAAAACAACTACAACTTTATTATAAAAATTATCGTGCAAAATACAACACATATGTTGTGAGTTTTGATACTAAAATATACCAACTGTAACTTTGGACACCAACTTGGATAGCACGTCACCATGACACCTTACATAAAGGTACAGTCAAAAACTGTTTTAGAAATTAAAACTTTTGGAAAGTGCTCAAGGAAACCTTTATACATGGGAGACCATGCATCTAGGTTATGATAGATATCATATGCCCACATAATTATCCTCGGTTGACCCAATAGACCCCAAAAAAAATGAGAAGATTACTATCATATTCTTTCCAATGGTGAGTCTTCTCTTGACATATCATTATCTCCACCGTCTCTAATTGAAAATTATACTTCAACCAAACTTCAAGATCATATAGGTAGTGCTTGTAGATATACTCAACAAGTGGATGTGCACAACCATGTCTTATGATGACACGAGGTTGTGTGTCGTTAGACATCTTCTATGATAGTGGTAAAACACCCTTCCAACGTTTGGTTCGCTTCACCCTAGATGATTCACCAAATATAACTACTAAATGATGACCACCGTTCTATTCCCCTGTTACCCCCGCTCGACCCAGCTACATTCTTATTACCTGAAAGGAATTGTGAAACAGAATGGTGAGCACAACTAGCCAAGTAAAGAATATCATGACTAAAGATAAATAAGTTATCAATAGCCTTCAACAGAATTAAATCAGAGATTTAGAACATATGGTAGATGATAAAAATTTCAACCATAGTTGCAGCGGAACGAGTAATCCATTAGAAGAGTCAAATAGACTATAAAGTCTATTATATTCTCTATGTTAAAAGTCCACCAACAATGTTTTATCCCTGTAACATCAATCAATAATTCCTATCCACAATCACATGTATAACTCATAATCATAATTGTAGTTTTAAATTCTTCTTCTCATCCAGAACAAAGATAATTTTCATCACTTTGTCTTTACCTGAAACATCAAAGATCATGGTTATACCAAATCACAGTTCTTGTTCATAATCATACTAATAATTTCATCTTTGCACTACGGGCCAAAGATATTCATCAACAATTCATCTTTGCACTACAGGCCAAAGATATTCCTCAACAGCTCATATTTGCACTACAAGCCAAATATATTATTATCTCAAAGAAATATATAATCATTTCAGAATTTATATAACCAATAATTATAACCACGTTGATCATTTCACATTTGCACTTAAGCTAAAGATATTCAATTATAAATTCAATGGTCATGATCATACTAGTCAACAATTCAACTTTACACTACTGGCCAAAGAGAACCCATAGTCATGATCGTACCAAAAATCTACCCATCTTTACACTCAAGTCAAAGAGAAATATCATCATTAGGGTTATAAAAATGTTATATATAATAATAAAAAATAATATGATCAACATATAGTTTTAATCTCAAGAGTAATATTCATAAATTAACTATAATTTGGTTAAAAAAAGAAATCAATTTTGTCATGAATAGTAACTCGTGAATAGTAACCCATGAATAGTAACTCGTGAATAGTAACCCTGACATGAAAAGATAAGAATTTCACAAGAAAAATCTTACCAATATTTCGGTATAATAATATTGAAAGAAATAATATCATTTTTTAAAAAAATAACATCCCTTATTATCCCTTACTATCCCTTACCTCAAAAGAGTAATATTTCTGACCGGAATGTAAAGCCGAAAGAACCTTGCACTTAATAGCAACTCTCAAAGTATCTAAAAACTCACAAAATATGCTTCATAATATAGAGAGAGAAAGAGAGAAAGCTTATGAATTCTGGTGTGATTTTCAATTCTAACCTAAGCACCCTATTTATAGGAAATTGCTTAGAACACCAAAGCAGAAATTTTAATAAAATAATAATATAATTATAAATTTTCCTTAGCCCACCTTTGAAAATCTGGATTCAGCCATCAACATGAGCAAGTGGGGCCCACCAAAGTGTAAAAAATGTTTTTGTTAATAAAAATAAATATAACTTCCAAAAATCAATTATTTCAGAACTTCGGAACTTCAATAATTCATAATAAATAGCCCTTTTTATCAGAAAATTTGAATCTCGCAACTCTTATAGAAAATTCAATTCTCTACAACTTTGCAGAAGAAAGTTTTTTCAAATTCCAAACAGAAATTGATCGAAATCCACAAACGGGCGATTTTACAGTCTATAATAAATTTTCGGTCAAGAATTGTGTCCACCAACACACAAAATATGTGTTAAACATTTAATCCAACAAAAATATTCTTCCTCCTCATTTATTCATATATCCCACATTCATTGTAAAAATATCACCATTAATATATTATTAAAATAATATATTTAAACGAATTATTTTATCAGAAAAAATAAAATATTAATTTTCAACAATTATCACATTAAATTTTTTTCTCCATCTATATCCACATAAAATTAATATTTTCCTCATCATATAAATTAATAATTAATTATTCAGAAATGATATTACAGAATTACATTACTTACAACCAGGCAGTTCCCAGGAAAGAGGGGGCTTTTCAATAAGGGTTTCTCCTTACTGGCGTAATTAGTTGACCAAACCTCTCCTTAGATAGAATTTTCTAGACATTGCCAATAATGTTATCTAATAATATTATTTAGATAATATGAATTATTGCTCCGATAATGGAAAATACTGTGTAGTGACAATTATTGAAACAACAGTAATATAAAATATCAACGCAGCAATTATTAAAAAAAAATACTGAACAGTAATTACTGTAACCATTATTGAGTAGTGTCTTCTTACGTAAAAATCAATAATTGGTGCAATACAGTGTGTTACTGTGCAACAACGCGTATTACTGTGTTTTAACCACTGGGTATTTCAACAGTATTAACCGTAACAACTATGCCGTTATTTATAAACAACTCTTTTTTGTCGTTTTCTTCATCCAATCGCTTTCCGTTATGGGGCCCACAAAAGACTGCACCGTCGTACGAATATTCTCCGACAGTACGAATATTCCACGACCAAGCGAATATTCTCCGACAACAATGAATATTTTATAACCACTTGCTTATTTAAAATATTTGCGCATTTTACCCATAACTAACCACATTAATCAAATTAACCCTTACTATTTCAAAATAATAAATAAAGGAAATTCAATTTTATTTATAATAAGTTGGGGTCTTACAGTAACACTCAAAGTATCAAAATACTCACAAGAATACGCTCAATAATATAGAGAGAGAAAGAGAGAGAAAACTTCAGTTTCTGGTGTGATTTTCAATTCTAACCTAAGCACTCTATTTATAGAAAAATGCTTAGAACACCAAAGCAGAAAATTTAACAAAATAATAATATAATTAAAAATTTCAAGCCCACCTTAGACCAACTGAATTCAGCCCATTAATATCACATGTTGAGCCCACTAAATTGCAAAAAAAAAAAACGTTTTTCTTTTAAAAAATTATTTAAAACTTCAAAAATCAATTATTTCGGAACTTTGGAACTTCAATAATTCATAATAAATAGCCCTTTTGTCAGAAAAATTCGAATCTTATATTTTTTTCATAGGAAATTTCATTCTCTATAACTTTGCAGAAGAAAGTTTTTCCAAATTCCAAACAGAAATTGACCGAAATCCATAAACGGACGATTTTACAGGCTATAATCAAATTTCAGTCAAGAAATGGGGTCCACAAACATGAAAAACATGTGTTAATTATTTAATGCAACAAAAATACTCTTCCTCCTCATATACTCATATATCCCACATTCATTGTAAAAATATCACCATTATTATATTATTAAAATATAATAATATATTTAAATGAATTATTTTATCATAAAAAGATAAAATATTAATTTTCAACAATTGTCACATTAAAAATTTTCTCCATCTATATCCACATAAAATTAATATTTTCCTCATCATATAAATCAATAATTCATTATTCACAAATAATATTACAAAATCACAATACTGACAATCAGACAGTTCCTAGGAAAGAGGGGCTTTCCAATAAGGATCTCTCCTTACTGGCGCGTAATTAGGTGACCAAACATCTCCTTAGACAGAACTTTCTAGACAATGTCAATAATGTTATCTAATAATATTATTCAGATAATATAAATTATTGCTCCGATAATGGAAAATACTGTGTAATGACAATTATTGAAACAACAGTAATATAAAATATAAACGCAATAATTATTGAATCAATAAAATACAATACTGAGTAATAATTACTGTAACAATTATTGAGTAGTGTCTTCTTACGTAAGAATTAATAATTGGTGCAATACCGTGTGCTACTGTATTTTAACCACCGAGTATTTTAACAGTATTAACGGTAACAACTACGCCGTTATTTATAAACAACTTATACTTGTCATTTTTTTCATCCAATCGCTTTTCGTTATGGGGCCCACACAAGGCTGCGCCGTCGTATGAATATTCCTCGACAGCAAGAATATTTCACAACCAAACGAATATTCCCCGACAACAATGAATATTTTATAACCACTTGCTTACTTGAAATATTTGCGCATTTCACCCATAACTAACCACATTAATCAAATCAACCCTTACTATTTCAAAATAATAAATAGAGGAAATTCAATTTCATAAAAAATAAAAAATAAAAAATTTGGGGTCTTACACAATCAATATTTATTACTCAATCAACGTAGTCATAAATTGACTTTAACATTTCATACTTTCAACATCAATATAACACACCATGCTATTTGTAATAAAGATTTCAAACAGTTCATCATCAAATTCACATAGCAAATAGGAACTAAAAGACTTTCCTTGATCGTTGTTTACCAATAAAAGTTTAACAGCTTACAATTATCTGCACTTCAAGTGTCCTACACAATTATATAATCATACACATCAACTATTAGTCTCATATCAATGCATAGTAGTTGTAATGTAAACTTTACTCTATATCTCATAAGTCCGATGACATCCAACTTTGGATATGCTATTAACATCATATTAACCTATATTTAAAAGTTTTTGGACACCCATTTCGGATAAGATAGACAGTCCAAAACAGTGTTCAAAAAGGGGCGTTCAAAACTGTTTTTCATTCTTTCCTAGCTTTACCCTCTCTCGCTAAAATAGTCATAACTTTTCTGTTTCAAAACATTTTTGAGCTATTCCTGAGCCCACACGAAGCTAACTTCCAGGACTACAACTTTTATTCTTTGACCTTTTCCAAATTCTAAACATAGAATTCCTGAAAATTAGTTCAAGGTGACTGCCCCGAGTTGGTTATACAGTTTTGACGCGACTACTTTAAATTATCATAAATCTTTGCTCCGAAGTCAGAATTAGTCCGTTCCAGAGTCTATAGAAAACTTATTCAATGTAATATAACATACCAAAAGCCCAAAATTTTCTAAACAATCTAGCTAACCCCGAATTTTCATTTTTGGATCAGCAGTCCACTAATTTTTCGGACTTCTCGTTTTGACATCCAAAACTCGCCTCGACTCGTTCCAATCCAACTTTCTTTACAAATAAGTTTTATTTAACATAATCAGACTCGTCTAAGGTCTCGGCTCGATATCTCTAATTACAATCATTAGAACTCATTTACATAATCAATTCCTAGCCAAAATAAACATAGTAAACTAATTAGTTTACTAACAAAACTAACTAAACTTCCAAAATTTAAACTTTAACTAACAAACTAAATACAATATTTAAAATAATAACATTATCAAAAATTAAATAAGAAACATATCCCAAAATACGAGTTCCACAAACTAAATACGTACTCGACCAAGATTTAACTAAAGAGATCTTTATAAAAAAATCCCCTCACAACAAAGCCTTTCTCAAAATTGGAGGCCTTATTGTTGATGAATGAAACAAAGGACCAAGCCCTTCTATTTATAGGTTTAGAAAAGGGATAAAGTTCTCAATTTAGTCGATGTGAGACTTGGTTTATACTAATTTTAATTGGTTTATACTAATTTTTCATATTTTTAACATGCTAAGTGTATTTTTTCATCACGAATTCGTTTCTTAACCAATTCGATTCGTTCAAGTTGCGTTGTTTTCGTTTTATAGAGGAGAACAACAATCATCCATCATTTTAAAGTTTCAATCACGAATTCATCATTATTTTTAGTCTCAAAGTACACCAAAATACATATTACCATCAAAACCCAAATTCCTCTTCTTTAGCATAAATACTTGAATTGAATTTCTGAAAAATCATTTTTTAGATGACCATTATGAAATTATAAAATCTAATAACATATATAACATTATAACCCACAAATTCATTAACCAAAACCCCAATTTTAAAAGAAATTCAAGAACACATAAATTAGACATATAAACTAGATTATGTACCTTTAATTCCTTAAGAAATAAAATTAATTTTATCAGTAAAATTACAATTTCTATTCAACCATTATAATCATAACATTATTTAACAAATTCTCACTCCTCTAATTTAATTATTTAATTAAATTAGAATATCACCATTATACTCGCTGAATAAAATACGTATAAATCTCATCTATTTTATCACATTTAAATAAACTATCACATAATAATTTTCATCAAATATTTATTTAATACCATAAATATTTATTTTATTGCATAAAGTTTTCAACTAAAATATTTAATGTACTTAATAAATATTTTATTCGCATTATACTAACATTTACATTTTCATGCAATATATTACCTTCTCACTTTATTAAATCAATTATACTTGTATTAATTCACTATTTTAATTAAGTGAATTATTCACACTATTTATTAAACTTAACTCATAATAATTTTTATTGCCCACAAGACATAACAATTAAAATTATATTATCTCATAATATAATTTCAACTTAATTAAATTAACTAATATTATTTAATTTCATTAATAGTTTAATTAACTATTAAATCTCACATTCTCCAACATATGAATATATAATTCTCTTCACACCAAATCACATAATTTAAAATATATACACCTCATAATAAGAATTTTAATTATTAAATTCTTATTTTAAGAACTTATAAAAATTCGGGTTATCACATCCTTCCCTCCTTTTAAGGATTCCGTCCTCGGAATCAAAGAAACCTCCCTTAGTCGGTTTTTACCAAATCTCTTTTCAAAATTTATCGTTAAATATCGTAAACACATTACCATAATATAGGTTTTATATTTTCTACAACATTCATTTCTTCAACAAATTCTAGGTTTTATTTCATAACTTTCACTTGAACTCAATTATATTTTGAGTATTATATATTCTTAACCTAATAATTTCCTTTTCTAAGGATCATTATCATAAACACTCGGGATATTACACTTCTTCTGCGGTTGATGGAGAAGATGTTGTTGGACTTGACTTTCTATTACTTTTTTGTTTTTTCCACTATTATCTGTTCTCTATTTCGGTGCATCCTTTAATATTTTCCAACAATGCATAAATCCAAATGGTTGGTTTTGCATACTTTTGAATATCTCTAATGTTTGACATATCTATTGGAAAATTATTTACAAAGTATTAAATATAAAATATAAGAATAAAACTTAATGAAATTTTACATGAAAAAATTAAAATACCTTATCTTGTTCGCCTACACGGCTTTGTTGCATTCTTTCAATTGAAGCACAATATCCATAAAATTTGTTCACCGCGAGTTGAATTGTTGATCAACGTTTCGCCAAAGCAGTAGAATTGCGTTCAGACTCAAAATTTTTGTATTCATGAAAGTATTCGTGAACTCTTTCCCAATATCTTCCATGTTTCTGATCGCTTCCTTGAATTAGATCCATACTTATATTAAGCCATTCGAAAACAAGAAGGGCATCTTCTTCAACTGTGTAATTTTCCTTTCGCCCTGTTCTTTTATTGGACTCATTTTCGGGAGTTTGAATTGGTACATCAGTTTGAATTGAAAATTCATCCAACAAATTTGGATCATCAAGTGAGAAACCTTAAGATAATAATGAAGAATAATACATCAAAGGACGATAATTTTCCATCTAAAAAATAAATTAAAGAGATATTATCAATAAAAAACAAAAATCAAATATAATAAAAATACAAACTATTATTAACAAAATGCTTACAATTGCTAAATGTTGGAGTAGTTGATTGAAAGATGTAAAATGAATTGAATTTTTGTACATATTTATAGATTTTCAATTACTCTTTCACTTTCACTTTCACTTTCACTTCTCAGACCTTCATCTCCTTCTTCTTCAACAGAGAGCTTCTTCTTCTTCTTCAACAGAGAGCTTCTCCTTCTTTTTCTTCATCCTCTCTCCCATTGAATTATATTAAATATATAGTCCGCCTGATTTTCGTTCGCAGATTTAGTCTTTTTGAGCTACCAGAAAAGTAGGTCGACTAAATATAGTCCATCTGCTGAAGCAAAATTGGCTTCCTAGACTATATATAGTCTAAGATTTTGGCAACTCCGGCCGGCTGGAGTTGCTCTAAAGGTATTATCAAGGTGTGCTTCATAATTCTTACTTCTAAAGTTATCACTCAATAACATAACATGAGATAAGTAGAAATTATGAAACATCTCATTATAATTTATTTAAAGTAGAAATAAGAAACATTCATCGTAATTTTTTATTTTTTTACTTTTACATTGATAGCAATTTAATTTCGTCAAATATTTGTTGAATATTTATATCATTTTTGATAAGATAAAGAGGTAGGAAGTGGTGGTAAGAAAAAGAAAACTAAACATGGGCCGAAAGTCATGATGAAGGCCCTTTATTTGAGGGGCCTCCAAATATAAATAGGATAATGATTATATGTTTACTTAACTTTTCGGGTTCAATGTATTTTGTTCAAGCCTTCAACTATATATATATATATATATATATATATATATATATATATATATATATATATATATATAGGGATTCCATCAACAACCCCTTTTCGGACCGTTGATCAATTGATTTGAAGGCTGAGATTGGAATATAAATTGACAAAGCCGACACATGTTGTTGTGCCTAAATATCAAGCTGTACCGGCTTCTATTTTAATAAGAGGGCCCCACATATTCAACATATTGTCAGTATAATTAAACAAAACTAATTTTTAATATTAAAAAATCCAGCCGGCATAGCTTGTACCGGGCGGGTATTTTTTTTTTTTTTTACGTATTTGTCCATTAAATGTCATGACTCAGCACATCAAAATCAATTAAAAAATTCAAATATAGGCCGGCCGGTACAAGCTGTACCGGCTGAGAATAAAAAAATATATAAAATGGCCAGCCGGTTCAAGCTGTCACGGCTTGGAATAAAATATTGAAAATAATTCCTTGGCCTTTAAAAGAATTGTTTCCAACTATTCGCTGCTAAACAGATTCGAACTCATAACCTCCAGCTTCAAACCCTCGTCATATGACCACCCGAGCACCACGGGCCTAGTTGTTCATTTCTCTCAAGGATTTGTCTTTATATTAAAACTTTACATTCCCCCAAAATCTCATTTTCGCTTGCATTACGATCTATTTTTATATTAATCTATATTATTAATTGGGTTTGTTAAAATAGAAAAAAGTTAATTTTTATATTTATTATTATCTCTTTTAATATTTGTTCTTATTTTTGTAATAATATTAATAATACTATTATTAATATAAAAATAAATATTATTATTAATATAAAAATAAATATTAGCCTTTAATAAATTATATTATTATCATTATATTCCATCTTTCATTATTATTATTATTAATTTTATTATTAAGAAATTATTATTATTATTATTATTTTATAAATTATTAATATTGTTGTTGTTTCGATGATAGGAAATGAATGCCATATTTATTTATGAAAGTTGTAGTAAATTGGTAGAGTGAAATTTAAATGATGGAAGATTATAATAATTTATTTTATTAATCTTAATATTTAATTTTATATAAATATTAATAATTAAGCCATATTCTTTTATGAAGCCATGTTCCTTTATGAACTCTGTCCATTGAATATTATGAAATCAATTTTCTCCTAAGTTATAACTTTGAAAATGTATCAAGTTCAATTAGTTTAATAAGTAATGATGATAATTTTTCAGAATATTTTAGGAAATTATTTTACTTATTTCAATTTATAAAAGTAGTTAAGTATTATAATAATAATAATAATTATTATTATTATTATTATTAATAAATATTATTATTATTATTATTATTACTATTAATGTTATTATTATTATATAAATTATTATTATTATTTGAGTATGAGAGTATGATATTCATGTATTAATTTTACAAAATATAATATTAATATTAATATTATTAATAATAATGTGATTATCAATATTAGAAGTACAGATTATACCAATACTACTACTGCATAACATTAACATGAATAATACAGATTACATGTTCATTTTCATAAAATAAAATAAAAAAAACATAGCATAAATAATACAACCGACGCCTATTTTTTTAGCTCAGGAATCCCTAGCACTCGATAGTGATTTCACTTATCGTGGTCGGTTTCAAAGCCACAAATTACACATTTTCGATGAGGCTTAGAATGAATGATTTTCTCGAGTGCACTCTTGAATCTAGATTATTTTTTGCGGCCCTTTGTCTGAGAAATAATAAGTGGCAAAAACTCTTCTTCTGCTTCCAGCTCTGCATCTTCATCGTCATTATTGTATCCCATATCATGATTTGGATCTCTACCCGTGCAATCAATGTCGTCATCTGCCAATTTAGTAATATTCTCATCCGGATCATATTGGCCAACCAATGCTTTTCCTCGTGCATTCAGTTTAAGAACAGTTTTGTAACCTCGAACCGAGCAAGCTGCTTTGCTTGCTAACTCCTGGTAATCACTCATCAAATGATTATAGCGCATTGCTTGATCTTGTTCGAAGTCAGCAGATGTGGAGTTAAAGTGTGACTGTAAGACCCCAACTTATTAATAAATGAAATTAAATTTCTTCTATTTATTATTTTGAAATAGAAAGGGTTGATTTGATTAATGTGGTTAGTTATGGGTAAAATGCGCAAATATTTTAAATAAGCAAGTGGTTATAAAATATTCATTTTTGGTCGGTGAATATTCGTTTGGTCGTGGAATATTCTTGCTGTCGGGGAATATTCGTACGACGGCGCAGCCTTGTGTGGGCCCCATAACGGAAAGCGATTGGATGAATAAAATGACAAGTATAAGTTATTTATAAATAACGGCGTAGTTATTACCGTTAATACTGTTGGAATACCTGGTGGTTAAAATAAAGTAGCACACGGTATTGCACCAATTATTGATTCTTACGTAAGAAGGCACTACTCAATAATTGTTACAGTAGTTACTGTTCAATATTTTATTTTATTGATTCAATAATTGCTGCATGATATTTTATATTATTGTTGTTTCAATAATTGTCACTGCACAGTATTTCCCATTATCAGATCAATAATTCATATTATTTGAATAATATTATTAGATAACATTATTGGTAATGTCTAGAAAGTTCTATCTAAGAAGAGGTTTGGTCATCTAATTGCGCGCCAGTTGTGACGCCCCCAAAATTAGGTATACATCACCCATCTTGGGTCGTCAGATACATAGTACAGAATACAAATACAACTTACTAATACAACTGTCGTGTACAATACGACAAAACATAAACTGTGAGTTTGAATACAAATATTATCTTCTAGAGAGTATTCATACTCAAAAGGAGTCCTCATTACATTTATTAACACACCATTACATAGAATAGTGAGGACTACTAACTAATACTATCATTCGGACCATCACTCCGTTCCCCGACTTGCCCCAGCTACGTTCTCATTTCCTGAAGAGAACAGTGAAAGAAAGGGTGAGCTCAACTAGCCCAGTAAGAAATATTATGACTAAGATAATGCAGAATAAATTATCATTAGCCTTCAACAATGTTAAACTGATAAAATATAATAGACATCAAGTTTAACTGTAGCAGAACAAGCAATCCATTAAAAGACTCAAGTAGAAAATAAACTCTACTATCTTTTGTGATTTAAAAGATTTTCCAACACTGTGATCGCTGAGACTCAGCTTAATAAAATAATCCACATCATCGAATCACCCCTGCACTACGGCCAAGGATATTCATATATTCATTAATGGTCATGATCATGCCAACAACTGTCCATCAATGCACTACGGGCCAATGAGGACTTTTACCACATCATTTGTAACATTACGGTCATGATTATACCGAATAATCCCTGGTCATAATCATACCAAGTCTATCTATGCACTACTGGCCACAGATGACTTTTAATATTTTATAAACATGAGGATGATGACAATGATATAAGAATTCAATAAAACAAGTTCAAGAATTAATTTATCCAAGAATTAACAACGTCCAAATTGTCAACATGATACTGCTTTGTGGAGTAAAATTCAAGAATACTTAGAAGAATATTTTCATGAAAAGATACTGGATGAACCGCAATTATCAAGGATATTTCACTAATTTCATGGAGTATAGAAGTCAAAACTTAACCAATTGAGTATAATAAAGAATGGAATAACAAAAGAAATCACCATGCATACGATAGACCACACAGACATGTTATTCCAACAGAATAATAAATAATGGAACCAGGCCCGGCGTAAACGCACAGACAGGATATTCCGACAGGATAATAAATAATGGAACCAGGTCCGGTGTAAAACACACAGACAGGATATTCCGACAGAATAATAACAAGACGGAACCAGGTCCGGTGTAAAACACACACACAGGATGTTCCAACAGAATAATAATAAAAACGGAACCAGGTCCGGTGTAAAACACACAGACAGGATGTTCCAACAGAATAATAGAAGAATGTCACCAAGTATAGGGTAGACCGCGTATACAGGTTATTCCAACAGAATAATAAGAAATGGAATAACAACAGTTCCCTTCATGAATAAGAAAGAATAACACCCCTTACCGTTTTAAAGACGAGCTGAAATAAGGAAGTAGTTAAGTAGCAGAATACTCTTCTTCTCTCTCTCTATAGTTTCTCTCTATAGTTTCTCTCTCTAGAGTTCAGTGAATTCGTAAGAAATAATGAAGGAATGAGCTGTTATTTATAGAAAAATAGAATGCATAGTAACTAATCCATGAACGGTCCAGATTGATTACTTTAATCTGACGGTCCATATTTAAAGAAAAATCTTTTAAATAAAATATAATATATTCTATTTATAGAATAACTTTAATAAAGTATTCTGTTTTATATAAAAAGATGTTTCTATTTTATTACGTTAATAATAAGAATAAAACAAAACGTCATTATCGCTAAATAATTCATATTATTAACTGATAATAATTGAATCAAACTGAGTGACTTCTCACATAAGCATTAATAATCAATACCGTGTGCTACTATGCAACCACACGTATTACTGTACTTTTACTACCGAGTAGTTCAACAGTAACAATGGTAAAATTTTCGCCGTTATTTTTAATAAAATATTTTTGTCGTTTTCTCAATCCGACAATAATTCCGTTGTGGGGTCCACCAATGATTGTGTCGTTGTACGAATATTCCCTGTTAAAACGAATATTCCCCGACCAATCGAATATTATATAACAACTTGCGTACTTTGCAAAATTTATAAATATTACCCACAACTATAACATTATATCAAATTAACTCCATAATATTCAAAAATGATATTTATAGAAAATTCATCTTTATTTATAAAAGTTGGGGTCTTACACCAGTAAGGAGAAATCCTTATTGGAAAGCCCCCTCTTTCCTGGGAATGGCCTGGTTGTCATAAATGTGATTCTGTAATATTATTTGTGAATAATTAATTATTAATTCATATGATAAGGAAATATTTATTCTATGTTGATATAAATGTTGGATATATTTATTGTGGTTAAAAATGAAGGAGTTAATATTGAGGTGTTTTATCAGTATTTTTATCGGAATGGAGGTATTAAAAATCAAATCAGGGTTTTTGAGAAATATTGCGGGGGTTATGTAACGACCCCAAAATAGGTTCATTCCACCCAACCCATTCTGAGTCGTCAAATACATGGTACAGAAAACAACTACAACTTTATTACAACAATTGTCGTGCAAAATACAACAACACATATGCTGTGAGTTTGGATACAAATATATACCAAATGTGACTCATGTTCCAACCGTGGACATCACCTCACAATAACACCTCACATAAAGGTATAGTCAAAAACTGTTTTAGAAATTAGAATATTTGGGAAGTGCTCAAGGAAACCTTCGTACATGGGAGGCCATGCGTCTAGGTTATGATAGATATCATATAGCCACAGAATTATCTTTGGTTGACCCAATAGACCCCAAAGAAAAACGAGAAGATTACTATCATATTCTTCCCAATGGTGAGTCTTCTCTTGACTTATCATTATCTCCACTGTCTCTAATTGAGAATTATACTTCAAACAAACACCAAGATTATATAGGTAGTGCCCATAGATATACTCAACAAGTGAATGAGCACAACCCTGTCCTATGATGACACGAGATTGTATGTCATTAGACATCTTGTATGATAGTGACAAAACACCTTTCCAACGTTGGGTTCGCCTCACCCTATTTTCTTCACCAAATATAACTACTAAATGATGACCACCGTTCTATTCCCTTGTTACCCCCGCTCGACCCAGCTACACTCTTATTACCTGAAAGGAATTGTGAAGCAAAAGGGTGAGCACAACTAGCTCAGTAAAGAATATCATGACTAAAGATAATTCAATTATCAATAGCCTTCATCAACAATAAATCAGAGATTTAGAACATATGGTAAATGATAAAAATTTCAACCATAGTTGCAGCGGAACGAGCAATCTATTAGAAGAGTCAAATAGACCATAAAGTCCATTATCTCTTCCATGTTAAAAATCCACCAACAATGTTTTATCCATGTAACATCACTCAATAGTTCCTTTCCACAATCATATGAATAACTCATAATCATAATTGTGACTCTAAATTTTTCTTCGCACCCAGGACGAATAATATTTTCATCACATGTCTTTACCTGAAACATCAAAGATCATGGTTATACCAAATCACATTTCCTGTTCATAATCATACTAATAACTTCATCTTTGCACTACGGGCCAAAGATATTCATCAACAAGTCATCTTTGCACTACAGGCCAAAGATATTCATCCACAGTTCATCTTTGTATTACTGGCCAAAGATATTCATCTACAATTTATCTTTGCACTACAGGCCAAAGATATTCATCAATAAGTCATCTTTGCACTACAGGCCAAAGATATTCATCCACAGTTCATCTTTGCATTACTGGCCAAAGATATTCATCTACAATTCATCTTTGCACTACAGGCCAAAGATATTCCTCAACAATTCATATTTGCACTACAGGCCAAATATATTCATATCTCAAAGAAATATATAATCATTTCAGAATTTATATACACCATAATTTTAACCATGTTAATCAATTCATCTTTACACTTAAGTTAAAGATATTCAATTGTAAATTCAATGGTCATGATCATACCAGTCACAATTCAACTTTGCACTACAGGCCAAAGAGAACCCTAGTCATGATCATACCAATAATCTACCCATCTTTACACTCTAGTGAAAGAGAAATTCAACATCAGGGTTATAAAAATGTTATATATGATAATAAAATCAATATAATCAACATATAGATTTAATCTCAAGAGTAATATTCATAAATCAACTATAATTTGGTTAGTAAAAGAAACCAATTTTGTCGTGAATAGTAACTCGTGAATAGTAACTCATGAATAGTAACTCGTGAATAGTAACTCGTGAATAGTAACACCGACTCAAAAAGTTAGAAATTTTACAATAAAATTTATACCAATACTTCGGTATAATGATATTGAAAGAATAACATTTCTTAAGCTTATAAACAATTTATTTAAATTGTTTACACTTTACTAATTAATGCATTTAATCATCATAAAATGCCAACTCTTAAGATTTCATCATCAATAACCAAAACCCTCATCAAAAATCTGCATATACCTCATATATAGGATTCTCAAGTCATAAAATCCTATTTTCCAATTTTCTTACTTCACATAACATATTTAATTCATTTACTCATAACTAGTACATTTTCATGAAAAATATCAAATCAGTTCCAAAAATATTTCTTTTCTGGAATTTAACATAATATAGTCCCATAGTGAACATATATTTTTCTCAGAATTTTTAAAAGTCATTTACTATTTTTCATATGGCCAAAACCGCCGAATATTTAGACATTTATCATAAATTGTACTTTTATCCAAAAATTTCGAAATTCACAGAGTATACTGATATTATATAGATATACTTCCCATAAAATTTTTATCAAATTTGGAGTTAGCCACAACGAGTTATAAGCTGTTACTTTTAAAATAGTCTTTTCTCATAAAATTCATAACTCTTAATCTATACACCCAAAAATCACCATTTTTGGACACAATCAAGAAAACTCATCAAAATATCATTTCAAATTTTTCCAGAATTTTTGAAGGTCTGAAAAATTACGAAATTGAAAAACATAACAACCTTTAAAATCCCTTATTATCCCTTACTATCCCTTACCTCAAAAGTGCAGTATTTCTGACTGGAATGCAAAGCCGAAGGAAACTTGCACTGAATAGCAACTCTCAAAGTATCTAAATACTCACAAAATATGCTTTCATAATATAGAGAGAGAAAGAGAGAAAGCTTATGTTTTTGGTGTGATTTTCAATTCTAACTTAGCCCTCTATTTATAGGAAAATTTTGGTAGGTTTGACCTGCAACCTGATGGCTTTACCTGCTACTATTCCCACCCACCACATTTGAAATATAATTCAGCATATTTCTTCACCAACCACAAGTGGGACCCACCAATTCTAGAATTTTCCACCAAAAATAATTTATAACTTGATTTCTGAATCAGCCACCTCTTAAAATTCATAACAAATCATACGTTCATTTTTAACGGTTCAAAATTTGTGGGCATATACTCAACTTATATATGTATAACATATCCAAAAATTACCACGATCCAACGGTCGGATTAAAAATTATAACCCCCGCAAAATATCTCAAAAACTCTGATTTTTAATACCTCCATTCCGACAAAAATAGTGATAAAAACCTCAATATTAACTCCTTCATTTTTAACCACAAAAATATATCCCTCATTTATATCCACATAAAATAAATATTTCCTTATCATATGAATCAATAATTAATTATTCACAAATAATATTACAGAATCACATTTATGACAACCAGGCCGTTCCCAGGAAAGAGGGGGCTTTCCAATAAGGATTTCTCCTTACTAGCGCGCAATTAGATGACCAAACCTCTCCTTAGACAGAACTTTCTAGACATTGCCAATAATGTTATCTAATAATATTATTCAAATAATATGAATTATTGATCTGATAATAGAAAATACTGTGCAGCAACAATTATTGAAACAACAATAATATAAAATATCAACGCAGCAATTATTGAATCAATAAAATAAAATATTGAACAGTAATTACTGTAACAATTATTGAGTAGTGCCTTCTTACGTAAGAATCAATAATTTAAAAAATACTATGCAATACCGTGTGCTACTGTGCAATAACGCGTATTACTGTATTTTAACCACCGGGTATTCCAACAGTGTTAACAGTAACAACTACGTCGTTATTTGTAAAAACTCAAATTTGTCGTTTTCTTCACCCGACAGTTATTCGTTATGGGGCCCACAAATAGCTGCCCCGTCGTACGAATATTCTCCGACAGAAAGAATATTCCACGACCAAACGAATATTCCCCGACAACAATGATTATTTTATAACTACTTGTGTATTTTGAAAAAAAAATCATATATCACCCTTAACTTTAACATTTATCAATTTAACCATTTACTGAATAGTAATTATAAGAAAAATTGAATACTTTTATTTCATAAAATTCGGGATCTTACAGGTTATAATTGTTAATTCGACCGTTGGATCGTGGTAATTTTTAGATATGTTATTCATATATAAGTTGAGTATATGTCCACAAATTTTGAATCGTTAAAAATGAACGTATGATTTGTTATAAATTTTACGAGATGACTGGTTCAGAAATTGTAGAAGTTGCCGAATTTGTCATTTTGGTGGAAAATTCTAAAATTGGTGGGCCCCACTTTTGGTTGGTGAAAATATGCTGAGATTTTTATTCAAATGTGGTGGGTGAGAATAGTAGCAGGTAAAGTCATCAGGTTGCAGGTTAAATTTGCTTTGGCGTGCTAACATTTTCTTATAAATAGAGGGCTAAGTTAGAATTGAAAATCACACCAGAAACAAGTTTTCTCTCTTTCTCTCTCTAGATTATTGAGTGTATTTTGTGAGTATTTAGATACTTTGTGAGTTTCTATTTATCAGTGCAAGTTTTCTTCAGCCTTATACCGATATTCCGATCAGAAGTACTGATATTTTGAGATAAGGGATATTATTTTCTTCTTAAATGATATTATTTTCTTCAATATCATTATACCGAAATGTTGGTATGAACTTTTTATCAAATTTAGAACTTTTTGTGTCGGGATTACTATTCACGTATACGGCACTATTCACGTATACGACACTATTCACGAATACGACACTATTTACCGAAATATAAAATTTTCTTTTTTTTATCCAAGATGGCTATTATGGTTACTATCTTTGATTGTATCCATGTTTTGATCTTTATTTTTGAATTCTCCTTCACAATTGGTTATTATGGAGTATTATTGTACTTGAATAAACTATAATACGAATCCCTAATATTTGCCCTTCTGTCTCATTGGATTCGTTTTTTTAAAGATAATTTTTCATCATCCTCAGTCCTAAATGATGATATTACTGAATATTTTTGGCCTGTAGTGCAAAGATGAATGATTAACTGATGAATATCTTTGGCCCGTAGTGCAAAGATGAACAGGTGTTGAGATGAACATGACCGACTGGTGTTACAAATAAATATCTTTGGCCTGTAGTACAAAGATGAATATTTGATTCAAGATGTATATTGATTGATGTTACAGGGATAAAATATTGATGATGGATTTTTAAATCTTAGAAGATAGTAGAATTGTTTCTCTACTTGACTCTTCTAATGGTTTGCTGTTTCCGCTGCAGTTGTTGATCTAAAACTTGTTGTCTATTATATTTTATCAGATTTTTTCCTGTTGAAGACTAACGATAATTTGTTGTATATTATCTTAGTCATAATATTCTTTACTGGGCTAGTTGAGCTCACCCTTTTCTTTTTTGTTCCATTTTTCTTAGGAGGCGAGAATATAGCGGGAACTAGTCGGGGTGTGAAGTGATGTTTCCAGTCAGTTGTGTTAGCAGTCCTCACTATTTTGTAAAATAGTATTTCAATAATTGTAATGAGAACTTATTTGAGTGTGGATATTGTCTAGAAGACAATATTTGTATTTAAACTCACAGTATTTGTGTTGTCGTATTTTGCACGACAATTATTATAATGAAGTTGTATTTATTTCTGTACCATGTATTTGGCGACTCAGAATGGGTGATGTATACCTATTTTGGGGGCGTCACAGTTGGTATCAGAGCTTAGGATTATGATCCCTGGCTGAGATGTGAGACAAGAACTAGTAGGGGAGAGACAAGGAATTCCTTCGCTAGTATGACCTGACTAAGTTTATTTGGCGTTTATTTGGTCGGTCAGAGTATAGGGATAATATATGATATGACTATTAACCCTTGTTTTATGACAGTATTTAAGAATGACAGTAGAGAACGTTAATAATGGAGTAAATCAGACCGTGGAGACACCTTTCATCACCGCCCAGGGAAACGTGCAACAGGAAGGCAATATTCCTCCTGTAAACAACGTTACCGAGTAAACGATGAATGATTAAATGTTTAGGAGCTTTTTACAGTTCATACAAAATCAGACGAGGGAGACTCGTGTGCAGAATACGGGTGGAAATGATAACAACGCGCGGTTTGTCACAGCTAAGTAGTTCAAAGAATTGGGACCACCAGAATTTAAGGTAAAACCGGATCCGATCATGGCGAAAACGTGGGTCAAGCAAATTACCAAGATATTTGATGTCTTGGGATGCACGGAGGAACAGAAGGTTCCGTTCGCCACCTTTTTGTTCCGCGGTGAGGCAGACTACTGGTGGGAGTCTGTGAAGCGTACCCAGCCTGACGCACTCAACATGTCCTGTGAAACATTTCAGAAACTGTTCAATGACAAGTATTTTTCTGAAAGTATTCGTCATATAAAGGAGGTGGAGTTTATCAGACTGGAACAAAATAACATGACGATGTTCCAATACGAGGCGAAGTTTGCAGAGTTATCAAGGTTTGCACCTCATTTGGTCGAAAATGAGGAACGAATGACAAGGATGTTTCTAAGAGGTCTAAAACCCGAGATTCGGCAATATCTTATCTCTCATAAATTTTCTTTATATTCAGATGTTGTAAACAGAGCTCAATTATTAGAGCGAGATAATGAGTATGTGCAACCGAGGGACCACAACCAGGGTCATACCGGTGGCGGCAGTCATCGAAGCAATAAAAACCAGCAGGGAGGAAAATATTCGGACAAAAGCGGTAACCACTCTGGTGGTAATCGTGGTCGTGATAATCGAAGGAGCGAGTCGGGAGGAGATTTCAAGAAGAGAAGGTACAACAATGATAACGTGAGGACGTCAGGACAAACAGCAACTGCTTTTAGGGGAGGAGAACGAGCACCGGTCGTTTGTTACAAATTCGGGAAGGAGGGACACATCAGCCCAAACTGCCCACAACAGTTCAAGGTATGTTATAACTATGGAAAGGAAGGTCATATAGCTAAAGATTATCTTGTTGCGAAACCAAGTTCAACGGGGATAGTGACTCCGAAGGCTGTTCCGGACAAGTCAAAGTCGGTGGTTCCTGGAAGGGCGTTTGTCGTGACTGCCCAAAATGCGAGGAACCCAAACGAAGTGATCACGGGTAAGCTAATCATAAACTCTTGCGAAGTTTATACCTTATTAGATACCGGTTCTACCCATTCTTTTATCTCTCCTGCTTGTGCTCAACGTTTAAACTTGACTCCGGAGCAATTAGACTTTGACCTATCTGTGGAGACTCCGTTAGGAGAAACTTTCATTACATCTACAGTTTATAAATCTTGCTTAATCCAAGTTGGCACAATCACATTACCTGTTGACCTTATCTCTTTAAAGATACTTGCTTTTGATGTGATTTTAGGAATTGATTGGTTAACTACTCATCATTGCAAAATTGATTGTTTTCGTAAGGTTGTTAGTTTTCATATTCCTAACCAACATGTTATATGAATTCAAGCAACCAAACCACTAAAATTAATCGCTGTCATATCAAGCCATAAAGCCATTCGTTTATTAAAAAACGGATGTCAAGATTTCATAGCCCATGTTATGGACTTGAACAAAAACACGTCAGATTTGAATAATATTTCTGTTGTTAGTGAATTTCCTGACGTATTTCCTGAAGAACTTCTCGGTCTACCCCCAGAACGTGAAGTTGAATTCTTTATTGACCTTGAACCTGGTACAAAGCTCATTTCTAAAACCCCATATCGAATGGCTCCTATTGAACTTCAGGAGTTAAAGGTTCAACTACAGGAGTTGTTGGACATCGGTTTTATTCGTCCTAGTACATCTCCTTGGGGTGCTCCTGTGTTATTCGTAAAGAAGAAAGACGGGAGTATACGACTTTGTATCGACTATCGAGAATTGAATCATGTCACTATCAAGAATAGGTATCCGCTACCTCGCATTGATGACCTGTTTGACCAGTTGCAAGGAGCACAATTCTTTTCAAAGATCGATCTTCGTTCTGGATATCATCAGCTGAAGATTAAAACTGAGGATATTCCAAAGACTGCCTTCAGAACTCGGTACGGGCATTATGAATTCTTAGTCATGTCTTTTGGATTGACTAATGCTCCTGTTGCCTTCATGGATATGATGAACAGTGTATTCAAAGAATATTTAGATCAGTTCGTTGTTGTCTTTATTGATGACATCCTCATCTATTCCAAAAGTCGTGAAGATCATGAGCACCATTTGAAGCTGGTGCTACAAAAGCTTCGTGAAAATAAGCTATATGCCAAATTGAAGAAATGCGAGTTCTGGCTTGAGGAAGTAGCATTCCATGGGCACGTGGTGTCAAAACATGGAGTATCTGTCGACCTGGCGAAGATTGAAGCCATACAAGTTGGGAGCAACCGAAGTCGGTGACCGAAATACGTAGCTTTCTGGGTTTAGTTGGGTATTATCGGATATTCGTGGAAGGATTTTCTAGAATCGCTACTCCGTTAACTCAGCTGACTCGGAAGGATACAAAATTCGGTTGGAGCGAGGATTGTGAGAAGAGTTTTCAAGAACTTAAGAGGAGACTCATTTCGGCACCTGTTCAGACAATATCATCTGGTTCGGATGGATTTGTTATCTACAGCGATGCTTCAGGCAAAGGGTTAGGATGTGTTCTCATGCAACATGGAAAAGTCATAGCCTATGCCTCGCGACAACTCAAAGAATATGAGAGGAATTATCCTACTCATGATTTAGAGTTGGCAGCAGTCGTTTTCGCGTTGAATATTTGGAGACACTACCTGTATGGGGAGAAAGTGGAGATCTATACGGATCATAAAAGCCTCAAATATTTCTTCACCCAAAAGGAACTCAACATGCGGCAACGACGTTGGCTTGAGCTATTGAAAGATTACGATCATACCATCCAATATCATCCTGGAAAAGCAAACGTAGTAGCTGACGCATTGAGTAGAAGATCATATGCGGGTACAAGTGCAATGTTGTTAACACAAAGGTCCATTTTGTATGATTTAAAGAGGATGGAGATAGAGATGAAGGCTCCAAGTACCCACACGATGATATCAAATATATGAGTAGAACCGACTTTAATCGATAAAGTTAAAGCTGCTCAGGCTATGGACATGGAGCTGATACGTATGAAGAAGAAAGTGCAAGAAGGTGCTATTTCAGAAGCAAGAATCGATGAAGAAGGAATACTTTGAGTCAACTCCAGACTTTGTGTTCCTAATGATTTTGACTTGAAGCATAGAATCATGATGGAGGCACATAACACACCGTTTATAATCCATCTTGGGAGTACCAAAATGTATCATGATCTTCGACATACATTTTGATGGAGCAATATGAAAAGAGAGATCGCGGTGTTTATCTCGAGGTGTTTAACTTGTCAACGTGCAAAGACAGAGCATCAAGTGCCAAAGGGCCCATTGCAACCACTTGAGATCCCGAAATGGAAGTGAGAACACATTACCATGAATTTCGTTACAGGTATTCCCAAGGTTTCTCAAGGCATAGATGCGATTTGGGTTATTGTTGATAGATTAACCAAGTCTGCTCATTTCTTGCCTATACGTGAAACTTATTCCCTTGAACGTCTTGCTCGTATGTACGTGAATGAGATTGTGAGATTGCATGGTATGCCAGTATCCATAGTTTCGGATCGTGACCCAAGATTCACTTCACGATTTTGGGTTAGCTTGCAGAAAGCTATGGGCACAGATTTATGATTTAGTTCAGCATACCATCCTCAAATGGACGGGCAATCAGAGAGAACTATTCAAACCCTTGAAGATCTATTAAGACTCTGTGTTCTAGATTTCAAAGGAAGTTGGGATAAGTACTTGCCACTGGTGGAATTCTCCTACAACGACAGTTATCAGGCAAGTATAGGTATGGCTCTGTAAGACCCCAAATTATTAATAAATAAAGTTTAATTTCTTCTATTTATTATTCTGAAATAGTAAGGGTTGATTAATGTGGTTAGTTATGGGTAAAATGCGCAAATATTTTAAATAAGCAAGTGGTTATAAAATATTCATTGTTGTCGGGGAATATTCGCTTGGTCGTGGAATATTCTTACTGTTGGAGAATATTCGTACGACGGCGCAGTCTTTTGTGGGCCCCATAACGAAAAGCGATTGGATGAAGAAAACGACAAAAATAAGTTGTTTATAAATAACGGCGTAGTTGTTACGGTTAATACTGTTGGAATACCCGGTGGTTAAAACACGGTAATACGCGTTGTTGCACAGTAGCACACGGTATTGCACCAATTATTGATTCTTACGTAAGAAGACACTACTCAATAATGGTTACAGTAATTACTGTTCAATATTTTATTGATTAAATAATTGCTACGTTGATATTTTACTACGCAGTATTTTTCATTATCGGAGCAATAATTCATATTATCTGAATAATATTATTAGATAACATTATTGGCAATGTCTAGAAAGTTCTGTCTGAGGAGAGGTTTGGTCATCTAATTGCGCGCCAGTAAGGAGAAATCCTTATTGGAAAGCCCCCTCTTTCCTGGGAACGGCCTGGTTGCTAGTACTGTGATTCTATAATATTATCTGTGTATAATTAATTATTGATTTATATGATGTGAAAAATATTAATTTTATGTGGATATAGATGGAGAAAATTTTTAATGTGACAATTGTTGAAAATTAATATTTTATCTTTTTCTGATAAAATAATTCATTTAAATATATTATTTTAATAATATATTGATGGTGATATTTTTACAATGAATGTGGGATATATGAGTATATGAGGAGGAAGAGTATTTTTGTGGCATTAAATGATTAACACATGTTTTGTGTGTTGGTGGACATAATTCTTAACCAAAAATTTATTATTGACGGTAAAATCGTCCGTTTGTGAATTTCGGTCAATTTCTGTTTGGAATTTGAAAAAACTTTCTTCTGCAAAGTTGTAGAGAATTGAATTTCCTATAAAAACTAGCGAGATTCGAATTTTCTGACAAAAGGGCTATTTATTATGAATTATTGAAGTTTCGAAGTTCCGAAATAATTGATTTTTGGGAGTTTTAGTTAATTATTTTGAGAAAAACATTTTTTGTATTTTTTTGGACATCATAAACATGTGCAAGGTGGCTGATTTCAGATTTTCTAAGGTGGGCTTGAAAATTTATATATATATTATTATTATATTAAATTTTTTGCTTTGGTGTTCTAAGCATTTTCCTATAAATAGGGTGCTTAGGTTAGAATTAAAAATCATACCAGAAACACAAGTTTCTCTCTATTTCTCTCTCTATATCGAGCGTATTCTTGTGAGTATTTGATACTTTGAGTGTTGCTATACGGTGCAAGTTTCCTTCAGCACTATATCTAGTATTCCAGTCAGAAGTACCGTCTTTCCGAGGTAAGGGATGTTATTTCTTCTTAAATGATATTATTTTCTTCAATATCATTATGTCGAAGTATTGATCTGAACTTTTTATCAAATTTGAAACTTTTCATGTCGGGGTTACTATTCACGAGTTACTATTCACCGAAAAATAAAATTTTCTTCTTTTTGTCCAAATATCTATTCTGGATACTAGCTTTGATTGTATCCATGTTTTGATCATTCTTGAATTTTACTTCACTATGATTATTTATAAGGTATTTTTGGACATGGATAAATCGAAATACGAATCCTTAATATTTGTTATTTTGTTTCACTGGATTCATTTTCTTTAAAATATTTTTCATCATCCTCAGTCTTAAATGATGATATAACTGAATATCTTTGGCCTGTAGTGCAAAGATGAATAAGTTCTGATGAATATCTTTGGCCCGTAGTGCAAAGATGAACAGGTGTTAAGGTGAACATGACCAACTGATGAATATCTTTGGCCTGTAGTGCAAAGATGACTATTTGATTCAAGATATTTATTGATTGATATTACTGGGATAAAATGTTGATGATGGGCTTTTAAATTCATAGATAATCGTAGATTTCATTCTCTACGTAACTCTTCTATGAATTATTATTTTCCGCTGGGAATATTGATTTAAAACTTGTTGTCTATTGTATTCTATTAAATTTTTCCCTGTTGAAGACTAACGATAATTTGTTGTATATTATCTTAGTCATAATATTCTTTACTGGGCTAGTTGAGCTCACCCTTTTTCTTGTTGTTCCATTTTCTTCTCAGGAGGCAAGAATGTAGCAAGTACTAGTCGGGGTATAGAATGAAGGTTCTAGGAAGTTGTTTTAGTAGTCCTCACCATTTTTTTTTTGTAAAGTATTGTACCAATAATTATAATGAGGACTTATTTGAGTGTGGATATTGTCTAGATGACAATATTTGTATTTACACTCATAGTTTTTATGTTGTATTAATAAAGTTGTAGTTGTTTCTGTACCATGTTATTGACGACTCAGAATGGGTGTTGTATACATGTTTTGGGGGCGTCACAGGCTCCATTTGAAGCCTTGTATGGATGAAAGTGTCGTTCTCCAGTATGCTGGAACGAGGTGGGTGAAACAACGTTGTTGGGACCAGAATTGGTACGCATAACTACAGAGAATATCCAAACGATTCGACAACGTATACAAACGTCACAGGATCGACAAAAGAGTTATGTGGATCTTCATCGGAAGGATGTAGAATTTAGTATTGGGGATCATGTATTGTTACGTGTTGTACCATGGAAAGGAGTTACAAGATTTGGGAAGAGAGAAAAGCTCAATCCACGATTTGTTGGTCCATTTGAAATTCTTGACCGAATAGAAAATGTGGCATATCGACTCACATTACCTCCAAGCATGTCTCGTGTTCATAATGTTTTTCATACCTGTTAAGATCTTGGATAGGAAATAGCATATTCTACGCACGAAGGTTATACCACAAGTTAAGGTTTTGTGGAGAAACCATGCTATTGAAGAAATGACCTGGGAGTTAGAATCAGAAATGAAAGCGATGTATCCTCACCTTTTTGAAACACCAGGTACGTACGTCAATTTCGATGACGAAATTTCATAAGGAGGGGAGGTTGTAAGACCCCAATTTATTAATAAATAAAATTAAATTTCTTCTATTTATTATTTTGAAATAGAAAGGGATGATTTGATTAATGTGGTTAGTTATGGGTAAAATGCGTAAATATTTCAAATAAGCAAGTGGTTATAAAATATTCATTTTTGGTCGGTGAATATTCGTTTGGTCGTGGAATATTCTTGCTGTCGGTGAATATTCGTACGACGGCGCAGCCTTGTGTGGGTCCCATAACGGAAAGCGATTGGATGAAGAAAACGACAAGTATAAGTTGTTTATAAATAACGGCGTAGTTGTTACCATTAATACTATTGGAATACCTGGTGGTTAAAATACAGTAGCCCACGGTATTGCACCAATTATTGATTCTTACGTAAGAAGGCACTACTCAATAATTGTTACAGTAGTTACTGTTCAATATTTTATTTTATTGATTTAATAATTGCTGCATTGATATTTTATATTATTGTTGTTTCAATAATTGTCACTGCACAGTATTTCCCATTATCAGATCAATAATTCATATTATTTGAATAATATTATTAGATAACATTATTGGAAATGTCTAGAAAGTTCTGTCTAAAGAGAGGTTTGGTCATCTAATTGCGCGCCAGTAAGGAGAAATCCTTATTGGAAAGCCCCCTCTTTCCTGGGAACGGCCTGGTTATCATAAATGTGATTATGTAATATTATTTGTGAATAATTAATTATTAATTCATATGATAAGGAAATATTTATTCTATGTGGATATAAATGTTGGATATATTTATTGTAGTTAAAAATGAAGGAGTTAATGTTGAGGTGTTTTATCAGTATTTTTATCGAAATAGAGGTATTAAAAATCAAATCAGGGTTTTCGTGAAATATTGCGGGGGTTATAATTTTTAATCTGACCGTTGGATCGTGGTAATTTTTGGATATGTTATTCATATATAAGTTGAGTATATGTCCACAAATTTTGAACCGTTAAAAGTGAACGTATGATTTGTTATGAATTTAATAGATGACTGGTTCAGAAATTGTAGAAGTTACGGAATTTGTCATTTTGGTGGAAAATTCTAGAATTGGTGGGCCCCACTTTTGGTTGGTGAAAATGTGCTAAGATTTTTATTCAAATGTGGTGGGTGGAAATAGTAGCAGGTAAAGCCATCAGGTTGCAGGTTAAGTCTGTTTCGGCGTGCTAACATTTTCCTATAAATAGAGGGCTAAGTTAGAATTGAAAATCACACCAGAAACAAGTTTTCTCTCTTTCTCTCTCTAGATTATTGAGTGTATTTTGTGAGTATTTAGATACTTTGTGAGTTTCTATTTATCAGTGCAAGTTTCCTTCAGCCTTATATCGATATTCCGATCAGAAGTACTGATATTTTGAGGTAAAGGATATTATTTTCTTCTTAAATGATATTATTTTCTTCAATATCATTATACCGAAATGTTGGTATGACCTTTTTATCAAATTTGAAACTTTTTGTGTCGGGGTTACTATTCACGTATACGGCACTATTCACGAATACGGCACTATTCACCGAAAAATAAAATTTTCTTCTTTTTATCCAAGATGGCTATTATGGTTACTATCTTTGATTGTATCCATGTTTTGATCTTTATTTTTGAATTCTCCTTCACAATTGGTTATTATGGAGTATTATTGCACTTGGATACACTATAATACGAATCCCTAATATTTGTCCTTCTGTCTTATTGGATTCGTTTTCTTTAAGATAATTTTTCATCATCCTCAGTCCTAAATGATGATATTACTGAATATCTTTGGCCTGTAGTGCAAAGATGAATGATTAACTGATGAATATCTTTGGCCCGTAGTGCAAAGATGAACAGGTGTTGAGATGAACATGACTGACTGGTGTTATAAATGAATATCTTTGGCCTGTAGAGCAAAGATGAATATTTGATTCAAGATGTATATTGATTGATGTTACAGGGATAAAATATTGATGATAGACTTTTAAATCTTAGAAGATGGTAGAATTTTTTCTCTACTTGACTCTTCTAATGGTTTGATGTTTTCGCTGCAGTTGTTGATCTAACACTTGTTGTCTATTATATTTTATCAGATGATTTTTCTCTCATATATTGAGAGTTTTGATACAAATACATATCAACTGTGACTCTCATCCCAACCTTGGATAGCACGTCACAATGACACCTTACATAAAAGTACAGTCAATAACTGTTTTAGAAATTAAAATCTTCGGAAAGTGCTCAAGGAAACCTTCGTACATGGGAGGCCATGCATCTAGGTTATGATAGATATCATATGTCCACAGAATTATCCTTGGTTGACCCAATAGACCCCAAAGAAAAATGAGAAGATTACTATCATATTCTTTCCAATGATGAGTCTTCTCTTGACATATCATTATCTCCACTGTCTCTAATTGAGAATTATACTTCAACCAAACACCAAGATTATATAGGTAGTGCTCGTAGATATACTCAGCAAGTAGATGTGCACAACCCTGTCTTATGATGACACGAGGTTGTATGTCATTAGACATCTTGTATAATAGTGGCAAATCACTCTTCCAAAGTTGGGTTTGCCTCACCCTATATGATTCACCAAATATAACTACTAAATGATGTATAAAATACAACACACTATTTCAAAGTTCTCAATAAAATTATTTTCATAATGTTTAGGGAGAACCTCCACAGCTAGAGACCAGCGTTCTATTCCCTTGTTACCCCCGCTCGACCCAGCTACACTCTTATTACCTGAAAGGAATTGTGAAGCAAAAGGGTGAGCACCAACTAGCCCAGTAAATAATATCATGACTAAAGATAATTAAATTATATATAGCCTTCGTCAGTAATGAATCAGAGATTTAGAACATATAGTAGATGATAAAACTTTCAACCATAGTTGCAGCGAAACGAGAAATCCATTAGAAGAGTCAAATAGACCATAAAGTCTATTATCTTCTCCATGTTAAAAGTCCACCAACAATGTTTCATCCCTGTAACATTAGTCAACAGTTTTGTTCCACAATCATATGAATAACTCATAATCATAATAGTAGTTCTAAATTTCTCTTCGCATCCAGGACGAAGATAATTTTTATCACCTATCTTTACCTGAAACATCAAAGACCATGGTTATACCAAATCACAATTCCTATTCATAATCATACTAATAAATTCATCTTTGCACTACAGACCAAAGATATTCGTCAACAGTTCATCTTTACACTACAGGCCAAAGATATTCAACAACAGGTCATCTTTGCATTATATGCCAAAGATATTCAACAACAGATCATCTTTGCACTACCTGCCAAAGATATTAATATCTCAAAGAAATATATAATCATTTCAGAATTTATATAGACAATAATTATAACCACGTTGATCCATTCACCTTTGTACTTAAGTGAAAGATATTCAATTATAAATTCAATGGTCATGATCATACCAGTTAACAATTCATCTTTGCACTACTGGCCAAAGAGAACCCATAGTCACGATCATACCAATAATCTACCCATCTTTACGCTCAAGTCAAAGAGAAATTTCATCACCATGATTATAAAAATGTTATATATGATAATAAAAATAATATGATCAATAACTGTATTTAATTTCAAGAGCAATATTCATAAATCAACGATAATTTGGCCAGAAAAAGAAACCAATTTTGTCGTGAATAGTACCCGTGAATAGTAACTCGTGAATAGTAACTCGTGAATAGTAACTAGTGAATAGTAACTCATGAATAGTACTTCGTAGTCGTATATAGTACCGTATACGTAAATAATGTCATATACGTAAATAGTGTCATATACATGAATAGTGTCGTATACGTGAATAGTGCCGTATACGTGAATAGTAATCCCGACATGAAAAAGGTAGAAATTTTACAATAAAATTCATACCAATATTTCAGTATAACGATATTGAAATAATAACATTATTAGGAAGAAAATAACATCCCTTACCCCTTACAATCCCTTACCTCAAAAGAACCGTACTTCCGGCTGAAATACTGAGTATAAGGCTGAAGGAAACATACACTGTTGAATAGCAACTCACAAAATATCTAAATACTCACAAAATACGCTCGATAATATAGAGAGAAAAAGAGAGAAAACTTGTTTTTGGTGTGATTTTTAATTCTAACTAAGCACCCTATTTATAGGAAAACGCTAGCACGCCGAAGCAGACCTGACCTGTAACCTGATGGCTTTACCTGCTACTATTGTCACCCACCACATTTGAAATAAAATTTGAGCACATTTCTCACCAACCAAAAGTGGAGCCCACCAATTCTAGAATTTTCTACTAAAATGATAAATTTAGAAACTTCAACAATTTTTGAATCAGTCACCTCTTAAAATTCATAATAAATCATGCGTTAATTTTTAACGGTTCAAAATTTGTGGACATATACTCAACTTATATATGTATAACATATCCAAAAATTATAACGATCTAACGATCGAATTAAAATTATAACTCACGCAATAAAGCTTTAAGAACACTATTTTGATTTTTAAAACCTCCATTCCGATAAAATACTGATAAAACCCCTCAACACTAATTCCTTCATTTATAACCACATAAATAAATTCATCATTTATATCCACATCAAATAAATATTTTCTTATCATATAAATTAATAATTAATTATTCACAAATAATATTACAGAATCACAATTATGACAACCAGGCCGTTCTCAGGAAAGAGGGGGCTTTTCAATAAGAATTTCTCCTTACTGGCGCGCAATTAGATGACCAAACCTCTCATTAGACAAAACTTTTTAGACATTGTCAATAATGCTATCTAATAATATTATTCAAATAATATGAATTATTGATCTGATAATGGAAAATACTGTGCAGTGACAATTATTGAAACAACAATAATATAAAATATCAACGTAGCAATTATTGAATCAATAAAATAAAATATTGAACAGTAATTACTGTAACAATTATTGAGCTTCTTACGTAAGGATCAATAATTCAACAATACTATGCAATACCGTGTGCTACTGTGTACCCACGCGTATTATTGTTTTTTAACCACCGGGTATTCCAACAGTGTTAACGGTAACAACTACGTCGTTATTTATAAAAACTCAAATTTATCATTTTCTTCATCCGACAGTTATTTTGTTATGGGGCCCACAAGTGGCTGCGCCGTCGTACGAATATTCTCCGACAGCAAGAATATTCCACGACCAAACGAATATTCCCCGACAAAATGAATATTTTATAACCACTTGCTTATTTTGAAAAACATTCATATATCACCCTTAACTTTAATTTTTTTTATCAATTTAACCATTTACTAAATAGAAAAATTGAATACTTTTATTTCATAAAATTCGGGGTCTTACATAAAGAGTAAGTCTTCACCATTATTTTTGTTCGCGTCTCTTGTCCACCGATGCAGAATCATGTCGCTCGGTATTTGCAAAATACTCTTTGCTATGAAATATCTTAAGATGTGCCTGCATAATTCACCAGAGTGAGAAAACATTTGGCAGTTACATGTTACCGATCCCAACTGACGATTGTTGACAATTTCTTTATATCTTCACCCACTTTCAGTTGCATCTGCATTATACACTGCATAAACCTTAGTATCAGTAACACATAACTAACTAAGTTTATGAACATTGTATTTCATGGAATCGATGAGTTGACAGTTGAAACGTCTAAACATCTCTTTTGTGTACATTTGTGCAGCATGAATTTCTAAAGATGAATCAAGTGCCATAATCCTTTTACGATGTTTTGTTATGTAGTCGGCCTTCCTCCCTTTGATAAATTATTTTTCTATAGCCTTTTGACTCTATAGTACAAAACATAGCATACCTGTTGATGCATTAACGTACTCATCAAAAAAATAATTCATGCTCTCGCTTTTTCTGGTGGTAGTCATTCTCGCGGTAAAATATCTCTTTGTATATGCTGGAATCCATTTATGTCGTACATCATACAAACTTCCAAGCCATTAATTGGTATACAATTCATAGGAACTTATCAGAATATGCCAACGCTCTTCAAATTCCCCGATGGACAATGAATTATACACACAGTTGTTAAAATCATTTTTGAATGATGAGTGCTCAGAATAAACATGATGCAATTTTTCAGGAAATTTATTGCTAATATGCCAAGAACACAATAAATGATAACTAGAAGGAAGTACGGTAGCAATAGCATTACTCATGGCTCTGTCTTGATCAGTGATAATGGTTGTAGGTGCCTTGTAGTCTATGCATTCAAGCCATGTTTGTAATACCCAAACGAAAGTATCCTCTGTCTCGTCTCTTAACAATGCAAATCCAAATAATATAGACTGATAATGGTGGTTGACCCCGAAAAATGGACCAAACGGCATGCCATACTTATTTGTCCGATATGTACTATCAAATGTCACAACATCTCCGAACCGTTGATACATAAACCTTGATCGGTTTCAACCCACAAAATACAAGCTATGCGATTGTTTTCACCGGGTTTCACTCGGAAAAAAAAATTACTTGCACTTCCGGGTGCAAGTTTTTTTAAATAATTGACAGCAGCTTGTGCATCATTTTCATCTGCAGAATCACGCCTTAAATCTCGCACCATATTCTCAACAGTTACATTAGAGAAAGGAACATTTTGCAACCCACCTCCCATTGTGCTCAAAACATTCATCATCTTACTAGGACCAATACCGAACTTATTTAAAGTGTCAATTAATTCTATTGCAACAGGAGTAATATTTCTGTGTGTCTCTATCAAATCTACTTTGATGGAGGTCACTAACTGATGATTGCGCTCTAATTCAACAATAGAAATATTCCAATTATCTTATTTCTTATTGTGGACAACATATATTCTAGCTTTGCACAATGTTCATCCTATAGAGTCTCTCTGTCTAGTTATTTTATTATTACCATCTTCATCATCAGGTAAACTCTTGCCAACTGTAAGACCCCAACTTTTATAAATAAAGATGAATTTTCTATAAATATCATTTTTGAATATTATGGAGTTAATTTGGTATAATGTTATAGTTGTGGGTAATATTTATAAATTTTGCAAAGTACGCAAGTTGTTATATAATATTCGATTGGTCGGGGAATATTCGTTTTAACAGGAAATATTCGTACAACGGCACAATCATTGGTGGACCACACAACGGAATTATTGTCGGATTGAAAAAACGACAAAAATACTTTATTAAAAATAACGACGGAAGTTTTACCATTGTTACTGTTGAACTACTCGGTAGTAAAAGTACAGTAATACGTGTGGTTGCATAGTAGCACACGGTATTGATTATTAATGCTTATGTGAGAAGTCACTCAGTTTGATTCAATTATTATCAGTTAATAATATGAATTATTTAGCGATAATGACGTTTTGTTTTATTCTTATTATTAACGTAATAAAATAGAAACATCTTTTTATATAAAACAGAATACTTTATTAAAGTTATTCTATAAATAGAATATATTATATTTTATTTAAAAGATTTTTTTTTAAATATGGACCGTCAGATTAAAGTAATCAATCTGGACCGTTCATGGATTAGTTACTATGCATTCTATTTTTCTATAAATAGCAGCTCATTCCTTCATTATTTCTTACGAATTCACTGAACTCTAGAGAGAGAAACTATAGAGAGAAACTATAGAGAGAGAGAGAAGAAGAGTATTCTGTTACTTAACTACTTCCTTATTTCAGCTCGTCTTTAAAACGGTAAGGGGTGTTATTCTTTCTTATTCATGAAGAGAACTGTTGTTATTCCATTTCTTATTATTCTGTTGGAATAACCTGTATACGCGGTCTACCCTATACTTGGTGACATTCTTCTATTATTCTGTTGGAACATCCTGTCTGTGTGTTTTACACCGGACCTGGTTCCGTTTTTATTATTATTCTGTTGGAACATCCTGTCTGTGTGTTTTACACCGGACCTGGTTCCGTTTTTATTATTATTCTGTTGGAACATCCTTTCTGTGTGTTTTACACCGGACCTGGTTCCGTCTTGTTATTATTCTGTTGGAACATCCTGTCTGTGTGTTTTACACCGGACCTGGTTCCATTATTTATTATTCTGTCAGAATATCCTGTTTGTGCGTTTACGCCGGACCTAGTTCCATTATTTATTATTCTGTTGGAATAACCTGTCTGTGCGGTCTATCGCATGTCGGGTGATTTCTTTTGTTATTCCATTCTTTATTATACTCAGTTGGTTAAGTTTTAACTTCTATACTCCATGAAATTAGTGGAATATCCTTGATAATTGCGGTTCATCCAGTATTTTTTCATGAAAATATTCTTCTAAGCATTCTTGAATTTTACTCCACAAAGCAGTATCATGTTGACAATTTTGACGTTGTTAATTCTTGAACTTGTTTTATTGAATTATTATATCATTGTCATCATCCTCATGTTTATAAAATGTTGAAAGTCATCTGTGGCCTGTAGTGCATAGATGGACTTGGTATGATTATGACCAGGGATTATTCGGTATAATCATGACCGTAATATTACAAATGATGTGGTAAAAGTCCTCATTGACCCGTAGTGCATTGATGGATAGTTGTTGGCATGATCATGACCATTAATGAATACACGAATATCCTTGGTCGTAGTGCAGGGGTGATTCGATGATGTGGATTATTTTATTAAGCCGAGTCCTAGCGATAACAGTGTTGAAAAACCTTTTAAATCATAAAAGATAGCAGAGTTTATTTTCTACTTGACTCTTTTAATGGATTGCTTGTTCCGCTGCAGTTAAACTTGATGTCTATTATATTTTATCAGTTTAACATTGTTGAAGGCTAATGATAATTTATTCTGCATTATCTTAGTCATAATATTTCTTACTGGGCTAGTTGAGCTCACCCTTTCTTTCACTGTTCTCTTCAGGAAATGAGAACGTAGCTGGAGCAAGTCGGGGAACAGAGTGGTGGTCCGAATGATAGTATTAGTTAGTAGTCCTCACTATTCTATGTAATAGTGTGTTAATAAATGTAATGAGGACTCCTTTTGAGTATGGATACTCTCTAGTAGACAATATTTGTATCAAACTCACAGTTTATGTTTTGTCATATTGAACACGACAGTTGTATTATTAAGATGTATTTGAATTCTGTACCATGTATCTGACGACCCAAGATGGGTGATGTATACCTAATTTTGGGGGCGTCATAGTTGGTATCAGAGCTTAGGGATATGATTCCTGGCTAAGATGTGAGAATAGAACTAGGAGGGGGAGACGGGGAATTCCTTCGCTAGTATGACCTACCTAAGTTTATTTGCATGGTATTTAATTGGTCGGTCATAATATAAGGATAATATATGACATATCAATTAACTTTTATTTTGTGACAGTATCTGAAAATGGCATCTGAGAATGTTGAGAATAGCAATGGAGCACAGGCAACTGTTGATTCACCACATATCAATAATCAAGATAATGTGCATCAGGAAGGTGACAATCCTCATGCAAACAACAACATTGACTAGATGATGAATGATGGAATGTTCAGAAACTTTATGCAGTTCATGCAACAGCAGGCGAGAGCGGCTCCTGTCCAAAATATAGGTGGAAACACTGAAAACTCTCGGACGGTCACCGCTAAACAGTTCAAGGAGCTGGGACCACCAGAGTTTAAAGGAGAGCCAAAACCACTTATAGCGGAAATATGGATAAAGCAGATTACCAAGATATTTGATGTCTTGGGATGCTCCGAGGAGCAAAAGGTTCCCTTTGCCGCCTTTATGTTGCGAGGAGAGGCAGATTACTGGTGGGAATCGATTAAGCGTACTCAACCTGCCGCACTGAAGATGTCTTGGGAGAAGTTCCAAGAGCTGTTCAATGACAAATACTTTCCCGAAAATGTTCGTCACATGAAGGAGGTGGAGTTCATCAAATTGGAGCAGAATAATATGACCGTGTCGCAGTATGAGGCTAAATTTGCTGAGTTGTCCTGGTTTGCGTCCCACTTGGTGGATAATGAAGAGCGAATGACGCGAATGTTTTTGCGAGGTTTGAAACCTGAGATACGTCAACATCTTATTTATCATAAACTGTGATTGTATTCAGATGTTGTGAATAAGGCTCAGTTTGTGGAACGCGATAACGAGTCAACGCAACAAAAAGAGAGCAGTCGACAAAATGATAATACCAGTGAGAGCAGTTATCGAAGCGGTGACAAAAAGCGTGGAGGGAATCAACAGGCCAGAAATGGTAACCACTTTGGTGGTAATCAGTGCCAAAACAATAAGAATGGTCATTTCAAGAAGAGGAGATTCAACAATGATGGAAAGACGTCAGCACCAGCACCCGTTGTTAAGGAAGGAGAACGACCACCTATCATATGTTTCAAATGCGGAGGGGAGGGGCACATCAGTCCAAACTGCGCGATGCCGTCTAAAGCATGTTATAATTATGGAAGAGAAGGTCATTTAGCTCGATTTTGTCGTTTACCAAAAACAAATTCAGCCAAGATGGAGACACCAAAGGCCGTCCCAGAAAAGTCAAAACCGGTTGTGCAAGGGAGAGCGTTTGTTGTGACCTCCCAGAAAGCAAGGAACCCGAATGAGGTCATCACGGGTAAGCTTATCATAAACTCTAACGAAGTCTATACTTTATTTGATACCGGTTCTACCCATTCTTTTATTTCTCCTACTTGCGCTCATCGATTAAATTTGATTCCGGAGAAATTAGACTTTGACTTATCTGTTGAAACTTCATTGGGAGAAACCTTCATTACATCCACGGTTTATAAGTCTTGTTTGGTTCAAGTTGGTACCCACACATTACCTGTTGATCTTATTTCATTAAAAATACTTGCATTTGACGTGATTCTAGGGATTGATTGGTTAACTACTCATCATGCAAAAATTAATTATTTTCGTAAGGTTGTTAGCTTTCATATTCCTAATCGACCTATTATGCGAATTCAAGCAACCAAACCATTAAAATCAATCGCTGTCATCTCAAGCCATAAAGTTATTCGTTTATTAAAAACGGATGTCAAGCTTTCTTATCTCATGTCACGGATCTAAACAAAAATACATCAGTTTTGAATGATATTTCTATTGTTAATAAATTTCCTGACGTATTCCCTGAAGAACTTCCTGGCCTACCCTCAGAGCGTGAAATTGAATTTTGTATCGACCTTGAATCCGGTACAAAACCCATTTCCAAAGCCCCATATCTAATGGCTCCTATTGAACTTCAAGAGTTAAAGATCCAACTGCAGGAATGGTTAGACATTGGCTTTATTCGTCCTAGTACTTCTCCTTGGGGTGCTCCTGTTCTATTCGTGAAGAAGAAAGATGGAAGTATGCGACTTTGTATTGATTATCGGGAGTTGAATCATGTCACCATCAAAAATAGGTACCCATTGCCACGTATTGATGACCTGTTTGACCAGTTGCAAGGAGCACAATTCTTTTCAAAAATCGATCTTCGTTCTGGATATCATCAGCTGAAGGTTAGAACTGAGGATATTCCAAAGACGGCTTTTAGAACTCGGTACGGGCATTATGAATTCCTAGTCATGTCCTTTGGATTGACTAATGCTCCTGCTGCCTTCATGGATATGATGAACCGGGTATTCAAGGAATATTTGGATCACTTTGTGGTCGTCTTTATTGATGACATCCTTATTTATTCCAAAAGTCGTGAAGATCATGAGCAACACCTGAGGCTGATACTCAAAAAGCTTCGTGAATACAAGCTTTATGCCAAGTTGAAGAAATGCTAGTTCTGGCTGGAGGAGGTAGCATTCCTTGGGCACGTAGTATCAAGTCGTGGAAGATCGGTTGACCCTGCAAAGATTGAAGCTATTCAAAGCTGGGAACAACCTAAATCAGTGACCGAAGTACGTAGCTGTGACACCCCCAAAATTAGGTATACATCACTCATCTTGGGTCGTCAGATACAAAGTACAGAATACAAATACAACTTACTAATACAACTGTCGTGTACAATATGACAAAACATAAACTGTGAGTTTGAATACAAATATTATCTTCTAGAGAGTATTCATACTCAAAAGGAGTCCTCATTACATTTATTAACACACTATTACATAGAATAGTGAGGACTACTAACAAATACTATCATTCGAACCATCACTCCGTTCCCCGACTTGCCCCAGCTACGTTCTCATTTCCTGAAGAGAACAGTGAAAGAAAGGGTGAGCTCGACTAGCCCAGTAAGAAATATTATGACTAAGATAATGCAGAATAAATTATCATTAGCCTTCAACAATGTTAAACTGATAAAATATAATAGACATCAAGTTTAACTGCAGCGGAACAAGCAATCCATTAAAAGAGTCAAGTAGAAAATAAACTCTACGATCTTTTATGATTTAAAAAGTTTTTCAACACTGTGATCGTTGGGACTCAGCTTAATAAAATAATCCACATCATCGAATCACCCCTGCACTACGGCCAAGGATATTCGTGTATTCATTAATGGTCATGATCATGCCAACAACTGTCCATCAACGCACTACGGGCCAATGAGGACTTTTACCACATCATTTGTAACATTACGGTCATGATTATACCGAATAATCCCTGGTCATAATCATACCAAGTTCATCTATGCACTACAGGTCACAGATGACTTTCAATATTTTATAAATATGAGGATGATGACAATGATATAAGAATTCAATAAAACAAGTTCAAGAATTAATTTATCCAAGAATTAACAACGTCCAAATTGTCAACATGATACTGCTTTGTGGAGTAAAATTCAAGAATGCTTAGAAGAATATTTTCATGAAAAGATACTGGATGAACCGCAATTATGAAGGATATTCCACAAATTTCATGGAGTATAGAAGTCAAAACTTAACCAACTGAGTATAATAAAGAATGGAATAACAAAAGAAATCACCATGCATGCGATAGACCGCACATACAGGTTATTCCAATAGAATAATAAATAATGGAACCAGGTCCGGCGTAAACGCATAGACAGGATATTCCGACAGAATAATAAATAATGGAACCAGGTCCGGTGTAAAATACACAGACAGGATGTTCCAACAGAATAATAACAAGACGGAACCAGGTCCGGTGTAAAATACACAGACAGGATGTTCCAACAGAATAATAATAAAAACGGAACCAGGTCCGGTGTAAAACACACAGACATGATGTTCCAACAGAATAATAGAAGAATGTCACCAAGTATAGGGTAGACCGCGTATACAGGTTATTCCAACAGAATAATAAGAAATGGAATAACAACAGTTCTCTTCATGAATAAGAAAGAATAACACCCCTTACCGTTTTAAAGAAGAGCTGAAATAAGGAAGTAGTTAAGTAGCAGAATACTCTTCTTCTCTCTCTCTATAGTTTCTCTCTCTAGAGTTCAGTGAATTCGTAAGAAATAATGAAGGAATGAGCTGCTATTTATAGAAAAATAGAATGCATAGTAACTAATCCACGAACGGTCCAGATTGATTACTTTAATCTGACGGTCCATATTTAAAGAAAAATCTTTTAAATAAAATAGAATATATTCTATTAATAGAATAACTTTAATAAAGTATTTTATTTTATATAAAAACATGTTTCTGTTTTATTACGTTAATAATACGAATAAAACAAAACGTCATTATCGCTAAATAATTCATATTATTAACTTACAATAATTAAATCAAACTGAGTGACTTCTCACATAAGCATTAATAATCAATATCGTGTGCTACTATGCAACAACACGTATTACTGTACTTTTACTACTGAGTAGTTCAACAGTAACAATGGTAAAACTTCTGCCGCTATTTTTAATAAAATATTTTTGTCGTTTTCTCAATCCGACAATAATTCTGTTGTGGGGTCCATCAATGATTGTGCCGTTGTACGAATATTCCCTGTTAAAACGAATATTCCCCGACCAATCGAATATTATATAACAACTTGCGTATTTTGCAAAATTTATAAATATTACTCACAACTATAACATTATATCAAATTAACTCCATAATATTCAAAAATGATATTTATAAAAAATTCATCTTTATTTATAAAAGTTGGGATCTTACAGTAGCTTTCTTGGTTTGACTGGTTATTATCGGAGATTCGTGGAAGGATTTTCTCGAATCGCTACTCCATTAACTCAGCTGCCTCGGAAAGATACAAAGTTCGGTTGGAGCGAAGAATGTGAGCTGAGTTTTCAAGAACTCAAGAGGAGACTCATTTCAGCACCTGTTCTAACAATTTCATCTTGCTCGGAGGGATTTGTTATCTACAGTGATGCTTCGAGCAAAGGGTTGGGATGCGTTCTCATGCAACATGGAAAAGTCATAGCCTATGCATCAAGACAACTCAAGGAATATGAGAGGAATTATCCTACTCATGATCTAGAGTTGGCAGCTGTTGTCTTTGCACTTAAAATTTGGAGGCATTACTTGTATGGGGAGAAGGTGGAGATCTTTACGGATCATAAAAGCCTCAAATATTTTTTCACTCAAAAGGAAATCAACATGCGACAACAACGTTGGCTTGAACTGTTGAAAGATTATGATCATACCATTCAATACCATCCTAGAAAAGCGAACGTGGTAGCTGACGCATTGAGTAGAAGATCATATGCAAGTACGAGTGCGATATTGTCAACACAAAGGCCCATTTTGTGTGATTTGCAAAGGATGAAGATAGAGTTAAAGACTCCAGGGACCCATGTGATGATGACGAATATACGAGTAGAATCGACTTTAATCGATAAAGTTAAAGCTGCTCAAGCTACAGACCTAGAGCTGATGCGTATGAGGAAGAAAGTGCAAGAAGGTGCTATGCCGGAAGCAAGAATCGATGAAGAAGGAATACTTCGAGTCAACTCCAGACTTTGTGTTCCTAACAACCCTGATTTAAAGTATGAAATCATGATGGAGGCGCACAACACACCGTTTGCAATCCATCCTGGAAGTACCAAAATGTATCATGATCTTCATCATACATTTTGGTGGAGCAATATGAAGAGAGAGATAGCGTTGTTTATCTCAAGGTGTCTAACTTGTCAACGAGTCAAAGCGGAGCATCAAGTACCAAAAGGTCCATTGCAACTACTTGAAATTCTAGAATGGAAGTGGGAGCACATTACCATGGATTTCGTTACCGGTCTTCCTAGGGTTTCTCAAGGTATTGATGCGATTTGGGTCATTGTTGATAGATTGACCAAGTCTGCTCATTTCTTACCGATACGAGAAACTTATACACTTGAACGTCTTGCTCGTATGTACATAAACAAGATTGTAAGACTGCATGGTATGCCAGTATCCATAGTTTCTGACCGAGACCCAAGATTCACTTCACGATTTTGGGTTAGTTTACAAACAGCTATGGGCACAGATTTACAATTTAGTTTAGCATATCATCCTCAGACGGACGGACAATCAGAGAGGACTATTCAAACTCTTGAAGATCTATTAAGACTCTGTGTCTTTGACTTCAAGGGAAGTTGGGACAAGTTCTTACCATTGGTGGAGTTTTTCTACAACAACAGTTATCAAGCAAGTATTGGCATGGTTCCATTCGAAGCATTGTATGGAAGAAAATGTCGTTCTCCAGTATGCTGGGATGAGGTGGGTGAAGCAACATTGTTGGGACCGGAGTTGGTACGTATGACTACTGAAAAGATTCAAACGATCCGACAACGTATAAAAACCTCACAAGATCGACAAAAGAGTTATGCTGATCTTCATCGAAAGGACGTGGAATTTGATGTAGGAGATCATGTGTTCTTACGTGTTGCTCCATGGAAAGGAGTTACGAGATTTGGAAAAAGAGAAAAGCTCAATCCTCGATTCATCGGTCCATTTTTAATCCTCGATTGAGTAAAAACTGTGGCTTATAGACTCGTTTTACCTCCAAGTATGTCTCGTGTTCATAACGTTTTTTACATATCCATGTTACGTAAATATGTGGAGGACCCGAACCACATTATTGAGTTAGAACCGGATGAAATAGCGGAGGATTTGACGTATGAAGAAGTTCCTATTCAAATCTTGGATAAGAAGGAACATATTCTACGCTCCAAGGTTATACCTCAAGTCAAAGTTTTGTGGAGAAACCACGATGTTAAGGAAATGACTTGGGAGTAAGAATCTGAAATCAAGGTATCCTTACCTCTTCGACATACCAGGTACGTACCCTAATTTCAAGGGCGAAATTTCATAAGAAGGGGAGGTTGTAAGACCCCAACTTTTATAAATAAAGATGAATTTTCTTTAAATATCATTTTTGAATATTATGGAGTTAATTTGATATAATGTTATAGTTGTGGGTAATATTTATAAATTTTGCAAAGTACGCAAGTTGTTATATAATATTCGATTGGTCGGGAAATATTCGTTTTAACAGGGAATATTCGTACAACAGCACAATCATTGGTGGACCCCACAACAGAATTATTGTCGAATTGAGAAAACGACAAAAATATTTTATTAAAAATAACAGCGGAAGTTTTACCATTGTTACTGTTGAACTACTCGGTAGTAAAAGTACAGTAATACGTGTGGTTGTATAGTAGCACACGGTATTGATTATTAATACTTATGTGAGAAGTCATTCAGTTTGATTCAATTATTGTCAGTTAATAATATGAATTATTTAGCGATAATGACGTTTTGTTTTATTCGTATTATTAACGTAATAAAACAGAAACATCTTTTTATATAAAATAGAATACTTTATTAAAGTTATTCTATAAATAGAATATATTATATTTTATTTAAAAGATTTTTCTTTAAATATGGACCGTCAGATTAAAGTAATCAATCTGGACCGTTCATGGATTAATTATTATGCATTCTATTTTTCTATAAATAGCAGCTCATTCCTTCATTATTTCTTACGAATTCATTGAACTCTAGAGAGATATACTATAGAGAGAAACTATAGAGAGAGAGAGAAGAAGAGTATTCTGCTACTTAACTACTTCCTTATTTCAGCTCTTCTTTAAAACGGTAAGGGGTGTTATTCTTTCTTATTCATGAAGAGAACTGTTGTTATTCCATTTCTTATTATTCTGTTGGAATAACCTGTATACGCGGTCTACCCTATACTTGGTGACATTCTTCTATTATTCTGTTGGAACATCCTGTCTGTGTGTTTTACACCGGACCTGGTTCCGTTTTTATTATTATTCTGTTGGAACATCCTGTCTGTGTGTTTTACACCGGACCTGGTTCTGTCTTGTTATTATTCTGTTGGAACATCCTGTCTGTGTGTTTTACACCGGACCTGGTTCCATTATTTATTATTCTGTCGGAATATCCTGTCTGTGCGTTTACGCCGGACCTGATTTCATTATTTATTATTCTATTGGAATAACATGTCTGTGCGGTCTATCACATGCCGGGTGATTTCTTTTGTTATTCCATTCTTTATTATACTCAGTTGGTTAAGTTTTAACTTCTATACTCCATGAAATTAGTGGAATATCCTTGATAATTGCGGTTCATCCAGTATCTTTTCATGAAAATATTCTTCTAAGCATTCTTAAATTTTACTCCACAAAGTAGTATCATGTTGACAATTTGGACGTTGTTAATTCTTGAACTTGTTTTATTGAATTCTTATATCATTGTCATCATCCTCATGTTTAGAAAATGTTGAAAGTCATCTGTGGCCTGTAGTGCATAGATGGACTTGGTATGATTATGACCAGGGATTATTCGGTATAATCATGACCGTAATATTACAAATGATGTGGTAAAAGTCCTCATTGGCCCGTAGTGCATTGATGGACAGTTGTTGGCATGATCATGACCATTAATGAGTACACGAATATCCTTGGCCGTAGTGCAGGGGTGATTCGATGATGTGGATTATTTTATTAAGTTGAGTCCCAGCGATAACCGTGTTGAAAAACCTTTTAAATCATAAAAGATAGTAGAGTTTATTTTCTATTTGACTCTTTTAATGGACTGCTTGTTCCGCTGCAGTTAAACTTGATGTCTATTGTATTTTATCAGTTTATCATTGTTGAAGGCTAATGATAATTTATTCTGCATTATCTTAGTCATAATATTTCTTACTGGGCTAGTTGAGCTCACCCTTTCTTTCACTGTTCTCTTCAGGAAATGAGAACGTAGCTGGGGCAAGTCGGGGAACAGAGTGATGGTCCGAATGATAGTATTAGTTAGTAGTCCTCACTATTCTATGTAATAGTGTGTTAATAAATGTAATGAGGACTCCTTTTGAGTATGGATACTCTCTAGTAGACAATATTTGTATCAAACTCACAGTTTATGTTTTGTCATATTGAACACGACAGTTGTATTATTAAGATGTATTTGAATTCTGTACCATGTATCTGACGACCCAAGATGGGTGATGTATACCTAATTTTGGGGGCGTCACACCAACAATTGGTGTACCAACTTTTTTACATACATACATCCTAGATATTACATCATTCGTATTAGCATGTTTATGACTAGTTGCAATTCTTATCTCAAATCCATTTTTACGAGCATATGATCTATAAAAATTTTCAACCTCTTCCAACTTACAAAATAATTGACCAACGTACGGAACAACTTCAGATTTACTACTTTCAACTTTACTGACAAACTCAGATGTATTTTCACAATTTAAACTTGCAACAGAATCTGAAGAGGTAGATAAAAATACTTTCTTGTGGATATTATATGACATTTTGAAAAACTTATTTTTGAATAATAGTGAAGAATTTTGCTCGATCAGAACTTCAACTTGAACTTGGGAAGTGAAAGTGGGCAACCAGATGGTACAAATGCTGAGTAGATGTAAGAAGAGAAAATAATATCCGAGAGCATAAACCAAACTGCAGGAGATGCAAGAAAGGAAGGATAGGAAGATAGCTTGAGGAAATAGCAGCTTGCAACAGAGGGTTTAAAAGGGCAAAAAGACCAGCCGCTACATGTTATAATGGCTAATGCTCAATGCATCAAACTTATTTACTTTACTCATTCCCAATGTCAACTTTTCCCATTCCCATAGTGTACATGATAGTCAGTATCATTATTATGTTTGACCATGTTGTTATACACAAAAAATGTTCAATGCATCAAGGACATATAATTATTTATTTAGTATAATAATAAAATAATAACAAATGAACATCTACTATAATAAAATAATAATAATAATATAATAATATTAAAATTATAAGCCGCTACAATATGTAGCAATTTTGTTCTGTATAATAAAATAATAATAATTATAATAATGAAATAATAATAATAAAATCATAATAAACTAAACAATAAAAGATGACAAAAAATAATAATAATAAAATAATAAAAAGTTGAAGAGCCGCTACAATATGTAGCGATTTTGTTTGTATAATAAAATAATAATAATAATAATAATAATAATAGAATAATAATAATAAAATAATAATAATAATATATGTTTGGGGGGAAATGTATTTTTTATAATTTTTTATTCTAAGTCGGTATAACTTGTAGCGGTCGAGCACATCCGAATTTTTTTTTTATTTTTTATTGTAAGCCGGAACAAGCTGTCACAGTTTTACTTATAAATATTATTATTATTATTATTATTATTATTATTATTATTATTATTAGTAGTAGTAGTAGTAGTAGTAGTAGTAGTAGTAGTAGTAGTAGTAGTAGTAGTATTAGTATTATAATATATTATTATAATAATAATAATACCAACTGGAAGAAGCTGTCACGGCTGGGCTTATAAATATTATTATTATTATTATTATTATTATTATAATATATTATAATAATAATAATAATAATAATAATAATACTGACCAGAACAAGCCCGAACAGCTAGCTTTAGCTTCTTTGACTAATTTTTCTGCCACATCACCTCGGGAAAGAACACAGGCAACATTGAAAAGGTAAAAAGCTAAAAAGTTGACATTGGAAAACTAAAAAGCTGAGCTTGGGTTTAAATTTTGTCCAGAAAAAAGAGCTTGTACCGGCTTAGAAGAGATTATTTAACCATCTAAACGGAGATGAGTATTTCTAAAGTTCAGTAACATAAAGCTGGAGAAAAATCATAGAGAGAGGAAGAGAGAAGAGCAAATTGGGATACAAGTTGAGCCGACTGGAGGACATACACCCATTTTGAAGACACAAAATTATTTGTAAGATATTGTTATTGGTATTTAATCTGGTTTTTAATATTATTGTTATTGTTTGTATTATTGGCATTATTATTAGTGGCATCGTAAATAATAATAATAATTGTTAGATATTGATATTGTTATTGGTATTAATATTATATTATTGTTATTGTTCAGTTTTTAACATTTTTTATTTTATTATTATTTTCGTATAATAATAAAATAAAACTATTAAATTATATAAATGATAATACTCATTACACTCAAACACTAGATACCTACTGTTTTGCTCATTACACGCAATAACAGTTTGTAACATGCATGTTAATCCTGTTTTTGCCGCTACATGTTATTATTATTATTTTGTCATGCATGTTATATCATGGTTTTATAATATAAATAATAATAATTATTGTTGTTTTTGTCAAGACAGTCAATATACTGTTTTTGTCATACATGTTATTATTATTATTTTGTCATGCATGTTCAATACTAGATCTTAATACTATCATTATTATCAATCAAATTATTGTCATTATTATCATTCAAATTGTTATCTAGATCTTAATACTAATAATGGATTGATGTTGTATTTTTAGGTAAAAGATGGACAGCTAGGAATATGGGTCAATTGATCCAAGTGTTCTTCATGATCAACAAGATCATGTATTAGATAACATATATCATGGGAAAGATAGGGGAAAACTAGGCTCCAGTCAATATACTGATCAAAAATATAATAAGTGGAATTTGACAAAAGAACAAAAAATCCTTTTAGATAAATGTGGTTTTGGAGTTTTTTGTTTTTAAGGTGTTATACACCAAACTGACCTTGGTATCATATCTGCCCTTGTCGAGAGATGGCACCCGGAGACCAATACTTTTAATTTAAACTGTGGTGAAATAACAATCACGTTAGAGGATGTTCACTTTATTTTTGGGTTACCGGTGGTGGGAAAGCCCTTAATGGGTCCCCTTGTTGTCACCAATTTGAATTATTTTAGGGATTATTTTGGAGATAAATTAGCTGGTGAATATTTTAGTTCAAAAAAGCGCAGTGCAATTTCATTAGTGTGGTTGCACGAACATTTTAATAATTGTCCCGATAATGCAAGTAAAGATGTTGTAAGGCGACACATAAAGGCATGCATGTTGTTGTTGTGTGGGGAAATATTATTCCCGAATAGGAATAAGAATAGTGTGCACCCAAGGTATATGTCTTTTATTGCCAGCGCTGAAGATTGTGTAACTTATTCTTGAGGTGCGGCAGTGTTAGCATATTTGTACAGGTCTTTATACTGCTACTAGGAAAGGAGTTAAATACATTAATGGTTGTGTAACATTGTTACAAATTTGGGCCTATGAGCGTGTAAATATGGGAAGGCCAAACCCTTGGCCACAATCATCCGTATGGTTACCTAGGGCTTTAGCATGGTCATATTTTGGAGCCCACAGTTACCCTGGTAGATGTGAGAATCCCCATCACCATTTGTCATTTTATCGAGGGGAGTTAGATATTAAGTCTATGTGGGATGTGGTTTGGCGGCCTTACATAATGTGGGATGATGATATCAGTGGATTTAATTTTGAAGGCAAGTTGTTGGGATCTGGTGGGGTCCCCTTGATCCACTTTGATATTGTGGAATTCCATATGCCGGACCGTGTAATGAGACAGTTCGGGTTCATGCAAGGCATACCATCACTAGCGAAAAACCACGGTGACCTTAGGAAGGAGAAAAAGTTTAAATTTATTGATGTCGAGTATTGCATGGCCTTAAGAGGGGAATACATTTCGATTTGGGAGGCATACATGGATCATCTCGAAGGACAACAATATGAAATTTCTAATTATGTGTCAGTAGATGATTACATGGCCTGGTATATGAAAATTACACGTTGGAAAATCCACCGACCTCGACAGGAAAGGGACCTCAACAGTTGTTATGAGCCTCGGGCCATTTACAACCAGCATCACCTTATTAAAATGGTAGAAAATTATATTCTTCTTTAATTTATCATGTATTAGAGTAAATACTTAATATTACATTTATTCATATTTAGTGTTACTAATATTTGTTTGTGTTCATCTTAAATGACAGGTTAAGAGTGCAAAGTTTTTACTTGATAAATTTTCAGCACTTACTCAGCTGCCTCCCGAGTTGGTTCTGTAAAAACACAATTGGGATTATCAATACAGTCTATAAGACTTCGAAGCAAGAGGGAAACAAATACCTCGACAGGGGGGTCCCACAAATTTTGGACCACAGTCCCAATTCTCCCAATTCAATGAAGGGTTTGGAAAACAAACTAATTATGCTGTATAAGAGAGCTATATACCCACCGTACAAGTAATTGAGGAGAGCTCCATTCCCATTACCCAAGCCTACAAGGAGTGTTACATTTCGACCTCCCAAGCCTAGGAGGAGTGTTACATTCCAACCAACTCTGACTTTGTGGGACTTTCTGACGTCAGAGGATCTGGTTCATTTAAGGTATATATAGTGATGGTTTTAATTAAAGCATATTAATTATTATTTATATTCATATTTATAAATAAAAAAAGGCATGCTATATAATAATAATGTACATTTAGGTCTCAATCAGGTACAAGATGCGGGAGATCACATCTCTTATGGACCAAAAGGGTCCTTAACCAAAAAACTGAAAGATTGGAAGTAGGCATTCATAAATAAACATATGTTTGGAAACGTGGTGGCACTGGAAGAGAATTTATATCCTTTGTCACATCCGCGCCAGTTATATGATTTAGACCACAGTGCATTGCAATCCTTAGGGCCTGGGAATTGGATTTTTGAGCATGTCGTCGACGCTTATATGTTGTTGCTACGAGACAGAGATGAATACTATAGGTCGCGGGGAATACAAAGGTGGGCCCAATTTGGTTTTGTGAATACATTCTTCATGCATCTTGGGCAGAGCTATGTGCCCTAACTGAAGAGAATCATGCATGGAGTTTTTGCAATCCGTATGTGAACCAAGATGTTGGCCCACCTTTACACGAATGCCAATACATATTCATGCCGGTGTGTAGTACACATCAAAGCCATTTTGTCTTGTTCCTATTCTCAGTTGAAGATTGGATGGTTACGATAATTGACCCGTACTACAATGATACCAAGCATATGAAGTTACAGGAAATGTACTCAGAATTCGTTAAAGTTGCGGTATGTGTAGTTTTAAAATATTTTACTTTTATAATGTCCTTTAATATTAAAAAATTATTAACCAACTACTTTGTACATGCAGGTACATTTGATACCATTTTGTTTACGAAATGGTAATCTGATGCGTGAGCGGCCCAACGGTAATCTTACTGTGCTGACCATAAAGATTCGATCGAAACAACACAATAATTCAGACTGTGGCATTTTTGTATGCAAGTATGTTGACGGTTTCGTTAGGGCCAATGGTGATATTTGCCAAGAGAAGTGGTCCTTGGAAGATGTCACGGTCTTTCGTTACCGCATCGTATGGGAACTCTACAAGAAATCCGCAAGATTACTTCCGGCCTCTGAGATATAGAACTTGCCCAGCGTTATCTAATGTACATATTAATTAATAAGAATATTTATTTGGTTGAACTGTATTAGATTTTCAAATTCATAACTTAGTAATATTAATATTATTTAATCACATAAAACCACTTCATATTATTAATACGGAAAAAAATATCTATTTGGTTGAATTATATGGATATTATTATTCGGATTAATATTAATAATCACATTATTTATATTAATATTAAAAATAATTTTTAATAATATTAATGCATGAATATCATACTCTCATACTCAAATAATAATAATAATAATAATAATAATAATAATAATAATAATAATAATAATAATAATATAGTGTAATAATAAAATAAATTATTATAATCCAACTCCATTTAAATTTCACTACCAATATACTACCACTTTCATAAATAGATAAGGCATTCATTTCCTATCACCGATACTTAATATAATAATAATAATAGAAACATAATAATAAAATCTAGAATTGCTGAATAATAAAAATAAATCATAATATAATAATAATATTGAGATTTTGGGGGAATGTAAAGTTTTAATATAAAGATAAATCCTTGTGAGAAATGAACAGCTAGGCCCGTGGTGCTCGGGTGGTCATATGACGAGGGTTTGAAGCTGGAGGTTGTGAGTTTGAATCTGTTTAGCAGCGAATAGTTGGAAATAATTCTTTTAAAGGCCAAGGGATTATTTTTTAATTTTTTATTCCAAGCCGTAACAGCTTGAACCGGCTGGTCATTTTATATATTTTTTTATTCTCAGCCAGTACAGCTTGTACCGGTCGGCCTATATTTAAATTTTTAATTGATTTTGATGTGCTGAGTAATGACATTTAATGGACAAATACGTTAAAAAATATTAAAAATACCCGGCCGGTACAAGCTGTGCCGACTGACCATTTTATATATTTTTTTTATTCTCAGTCGGTACAGCTTGTACCGGCCGACCTATATTTGAATTTTTTAATTGATTTTAATGTGCTGAGTCATGATATTTAATGGACAAATACGTAAAAAAAACATTAAAAATACCCGGCTGGTACAAGCTGTGCCAGCTGGATTTTTTAATATTAAAAATTAGTTTTGTTTAACTATACTGACAATATGTTGAATATGTGGGACCCTCTTATTAAAATAGAAACCAGTATAGCTTGATATTTAGGCACAACAACCTGTGCCGGCTTTGTCAATTTATATTCCAATCTCAGCCTTCAAATCAATTGATCAACGGTCCGAAAAGGGGTTGTTGGCACAGTATCCATGGCAACAGGTTGCCATGGATGGATTTCCATATATATATATTGTGAGACTCCGAATTTTATGAAATGAAAATATTCAATTTTCTTATAATTATTCTATTTAGTAAATGGTTAAATTGATAAAAAGTTAAAGTTAAGGGTGATATGTAAATTTTTTGTAAAGTAAGCAAGTTATAATAAAATAATCGGTGATAAAAGTACAGTAATACGCGTGGTTGCATAGTAGCACACGGTATTAATTATTGATGCTTACGTAAGAAGTCACTCTGTTATACTCAATCATTGCTACAGTAATTGCTGCATCATATTTCTCATATTATTGATTCAATTATTGTCACAGTATCATCTGTATAATATGTTATATTATTAAATCAATAATTGAGACGACAAAGTTATTCATATTATTATTTGCAATATTGACAATGTCTAGATGTTCTGTCAAGGAGAGGTTAAATAATCTAATTACGCGTCAATAGGGAGAAATTCTTATCGGAAAGCCCCCTCTTTCCTGGGAACGATCTGGTTGTTAAATATTGTGAGTAATAATATTAATGATGAATAAGTTTGTGTTGATTAAAGAAAAAATTGATAGTTCTATTGTGTGGAAATTATTAGTGTTAATGGAAATTGACATTTATTTCGATAATAATTAATGTCTGGAAGTTATATTGACCAATCGGGTAATTAACCGAATAAATGAGTAATTAATTGCTATTATTTCACATGCTTATAACTATTTGTTTACATGTGTGTACAATTGATTCACATTCTTGTACTATTAGAGGAATTGGTGCAAGATTGATAATACTTGCATGACTAAGTTAAAAATGGAGGTATAGATAGAGGTACTATACTGTAATTAGTTTTTTCACATGATTATACTATTGAGTCACATGAATGAACTATTAATTCACATGATTTACTATTAGGGGAGGTGGTGCAAGTTTGATAATACTTACAGGACTAAATTAAAAATGAAGGAAAAGAGGAAGGTATTATACTGTAATATTTCGAGCCCCAAAACGTGCAATTATCGAAACTATATTTTTCTATAAATAGAAGCTCATTCATCCTTCATTTCTCACAAATTCACTAAAGCTATAAAGTAATTATTACAGAGAGAAATAAGAAGAGAAGTCTGCTACCTTACTATTCCAATATCCAGTTTCTTCTAAGGTAAGGGGTATTATTTCTTTCGTATTCATGAAGAGAGCTTTTGTTATTCCATTCTTTATTATTATGTTGAAATAACCTGTCTATGCGAAGTACCGCATACATGGTAAAATTCTTCTGTTATTCCATTCTTTATTATTCTATTAGAATATACTGTCTGTGCGGATTACGCATGACCTGGTTCCTTTCTTTATATTCTGTTGGAATATCCTGTCTGTGCATATTACGCATGACCTGGTTCCATTATTTATTATTCTGTTGAGAATAACCTGTCTGTGCGGTCTATCGCATGCCTAGTGAATTCTTCCGTTATTCTATTCTTTATTATTCTGTTGGGAATAACCTGTCTGTGTGGTCTATCGCATGCCTGGTGAATTCTTTTGTTATTCCATTCTTTATTATTCTGTTGGAAATGATCTGTCTACGTGGATTACCGCATGGCGGATGAAAATCCATTTGCAGTTTCGTATATTCTATTATACTCGTATGAGATATCATTTCTTTTGTACTCGTCATGGAATATTATTTTCTTTGGTATTTTTCTTTTACGAGTTACTATTCATGGGTTACTATTCACTCGGTTACTATTCACTCTAGTATTATTCACTCAGGTATTCGGAGCACTTTTCGTGCCGGAGTACTATTCACGAGTTACTATTCACCCGATTACTATTCACTCTAGTATCATTCACTCGGGTATTCGAGATACTTTTCGTGTCGGGGTACTATTCACGGGATACTATTCTCGAAGTACTATTCACGGGGTACTATTCACCCGAAAAATATATTTATTTTCTGTCCAAATTAATTTTGGTACAATATTATTCTTGAATTCTACTCCACAAAGCAGTATCATGTTGACAATTTGGACATTATTGAATTCTGGATAAATTAAATTATAAATATTTAAAAATTTATCCTTTGCTTTTTTTTAATTGAATTCTTATATCATTGTCATCATCCTCATGGTTATATTTTGTTGAAAGTCATCTTTGGCTTACGTACATAGATGGTTTTGGTATGATTATCAGAGCCGGCACTGGGCAAGGGCAACCATGACAACCGCCCAGGGCCCATAGTTGAGAGGGGCCCAATTTTTTTATAAGCTTATGTATTTATGTGTATAAAAAAAATAAAATAATAAAAAGATTAGCGATATTATGTATTAAAAATGATATGTTAGAAAATATTAAATATGATAGTATAATTGATGATTTTACATCTAAAAGTGCAACAAGAAGACATTTTAAATGATGTTTTGTGGTTTAGATTTCATTGGACAAAATTAAAGAAATATCCATTGTAGTTGATAGGTTATACTGATTACACCATTGAATTTTTAATTTTTTAAATTACACCACTAAACTAATTATTATTTTGAAATTGGGTCATTCCGTTAAAAAAAATAAACGAACGTTAATTTTTTATCTACAAAACTAATGAATTACTCACTGTAGTTGACATATTTTACTGATTACACCATTGAACTTTTAATATTTCAAATTACCCCATCAAACTAATTAAAAATAATTATTTTAAATATTTTTAAAAATATATATTATTTTAAGTAAAAAATATTAGAAATTTTTTTTCTTCATATAATGAGTAGAGTTTCATAAAATATAGATTCAAAAAAATTAAAGTGATTTTAAATTAAATTAATATTTGCTTAATTTTTTAACAGAATGACCCATTCTTAATATTAGAATTTTTTAAAAAAAAAACTAAAAATAGAAATTAAAATAAAAAAATAGTAAAAAATAAATAAAAAAACTGATTCAATTTTTTTCAAAAAAGAAAGTAATAATTTTTATAAATAAAATTATTTTCAAGAAAAAAATTGGAAAATTCTTCATATTTTAAAAAAAGTTGTAAAATTTTATAAAACATAGATTCAAAAAAATAAACTTTATTTTCAAAAGGAAAAAAAAAGATTTTTTTTAAAAATCAGTAAGGTTTCATAAAATTTAAATTTTTTAAATCTATATTTTATGAAACTTTACTCATTTTATGGGAAAAAAATTAAAGTTTTTAATCTTTTTTACTGAAAATAATAATTATTTTTAAAATAATCATTTTTAATTAGTTTAATGGGGTAATTTAAAAAATTAAAAGTTTAATGGTGTAATCAGTAAAACTTACCAACTACTGTCGGTATTTCATTAGTTTTATCGATTTCATTAATATTTTATTTTGTAGGTACATGTGATGATTCTTTGTTTCAATGACATTTTAAAGTGTTTTTCCTTATCTTTTGTAAATTCTTATAATTTTAATAAAAATAATTAGTTGATAATTTATTTTTTTAATTTTTATAAAGGGGCACACTTGAAAATTTTTGCCCTGGGCCTTAGAAAATCTAAGACCGACTCTGATGATTATGACTAGAAATTATTCGGTATAATCATGATCGTAATGTGACGAATGATGCGGTGAAAGTCCTCATTGGCCTGTAGTTCATTGATGGACAGTTGTTGGCATGATTATGACCAGGGATTATTCGGTATAATCATGACCATTGATGATTACATGAATATCATTGGCCGTGGTGCAGGGATGATTTGATTTTATTTATTAAGCTGAGTCTCAGCGATAAAGTTGATAAAACACTTTTTAAATATTAGAAGATAGTAGATTTTATGCTCTATTTGACTCTTCTAATGGATTACTTATTTCCGCTGCAGTTGTTGATCTAAAATTTGTTGTCTATTATATTCTATCAGTTGTTATACTGTTGAAGGCTAAGGATAATTTATTCTGCATTATCTTAGTCATAATATTTTTTACTGGGCTAGTTGAGCTCACCCTTTCTTTCATTGTTCTCTTTAGGAAATGAGAATATAGCTGGGACGAGTCGGGAAATGGAGTGATGGTCCAGGATAAATGGCTTTAGTAGTCCTCACTATTCTACAGAATAATATGATAATAATTGTAATGAGAACACCATTGAGTGTGGATATTGTCTAGATGACAATATTCTTGTTTAAACTCTCAGCTATGTTTTGTCGTATTTTACACGACTGTTGTATAATTAAGTTGTATTTGAATTTATGTACCATGTATCTGGCGACTCAAGATGGATGATGTATACCTGTTTTGGGGGCGTCACACACACACACACACACACACACACACACACACACACATATATATATATATATATATATATATATATATATATATATATACGGTCCGGATCTTAAGCTCACCCCTTATCTAGCTCACTTTGCTCACCCCCTTTAGCGACTAACCGGACGACGATTCGGCCCGTCGCTATATATAGAACCGTCGTCTTAGCTTTTAACGACGGACAACATATAGCGACAGACAACATATAGTGACGGACCGAACATATAGCGACGAATCGAATCATAGCCCGGTCCGTCGCTAAAGGGGTGAGCTAGATAAAGGGTGAGCTTAAGATCCTAACCGTGTGTATATATATATATATATATATATATATATATATATATATATATATATATATATATATATACTAGTAATTGCCCGTGCCTGAAGGCACGACGTAACGAAAAATTAGATTAAAATTCGAAAAAAACTATATTACCTAAAGACTCTTTGCAACTTAAAATAACTTACAATCAGACATTACAATTATCATAATTTACCACACTACCACAATAATTAATTTTCCTTTAAAAATATATAACAATTATCATAATTCACCATACAACCACAATAATAATTATTATTGTTATTATTATCGTTATTATTGTTGGTGTTATTTTTATTTTTATTATTATTATTATTATTATTATTATTATTATTATTATTATTATTA